>JAOXOE010000405.1:20370847-20453016 GCA_028565055.1 Phoeniculus purpureus | reverse complement strand
AGCCTTGAGCTCTGTGGTAGGGGTTGGACTTGATGATCTATTAGGTCCCTTCCAACCCTGGTAATACTGTGATACTGCGATAATTCTATTATAAACAAAACCAAGTGGTGTTCACACACTGCCTGAAGATAGGTAGGGCTAGAAATAATTTTGACCTTAAAAATTGTAGTAAACAAGAATTAAGCTCATTTTTTCAGCAACTGTCAAGACAGTAAGCAGTTTCTGTGATGCTATTTTTTGTAAATAAAGTCAGCTAATTCAGAAAATATTTCCTTTTAGCCATTTTTAGATTTAGCCCTTTGTTCATATGGTATCTGAGTGTAGAAAACTGACACACTCTTCTCCAGTCCAGCTTCTTTTCAGAATGTAATATTTGTCTCCACACAGGGAATGTTAAAAAATGTCATTAATGAAAATTGTACTGTAATATAATGTAGAACTGTCGTTTATGAAGAAGTCATAAATATCGCCCTTCCACTGAAAGCTTCTCAACACCCTCTTCTTACAGAACTTGTGCAGTTAGTGTATCTATCACTAGAATGCTGCTTGTAAATACGGTGGTAAATGCATTTGGGGGGGATTTGTAACCTGTCATTTGTCTTACTGGAGACTGACAAGTGTCACATTTCTCCACACACTTAAAACAGCGTCTGTGTCTACGGGTAATGCACCAACCATAAACACGTGTGCACCGTTATGGCAATATGCAGGTGCACATATGACAAATTATTGCAGAAGCATAGAGATGGATGTGTGTATGCACACCTAGCTCTTCTCTACAGTGACACTCTTCACGAAGATTAAGAAGAGCTGTCTGGCAAGAATCCTTGTAGGCATCGTGCATTTGTTAAATATTAGCCGTAAAATCCGGTTGTATCAGTGTGTTTGTGGATTTTGTAATTCTTTCCCATTACACTGGTGCATTGTGGACATCTAAAGATTTTGAGGTGTTTGACATTAACATTGCAGGGACTGCAGACTTACATACGAATGTGTTTGTACAATACAGCACAGCACTACACAGCCCCCGAAGTCAGTATGGGGCAATGCGTCCCCAGGCAGGGCTGCTTCTGTAGATTTCAAGAGAAATGTAGCTGTGCCAGCTCAGTTTTGGGGGTTGTGCTGTAACAACTGTACTGCTGAGTCCAGCCCTGTTAGTGGTTAGTTTTGCACTCTCCTTCTTCCTCTGTTCTGCCACTACTTGGGAGGACATAGAATCAGAGAATCTAGTCCAGTCCCCCTGCCACAGCAGGATCACCTAGACCAAGTCCCACAGGAACATGTCCAGGTGGGTTTAAAACACCTTAGAGAAGGAGACTCCACAACCCCCCTGGGCAGTCCGAGTGCTCTGTCACCCTCACTGTGAAGAATTTCCTTCTCACGTTCATATGGAACCTCCTATGTTCCAGCTCACACCCTTTGCCCCTCGTCCTATCACCAGATGACACTGAGCAGAGCCTGGCTCCATCCTCCTGACACCCTCCCTTCACATATTTATAGACATGAATGAGGTCACCCCTCAGCCTCCTCCAAGCTAAAGAGACCCGGCTCTTTAGCTCAACATAGTTGAGCTCCTGTCCCCCTCCTTGCACAAAACATTAATTTTGGTTATATTTCTGGCATTTTCATGCCATCTTGGCTTATAGATCCCCCCCTAAAACTAGCTAAGCAAGGCACAGTTTATAGGAAGAGCTGACATCGGGCCATTTAGTGCAAAGAAGACTAGCTTTGGGGTACAGGAGCTGGTGGTGTTAGCAGTATAGTGAGAACCAAATCCTTAACACTCATGAGTCACTGGGGTCCAAAACAATAAAGTAAGTCTAGAAACATACGAAATCACAACTTAATAAAATCCGTGGGGTCTTTGTCTTCTGAGTAGAGTCTGACAAATCTTTTCAGCATTTTCTGTGGATGACAGTACACGGTTGCAAATATCCGTACCAAACACAACCCAGTGCTCTGCAAGAAGCAGTTTCAAGTCAGGTCCCTCGGGCACGCACCTCAGGCTTCACAGAATGAGTGACAGGACAAAAAATGGACCCAGTGTCCTGGGTGGTTGTCTTCCAGAGCTAATTTTGATCTGCCCTCCTCTGTAGCCTCATGAATGGGTCTTTCTAGTCCCTGGTGCATGTGTTGCACTTTCAGTGGTTTGATTCTATACCCAGGGTGGCGGCCGAGTCACCACCCCTAGATGAGTTTAAAAGTCGGTTAGATGTGGTACTGGGGAATCTGGTTTAGGGGTGGACTTGTGGAGTAGACTTGATGATCCCAAAGGTCTTTTCCAACCAGAGTGATCCTGTGATTCATGTGGGCTGCCCAAGCTGAAAAGCAGTGTTTAGTAACAGAGACAGAGCGCACCGTGCTCACATGTCTTCTCTGCTTCCAAAACTGAAGGTCGTTGTGTCTCGACACAGATATTAAATTGTGCCTGTAGGCGAACCCTGTGTCTAGTGTAGTAATGAACTTCTGTAATTTTTCTTGCTATTTTTGGTGGGATTGTTGCTGGAGGGACAATACAGTCTACAGTTAGAGCTGTTATGGCTGCTTTTATGTCGTACGTGTTACAAAGCAAGACACGACTGTACAACAATGGTGTTTTGAATGCATGTTTGCTGAGAAACTTCTAGGGGGTTTTGGATGTGTGTTACAGAGGCTGCTATCCGTTCCTTTCCATCTATCCACAGAGGCAATTCTCTTGATTTGCTATATAAATGATGCATGATTATATATTGTAGCTAGGTCTTTCTTTAGCACAGAGCATTGTTTTGTAGTTGCTTGTTAAAAATACTAGCATCCATCTATTGTGGAGAGAATAACGATCTGATGATGGGTTTATCTCCTTCCACAGAATACAGATTATTCTAACAAAGAGCATGGAAATTTCACAGCTTCCATTCACGAACTGGAACACAAGCACGTAAAATTACAGAGTAGTCTTGTTGAACTACAAAATGACACAGAAACATGGATGTTGGGTCGCACGGATGTAGATAAAGAAACAGAGCACAGCTGCCGAGCCCATTCAAAGACGCACGGAAAGGAAGCAAGGTAATTGAGATTGTACACACATATGAAACTTCCTGTAAGTTTTTTGAAGCATCTACCTGGGACGAGCTATTAAACTTCTTTTGTGTCCCTGTTTGTTCAGAACTCCCATAAACATAACCATCACACCAACTTAGTACACGTATAAGAATTTCCTACTCTTGTTCTGCTGGGTGGCTAAATGAATTGAGTGATGAATGAAGTCCTAGAAATCTTTGTTCATTATTTGAATATTCATCACATGAAACAATTTCACAAAGTTCTTACGTGCTGCTTAGTTCCAAGTTTTGCAAAACAGGGCAAAATGCACTTTTATTGCCAAATACAGTCAAGACAAGAAAAGGACATAAAAACCAACATCAAAGGTAAACTGATCCACAGGAGGTTATCTTAATAAGCAGATTGAACTACAGCCCCTGCTGAAAAGCTTTGTGTCCTGCCAGTTTCATTTGTTGGACATTTCATTAAAAGTATTTTAAGGCTTTGCCTGGATCTGGTGGTCTTTGGTGACCTGATTTTTAAAACAGATGTAATTTCAGATGTCCTGAATAAATCATTATACAACAAACTCATTGTTAGCAAAAAATCACAAGGCTTAAGCATACTTAGGCTCACAGAAAACATTGTCATGATGACTTCCTTCTTATTGCCCTGTATTCAGCGAGGAACTGCGTTACCTTCAGACATGTTAAAATAGTTGTGATGTGGTCATAAAAGGAAGATTAAACTCCCTGTCAAATCATATTTCACAGCGCAGGAGACTAAAAATTAATAGGGAACCAAATATTTCAAACAATTGTAATGCTTACTTGATGGCATAAATGTGGGATAGTGCATTGAACAGACGTTTAAGTAATTAGAGACAAAATTGTACAGGTTAAGATTTCAAGCTCATACATTCCATCCTTGGCAAAATTTGGAGTTGTTTTTCTTCCTGCAAAATAGAAAGGCATTCCATTCCATGCAGCTACATTCCCACCTAAAATTACCTTGTAAATGGGATGTTTTGTGTTGGAAGTAGTATTTGTGTGTATTATATCACAGAATCACAGAACATTAGGGATTGGAAGGGACCACGAAAGATCATCTAGTCCAATCCTCCTGCCACAGCAGGATCACCTAGATCCAGTCCCATAGGAATGTGTCCAGGCGGGTTTTAAATGTCTCCAGAGAAGAAGACCCCACAACCTCCCTGGGCACCCCATTCCAGTGCTCCATCACCCTCACCACAAAGAAGTTTCTTCTCGTATTTATGTGGAACTTCGCATGTGTGCATACGTATATGTGTATGTGCGTACGTATATACACACATGCCATATACATAATACCCACACACACACACGTGTGTGTGTATATAGATATATATCCGGGTATGTGTGTGTGTGTGTATATATATATATATATATGGAAGTGACAGAAATGGTGGGTTTTCTACTACATTTCTAATTATATTGATGGTTTTTTTGAAACAAACATAGAAAAAACAAGATACAGACTATTTTGCACTTAACAGGTCTCGTAATTGCACCAAAAATTCATTGGTGAAATTTTTGGTCATTGTTCCCCTCAAGTGAGAAAAAGTATGGTTTATTTTCCCCCTTTTTCTCAGGTATTACCCTTGCTGTTCATGAGGAGCTGTGAAGTAGTAAGAATTTAAGTGCATGAAATGACAGAACTAGGCAGGTAATTTGCCTGATTTTGATTTCATAGCCACTGAAGACCAATACTAAACAAAACCTGGGAGGGCTTAACCACACTACTGAACACAATTTGAATTCTAAAGTAATTAATCTGATGCAACAGATTAACAGTGCCTGGTTTTCAGGATCTAAAACATGAATTTGATTTCCTAAGTGAAAAGCTATTTGGCTAAACAAATGCATTCCCAGAGATTTCAAGAAAAGCTGCCATTTCCATGGCATTGCCAGACAGCCTTTGCAAGAGTGGTCCTGCTCTGTACTGTTAGTTCTATGTTCCCAAACAGGGAGCTACGTCAAGATTTGCTTAGAAAACTAAAATTAAGTTTTCATCCATCAAACGCAGATAAACCAGGCAACTGATGTCAGTTGAGTTAAACTCTGGGGTGTATTTTATTTTATTGTAAGCATAAATCATGTTATTTCCGTTTTAATTTGCAGTTCTGTTTCCATGGTAATTATGGCACTGGAGAAAGGGCAAAAAGACTTTTGTCACATAGCAGAAAACTAGGAAAAATGGGTTTGGGCAAGGGCTTGAGTTGTTAAACAGGAATTGAAGACACACTTTTTTTTTTTCCCTCTTAGAATTCAGCAACCTAGAATGGTTTGTTCAGTGGAAAAAACAATGTCTTCAACCAAGTATGCTCTAGAACAGTTTTCAGGCAGGTCTTACTGTAAGCACTAGAATCCAAGGCATGAGCACCACCACTATGTAACTGAGATGCCTCTAGAGAAAATACAGGAAACTGTAAGAAGTTATACTGGCCATTTGGAAAGAGACATGGTTTCCTCTTTCTTGCAGTACACAGGGAATGTCCAAATAGTACCAAGATGAATAAGCTAAACAACCGTGGCCAAATCCTCATATAAGCACTTTAATTAATTACTGTTCTCACACCAGTAAGCAGTGTAGGAGAAAAGGACCTGGGGGTCCCGGTGGACAGAAGGATGACCACGAGCCATCAATGTGCCCTTGTGGCCAAGAAGGCCAGTGGCATCCTGGGGTGGATCAGAGTGGGGGATGGTTAGCAGATGGAGAGAGGTTCTCCTCTCCCTCTACTCTGCCCTAGTGAGGCCACATCTGGAGTATTGTGTCCAGTTCTGGGCCGCTCAGTTCAAGAGGGACACAGAACTGCTGGATGGAGTCCAGCACAGAGCCACGAAGATGATGAAGGGACTAGAACATCTCTCTCATGAGGAGGGGCTAAGAGAGCTGGGTCTCTTTAGCTTGGAAAAAAAGGAGACTGAGGGGTGACCTCATGAATGTTGATAAAGATGTGAAGGGTGGGTGTCAGGAAGATGGGGCCAGGCTCTTCTCAATGTCATCTAGTGATAGGACAAGGGGCAATGGGTGTGAGCTGGAACAAAGGAGGTTCCACATCAGTATGAGAAAGAACTTCTTCACAGTGAGGGTGACAGAGCACCTCAGTTCTGATTTAAACTTTGGTCACATACAGTGGCTTTTCTGTGATTCTATGATAAATACACACACAGAGATATCAGTGACCAGTCAAGTCAAGGTGCATTTTCATCACGGGGCAAAAGCAAGGGGGTAAAGGCTAGGACTTTATGAATACCTAACAGGGTAACTTAAGGGTGCAGACAGTGGTGTATCTGCCTTAAGGAAGTTTTCACTATCCCTTGGAGATCACAGAATTGTAGAACCATAAAGGTTGGAAGAGACATTCAAGTTCATCAAGTCCAACTATCAACCCAATGCCACCATGCCCACTAAATCATGTTTCCAAGAGACAGATCCATGCATTTTCTTAGAATCTCTAAAGCTAATGACTCCACCACTTCCCTGAACAGCCTGTTCTGATACTCGACCACTCTCAGTGAAGACATTTTCCCTAATGTCTAACCCAAAGTTTCCCTGTCACAATTTGAGACTGTTTCCTCTCATCGCTAGTGATATGGGAGGAGAGACCAACCTCCCACCTTTCTAGAACCTCCCTTCTTGTAGTTGTAAAGAACAATAAGGTCTTCCTTGCAATCTAGTTTCTGCAGACTAAACCCCAGTTCCCTCAGCTGCTCCTCATAAGACTTGTCCTCCAGGTTCTTCACTGGCTTCATAGCTCTTCTTTGGACAGTCTCCAGCACCAAAATGTCCTCGTATTGAGACGCCCAAAACTGAACACAGTATTCCAGGTGAGGCCTCACCCGTGCCAAGTGCAGGGCGGTGATCACCGTCTAGTTCTGCTGACCACATTTACACGCTCTTAGTCACACTCACCACTGCATCAGGTAACGCAACAGATAAACTGAAAGCAGCGAAAACAAATCTTTTTGGGAAAATACTTTTAAACCACTTTTAAAATCAAGCCTGCTATTACACTTGCAAGATAAAAGCAACAACATGAATTATGAAGACACTGTAGTCATTAAAGACCTTTTCTTTCTGAAGACTAGGCATGCACAAGCCGTGCAAGGAACTTGTTTTGCACCACTGAAGTCATTGGTCACATAGGGACGGGGCTGATATAATATGACGAAAGGCTGAGGGAGCTGGGTCTCTTTAGCTTAGAGAAAAGGAGACGGAGGGGTGACCTCCTTAATGTTGATAAATATGTGAGGGGTGAGTGTCAGGAGGATAAATGCAGCCAGCGTCGTCTAATGAGAGGACAAGGGACAGTGGGTGTGAGATGGAACACAGGACGTTCCACATCAATATGAGAAGGACCTTCTTCACACTGAGGGGGTGACAGAGCACTGGAAGGGGCTGCCCAGGGGGTTGTGGAGTCTCCTTCTCTGGAGATGTTTAAAACCTGCCTGGACATGTTCCTATGTGACTTGGTCTAGGGGATCCTGCTCTGGCAGGGGGATTGAACTAGATCTTTCGAGGTCCCTTCCAGTCCCTAATGGTCTGTGATTCTGTGAATACACTACAGAAGATGTAAGATTAAAAATCTGTGTAACTAGTTAATTACTCAGATAGGTTATTTGACGGCAGGCCAAGGATCCACTTCACAAACTCATGACCCCACATATTTAAGTGAAAATAGGTAGCTAAGGCAGGCCCATGAAAGAAGAAAAATGACATAGGAGACCAAATAAAAAAAGATCCTTTCAACAAAAACACTAAATATGTATGACTATTCCAGATGTTTCTTGAGATGAAAGAAAACATGCAGCGATTTGGAACAGATTGATGATAGAGGATTAAAATGGCTGGAAAAAAATTCTGAGGTACTGAATATATGTGACACCTGAAGGCTTCAAGGTTAGGCTGGGAGCCCAAGAGAATAGAAGTTCCAGGATGTCGATCATCCATCAGGTATCTGCACAAGACTAAAGGAAACCCACCCAGTGGGGATAACTTTAAAGAACATTCACAAACAGGAGGGGAATGAGTATGTCCAAAGAATGAAAGAATTACTGCACTTTCTTCATGGATTTATTTTTACCTCCAAGAAGATAAACAACAAGATCCCAGAGCATTTAAGTGCATAGTGGCTTGGGATGTAAGGTTTAGGATTTGATTGCAGGGCCCATTAAGGTTGCATTTTTCTCCTCTGCAGTAATAAGAACCTGGTTACATGCATCTGAATTGATCCTGTGACAGACAAAACCCAGCATATTGCATTTTGATGTCTTTGTTTTAATCCTCTAGTTCCCACTAGTAACATTTAAATAGATAAAAACCTCTAACAGTTGTCTGCCTTTGTTACTCTCAAAAATGTTTAGCTAAACAAGGAAAAAATGCATCCTGTGTTTCAACACAAGCTAATCAGCTGTTTGTGCCTCCCGACAAAATTCTGCACAAACACCCAGCCAAGTGTGGAACCACAACTTCGGGCCAGGTCACTCCCTGTTCTGAATCAAAACAAGACAGGAAATGTCCAAAGAATCACAAAGTCATAGACAGCATTTCACTTGAAAACAGACTAGACTGTTGATTACACCCACACTGGGAACAGCATCTACCACAACTCTGATAACCTGTCAGTTCACACCATCTACCAGTTGGACCTTAAGTCTGTGTGATCAGGAAATAACCCTCTTCCCTTTTTTGCTTCCTCAAAGGAACCCATGTCTGCCAGAAATCTCTGAGATGGGTAGAGAGACCCTCCACAGGATTAGTCATTTTACCAACAAGGCTTCACTCTGCTCTGTAAAAATTGCCACCATCTATTTCAGTCATTGCTCACAGTGGGAGCCAGCACCAGGACCAGCTTCCATTTTACTGGCGCATCACATCCACACAACACGGTGCATGTTCTCCCCGTTCCACAGGACTATGCAATCATAAAGCATTTTTTATGTCATTTAAACAAAACTAATTATTGTCGTAACAGCTGCCTGCCTTTGTTATCTCTTCCTAAATCCATGTCATGACCCTGTGCATGGGCAGCCTCGAGTTGGGTTAATGTGTTCCTGCTGCAGTGGGGCCGCTGCACAGTAATGCTGTTTATCTCTAGTTTGCAAGAACAGCAGAGGGCACAAAGAGGTGATGTTACAGCCACCAGGGCTTTCAGGGAACTGTGATTCCTAAATGGTACCTAACTCCCCTCCTGCCCTTCACGCCAGCATTGAAATCTCTATTGTTTAGCTTCATTTGTTGCTCTGACTTTCCAGTGTGAGTGTTAAACAAATTTAGAATCTTTGAGTTGTGTTCTTTGGCTTTAATCCGCCCACTCATATATATTTTTAATCACGGCACTTCAGTACTGGGGGAAACCAGACCCTGGTAAAATCAACTAAAGTATTAGAATCAGCGAGACCCCCTTTTTCCACATTCTTGCTGTGTTTGCCATGCTGGTAGGTGCAGCTCAGCATGGTAGAGAGCATCTTCCTGAGGGGAAGGGTATACTGTTGGCTCTAGGAAAGCAGAAGATTGCTAGTAAGAAAGATAATCAGAGATGCAGGGTTTAGACAGGAGGGTCCACTAAGATTTAGACAAGGTCCTCCAGGTCAAAAGGAGACCAAATGCAGAAACTGAACGTTAACTCAAATAAGAATAAAAGGCCTGAGAAGGTGATTCCAGCAACCTGTAAATAACACTAAAGATGGGTGAGGAAAGCTGAAAGCGGGACCTGATGCAGTCACTTCTTATTTTTCCTGCTCCCTTCCATTTCCTTACATAATGGAAATGACACAAATAGAACCACTCCAAGTATTTTGTCCAAAAATATTGCACGAAGGGAGACGTCACTGTTAGAAGCCATGACATCAGTGCTTCTTTCCTTAGCCATCACATCAGTCTGAGGAGAAACAGAACAGAAATGGCAGTCTGGCACAGAGGACTGTGCTTCACGTAGTGGGGGAGGCAGCAAAGCCAGCACCAACAGATTAGAGAAACAGAATATAGAAACTGTGGAATAAAGCCCCCACAGGACCCATTAGTACTGGCATTAGAAATGGACCAGTTAAAAGGGACCAAAGGAAACCTCAGGCACTGCTGCTCAGCCTGCAGCATAGGACAGTGGTGCAAAGCTCTCAGGCCAACAGCACATGGATCTGACATGGAGATCCAAACCTAACAGCCTGGGTCCAGACCAGAACCCTTTCTTCTCCTCCAAAAATAACATTGAAAGTGTATGTAACATTTCAAAACACAGCAGTGATACTGAAGATCTAAACTCAAATTCCTATTCCAAACAGCTCTCTCAGCTCCCAAATAAGTTTTTGGCTTGTTATAGGAAATGGTGTGACATGCAAGTCTTAACCAAGATAATAAAGATGAGATGCAGCTCTGTAGGGCCAACTTGTATGCCAAAATGACTGGGGAATAAGGTGCTAGAATAAACTGAATGTTGATAAATGTAGACTATAACACATGGAGAAAAAGAACCATAAAAAGATGGACTCTAAAGTGGTAGTTACCAGTCAGAAGCAGAGACCTTGGAGTTGTTGCATAGAGTACTGTGAAAATACCAGCTTTGCAGCTAGAATAAATAAGTAAATTCAAATTAACAGCCTCACCAAGCCACCACAGTGCTGGACATCCTGATAAAAGTGAAAACTTCAATACAGTTCTTCACAGTAAGCTGGGACAGTATTGTCTGTTTATTCTTTACTTACTGGAGATGTCTCAACAGAACCAGCCTTTGCTGCAGCAAAACTGTGTCATTTTCAAGTAGCACTTAAATCCCTCAGCTCTGTAGAGTACTTCTGAGAGGCTTACCTGATTCTCTTAAGTGCAACTGGATTCAAACTCACTAACTTTCTTGTTGTAATAGTTCCAGAACTATACATAACCATTTTCTACTTCATGCTTTTTGCTATGGCATCAGAGCAATTAAGCAAGACGAAAATTGTATTTCTCATTGTCTAGGATTAAGTTTAATGAACCTCAGCCATTTATTACCAATTTAGAAGACACAGGTAGTTTCTCAAACACACACGATATTAGAACTACCGGACTAGTAACATAAAATGTACTAGGTGAGATTGTTTGAACCAACCGTAAGAAATCTCATGCTCATCACCAAGATAAGGAAAAGAGATACCCTTGAGAAACAAGAAAAATGTGGATGTGTGGAACTCTCTTTTATAGATTTCCTCCTCTACCTCAGGTAGTGGACAAAGTTTTTTGACACTGCTGGCATAAAATACCTTCACTGAACCAGGAGCAGAAATGGAACCTACTAATTTAAAACAATAAACACTGACACAGATTCTCTGCACAAAAAAATGAGTTAGGATCCCAAAGAGGCTTGCAACAGCCAAACTTAAAACCTCAATGCTGCTTTGTTCCATGTGAAGGATACTAAATGTGTGTCATTCTTGTCCTCTCTTGCTCTGCTCAAGTCATTATCATTGCACCTCCTTCTGGGCTCTGGTAACTCCCACAGCAGATTTGGTATTTGCTGGCTGAAGAATAATTCAGTAGCACTGTATTGCCACAGATGAAACAGGGAAAAAAAAAAGCCCGGAGAATCCAGAGCAGAGAGAATCTGGGGTTTGGCTGAGCAGGATTTTCCAGGCTATCATTTAGTTTCACTAGAAAACATTATTTTACTTGCAGAAGATAAAATTGTGGCAATTGTGGTAATTTAGTCTGACTAAATTTTACCATCTCTGTCCAGCACCTCCAGATCATTTTGTAACCTACTGGTTGAGTAACCTTGTCACTTCACTCAGCGGTGTCTGTGGTGGCAAGAATCATAGAATCATTATGGCTGGATAGGACCTCTAAGATCATCAAGTCCAGCCATCATCCCAACATCTCCCTAGCCCCTAGGCCATGGCCTCAAGTGCTCTAGCTACTCACTTTTTAAACACCTCCAAGGATGGGGTCTCCACCACCTCCCTGAACCACACTGAAGAACACCACTGATCTTCTCTGATCCAATATCTGTTGACCTCAAGAAGCTGGACACCATCCTTAGGAACATCTGACTATTTGCCAAGCAGTACTAAAGCATAGTAGTAAAGAATAGATCCCTGCTGGCTCCTCACAGCTGAGTGAAACTTGTCACTTCGTGGTAAATCTAGTAAAAGTTTACAATTTGTTTTTAATTAGACTTAACTCTTTTTATCTATTAGATCTAAGTAAAAGCTGGCACATTATGGCCTACAAAGAAATTTCACAAAAAAGCCTTCCACTGTACTGCAGAGATAACACATTTTCAGGGCACATGGCAAGAGAGGGAGTATTTACAGAACAATTCTAACACACTGATTTAGCCTGCCAGTTCAAGTTATAACCAAGATGATTAAATTCTCTTCAATATTTCCTATAGAGCCTTCAAAAAAATGAAAATCTGCACTATATACTTTGCAATTCTTAAAGCATCAATTATTTAGAAATGTTGTTATGGTCACTACATTTGAAAAAGCCAAACCAGTCCTTCCTGTGTTAGTTACACTTTCTACTCTGCTCTTATCTCTGCTCTCAACTGCTCTCCTCAAACAACACTCTTATTGCTAAACCAAAGCACAATGCACAGCTCTGAAGGTCTCAGCACCACCTCAGGTTTCCTTATACCCTGCTTCAGCTGCTCATGAAGACAATGTATTTTTCAGTAAGTTCCATACCTTATCAACTCCCACTAGGAGAAGGTCAATCTTCATTCAGCAAACTTGCTGAGAAGCAGAAAACACACTTCATTCCATTTTCAGACCTTCTTGCTCTAGAAGGTTTGGAGGTGCCTGTCTAGAATATCTGAGTGATGTTTTCAACAAACTGTTCTGTTTTAGAAACTGGTTTGGAGAATCCAAAGGATTAAGTTTCCCCAAAGAATCCACCTTGATTTGACACTGACACCAGTACGTATGGGAACAGAGGTTTGGGCAGCCTACTTTAATATGAATTACATAATTTCATATGTGTATATATATATATATATAAAATAGTTAACATATTATCCCAACATAGGACATTTGTCAATCCCACTTAACAAACCAAGATTTTCACATACGGATTAGAAGAGACAATCTGTCAGTATGAGCCTGGCACACAGACTCATCTGTTCGATACGAGGCCTATGTATTTTAGTACCAGTAAATGCCATTACAATAAATTTGGACTGCCTGTATGGATACATTGAAAACAACTTTCAGCTAAACATTGCCTGCCTGAGATTCTTACAATAAGGTATCTCGTCCTGGCTTTCTTTTCTCCCCTCTGCTCTAATGTAGCTACAGTTCCATTAACAGCTCTAAAGAAAAGTTTCCCAAGCAGCAACTTCCCTTAGCCCACCTAAGATGCTTCCTTGCAAACCTCAGCAGCTCGTCTGTCTTTCTAAGCCTAAGTCTGTGGTTTTTTTTCAAAGCCTCAAATCTACATTTCCTCACATTTTGCTTGCTCAGAACAACAGGTCTGAATGAATGAGGTTTTGAGGGCACTCTGAGGATACCCCATAACTGTTTTTTGATTTTACAGTTCCCATGTAAATCAAAGATCCGGACTCCATCCAAAACTCAGATAGCCACACTGCAGGAAGCAGAACTGTATTTTTGAATAATAGCTTGTCTTACAAAACAATCACTTTACAAATCGCAGCCATTACCACTAAAAGCTTCCTTTGTGCTGACATGAGCTAATGTGAAGGGATGCAGCTAGGAATTAGCTAAAGACAGTTTAATGCTGAGCTGAACACAGATTTTCTAAAGCAGGGAAAAAAACCACAAGAAAATGATTTTTTTTTAATGGTGTTGTTAGTTTACACTAAACTCCAAATACATCATCATTAGTACCTGGAGTATCTTTATAAGCATGCAATAGTAGGGAAGAAATCTATCACTAGCTATTTGTGGTCCTTTAATGTGCTAAATTATTTGATAGCCTGGTAGGGCACAAGGCTATTGATAACTAGGGGTCATGTGTTTATATAAATTGCAAGAGGATGCATGTTTGTGAAACCTATGTCATACTTTGTTGACATCAAATGCAAACTTTGGTCTAAATCCTGTGTAAAGTTTTAAACCTTCTGTGGAGGAAGGGTCTGGTCTCACAGGGCAGGGACCTCCGACTGCCTCTCTCCTGGCTGACCTCAGTAAATGTGTTTTGCTCCTTGTGCCTCAGTTCCTACACCATCTTCCTCTTGCAAAATATTTAGAATAGGATCCTATTCACTTATTACTTCATGAGGACACTGTGTATTTATTTTTGCCTCCAGAAATCCCAAAGTATGTCTTTATTTCCTAAGAATAATCTTTTCAACAGCAATGGAGAGGAAGGAATACTAGATCAGCAGTAACGAGAAGCGCTGTCTGTCAGAAGTTATCAATGAAAATATTCATGGTACTCCTCTACGTCTAAATGCGCACTTCCATCTTTAAGTAGATTCTAAAAAAAAAAAATCCTCTTTATTTGCCTGACATTTATGTTTTCTTAATAATTTAAGAGAGATTTCAGTGCTGTGGTGGCAGCACTGCCCTGTAATGATACCATCAGCTGCACGGTCTGGTATCCAGTTGGCTCTCCAGCTGAGAACACTTCAGCACAGGATTTCTTTTCCTCCTTGCAGCAGTATCACTTTCACTCTCATGCAGGGCACAAGAGTCCCCAACTGTTCAGAGAGTTGTTATTAAAATAGCAGATTATGAAACTTCACTAATTCTTCAAACAGCCTCTCCAAAAAAAAGGCAGATTTGTTCAGGTTAAAAAAAAAAAAAAAACATGTAGAATCATTCATTTTAACCCAGCAATAAGATCCCTGTCTACAGGCTTTCTTTACCTGCCTAATAGCCTCATTAAAGACTCTTCCTTTGTTTTCAACTTACTTTTAGTTTCTTGATACTCACAAAAAAACTACATGTTCAGGGACATACATGAGGGCACAGGTGGGACGACCAAGGGAATTTTATCAGCTAAGGAAATGTTTTGAGGATCAGTCTCATACCTATACAAACCCACCTGGCTTGAGGCACTCCTGTGAACAGGACCCCCAGGACTGCTCTCTGTTTATCACACACTACTCCAAGTTCATAGCCTATCTCAAAACTCAAATCTTTCAGCATTTGCAACCTACCAAGCTCTGACCACACTCTCCTAAGTCCTAACACCTTTTGCAAAAGAGTGAGCAATGATCCCCAAATTGTTGGCTTTTCAGTCAGCTGATGAAAACAATAGGCTGAGCTCCCAAGGACATTATTTCCAAACTCCAAGATGTCATTAAAATCCTACAAGTCACACAAAACCCCTGCTGCAAACCAGATTGACTGGCATCTCCCCTTTCCAAAGGGCAGAGACTTTATCTGGCATGGTAGAAATCCTAACTTACTCCAAGATTAACAATTGAAAGGGCATTACGACTTAAATACTGTGCGCTCAAAATAGATTACATACAGATCTGTATGGAGAGAGAGCGGGCTCATGAAACTGGCTCAAAGTACTTCATTTTGCTGCTCTAGATGATTGGTTTAGTAAAACTTATTTTGATTGCTTTGCCCCAGGAAGAAGCACAGATTTCCACAGACTTCGAAGAAGCCCTCCCAAAGAGTGCTCCTTTTAACCTGTTGGCATCCACAGCACGATTCCCAGTATGACCTCACACAACAGCAGCTGTGCCAATCCCTCCAAGGATGCCCCTCTTCCTCACGTGTGCTAGTCCTTCCCAGGCCTCTTCCCAGGCACAATGATTCCCTCTGTGACTCCCCAGCTGGAAAGCATTCCCAGCTATTCTGCCAAAACAGAAAATTGCCAGGACAGTCAGGGTGGCAATCGATTTTCTTGCTCTCAACTAGTTTCACAGCTTGTGCCATAAAAACACATTTCTGGAGCTATACCAAGCTTCCCTTCTCCTTGCCCATTTCTTTACCCCGGTAAAAGTTGGAAAAAGTTCCTGGTTGCACACTGGCAGCTAAAAATAGTTCTAATATAAGATTTCCTCCCCCAACCCCCTATCAGTTCATGGGATTTAGATGAGCACAGTAAGACAAACGACATATTGGGATACATTCAGCCGTTGGCAGGTCACCTAACAAGATGAGGGGATTTTTCAGCACAGTTTATGTCCTGTCAGATCTTCTGCATGATAATTATTGAGTAATTCTGTATGAAAATTATTCATTGGTTAGACATTTGGAAGAGGACACAAAGGTCTTTTCTCTTTTCACCTAAGAAGTACTTTGAGTTAAATAAGACGAACAGATGTCTCTCAGCTCACTTGGAAGTGCCTGTATGACAGTCGGAATCAGCAGTGGTCTTCCTGGAAACCATGCTAGTACTGAATTATGGCTCTAAAACTTGAACCTGATTAATTAGAGACTTGGCGAACATTTCTGATAGAGATAACAAATAATCACATCTTTGCAAATTGTTCCCCTTTCATTTAATTTTAAACATGGGGTTAGGTAACATTAACTGTACTTGTCACTTAAAAAACAAACAAAAAAAATGTTACTCTAAGATTAATGCAGCACACTGTGACTTGGAGAAAATACACCTAGCTGTGTTCTCTCCCACACCCTGCACTCCTCACCTGAGCCTTTTCAGCCATCGCTCATTCCAGCACAGTGTACTGTTTCAGTGAATAACCCAACTTAAAAAGTTTGTTGACTGCCAACACCAAACATGGTTTAAACAATAAGACAGAATTCACTTTTACCTGCTATTTTAGCCACCTTCAGCAGAAGCACGTACACTCATCTCTAGATCGGCAGTGGAACAGGAGAAGACATTGCCATCAACAGCCAGTGTTCACCTGAAAGAGATAAAGAAAATCTCACAATCAGAAACACCTGCACTGAAGCAGCTCCTGTCAAGTTTCTGATAGAAAATTGTGGTCCAGGTCTATCATGTATTTCTTGGGCTGTCCTTTCAGAAGAATTATGTTCAGTGGAACATCCGTCAAACACTACCTTTTATTTCCCTTCATGCTTACTCACGTATCATGGCCATCGGCTCTACACACAATCACAGAATGTTACAGGTCGGAAGGGACCTCGAAAGATCATCTAAGTACAACCCCCCCTGCTGGAGCAGGGTAAGCCTACAGCACCTGGTGTACCCAGACTGCCTCCCACTGAAGTACAAACCAGGCCCAACCCTGCTTAGCTAATCCAACATTGCATCTCTATGGCTCTTCACCCACAAAACAAAGAAACACCTCTTGACTGAGCGAACTTAGGGCAGGGTTTAGCCGTGGCTCTGTACTGTGTTCACAGACTCCAAAAGGATTCTTCAAATTCTTTGAAAAGGACTTTACTCTTGCTAAATATTTAATAAGGACAGAATGATCACACAGCATAGAAGACAAATTATTGTCCTGTAGTAATGAGAAGTCTTCACTAAAAGGGAAGCAGATGCCTCCTCTCTCTTCCCTTGCCTGCTGTTGGAGTTCCTCAGCTGGGACTCCAGCAGGGACATTTTCTCAGCCAGAATCAGAGACTGAAAACAAATACCAGCTGCCCCGAATTTTTCTGGTAAGACATACTGCTTAAATGCAACTTTGAGTTGTCAGCTTCAAAAACCTCAACTGATGGAAATGAGAAGACAAAAAAGAAAACCTAGCCATCCTCTGATAAACAAAACCTATGCAGAACAACTGTTCCCTCATAACTGTTTCCTTTCATGGCTGTTTGGGAACACAGACCCCTGGTTCTCATCAGTACTTGTGAATTACTTTTAAAGGATTTGTGAAAGGCAAACAAAAAACCCCCAAGTATTATGTGGCTTAAATTGTCTATAAAAGGGTCCGTGCCAGCAATGGGAAATGTTTCCATCTGTATGTTATTTCATTTCTCAGCTTCCTTACATTTTTTGATGGTAAAAATGCTTTTCTAATTAATTCTCAGTTAATTGTATTATCTCCCCATTCCCCCTACAAGTAAATAAGTCCTTTCTACCACAGAGGTGATGTTGGGGGGCCTACAGCACACTGATGATTCTAAAATTCACTAAAGAGCAGAGATTCTCTGAACCAGGCACTTTTTAGAGCAACTGCAAGTAGAGATGACAGGCAGGCTCAATCTGGGTGATGTTTAACAGGTACCTTATGACCCCTCTTCCATTAGTTCACAGGGAAAGTCTTTCACATGGCCTTAGCTTTTTTTGAAAACAAAAATTAAAATCATCCTGGTGAGGATGAGAGTAGATGTACTGATTTCTTGCTCTGAAGCCACCTCCCCAAAGCGAAGAGAGTTTTGCGGGCACGATGAGGTGTAATTTATTAACAACGTCAGACATGATTGCCCAAATGGCTCTTGAAAACCTGGTCTGGAAATTATAAGAGCTGCATTAGCAGCTAAAACAGCCTCAAGGGTTATCAACCCATCCATCCATCTTGCATGGAAACTAGGGACAGAACAGAGCTGTAGGTACTTAGTTCAGATCTTTGCCAACGAACAATGGCTCCACACTGCGTTCCTATAGGTTTGTCTAGTTTTTAATGACTCAAGTAAAGGAGCTCCCACCACTTTCCTCCAGAGACTGTTCTCTATCATAAAAGATTTCACTATAAAGAAACAATTCCTGACACTCAGCCTAAAATATTCCCTTGCTGGCTTTTCCATTCATCTCTATTATACACACCAAACTGCTCCCAGTGACATCATACACTTCTTTAAAAGTCAGTCACATTGCCTTGGTATAATGCCCAAAAAAATTTGTCCTCATGCCTTGTTCTTCAGAAAATCTTGATGGAGGTAGAAGCTTTATTTTCATGACACACGTTAAAAGAATAACGGGTATAAACTGGCAGGCACCTCACATCAAACGAAAATCTGCAGTTCTGCATTAGCCAGGCCCTTTTGGACAGTTGTTAAAAGAAATAAAAGGCCACAGTCCTATAAAAATCCACTGGGATTTTATAAATCTAAACAGGGGGGCAGGGGTGTAGATAACGGTAAACAGTTTGCAGACTGAGCGCAGCCTCTGTGCGGATTTTCTTCACTGTAAGAGGTCCATTCGTGTGTAGAGCTGCTGCGCCTTGGTTCTGCAATTCCATAAAAAGGTATCATAAACAATAACAGGAACAATAACTCATTGTTAACTTGCAGAGCCCTTGGCTCTTAACAATAGTATTTATTCAGGGAGTGTTCTGCATTTACACATTCTTAAGTTATGAGCAGCCATCTCCAAAGGCACTGCTGCAATTCCATGTAGCACATGGCCTGGGGATTCATAAATACATAATCCTACATCAGCAGTTGCACAGTGGTTTTGCTAATCTTTTTTTCCTAGAAATCCCCTAAAAATAATCTTTTTAAGAAAAGCCCGTTCTGTTTGAAAGTCTAACAATCCTTTCAAAGCAGGAACTAGTGATGCAATTTGCCTTTAAGTTTGCATCTCAATCACTTGATTATTGATCAGATTGTTTAATGCAACATTATAAAACATGTGCCATAGCTAGTGCTTGAACGAGGTGTGTACCCCTCAGACTTTACATCTCGGGACACAAAATTAAAGCTGAATTTGAGTCCTGGTAGATATTAAAAACAGATGAAATTTTGCTGACTTTCACCAATTAGTCCTTCAATTAGTTTGCTCTTTGGTTCTGCCAAAATTACTTGTGACATTTTCTTCACTGGCACAATAACAACAGGTCATTTTCAATAACCCATGGCCAGCCCCATACAAAGAGATTAAGCAAATGCTCTTACTTCCCATGAGAAACGTTAAGGTCAGCATAAAGGCTGGGTTAAAATTAAAAAAGGAAGGGTTAAAATTCCACCAGCAGAGCCTCTCCAGTGATTACAAAAGCAACGCAAGAGAAACCCAATGTTAGTTACAGCAGTCCCTCAAGAACAAAGTAAAAAATGATCACACAATCAAGAAACCTCTCTCCTCTCTCTCATTTAAAATGGATGACTGACGTAGTTTATTATCTCCTTTTCTTCACAGCTCCTGTTAAGAATACTGCAGAGACCTCAAGACATCTAATACAGGTAACCCTGCAGTGCAGGCCTGACTTTGGTTGTTCTTACCTCCTGACATGTCTTCTGTTTCCTTGAAGGAAAATGCCACTATGGGTGAGGTTCTAAGAATAACAACACGAGCTCACAAAAGTCTCACAGCCATTACTAACTCCAGCAAGGAGACTGACTGCACTTGCTCTCTTGATCTCTCACCAACTGCTGTCACAGCTGTGACTGAGCCCATCTCACTGATGTGCAAGTCACTAATTACCACTTTGGGATTCGCAGCTTGTAAGAAATTGTGGTAACTTACACACTGAGTAGCTGGGAGACAGAACCTGGTACTGCAGGGAAACTCCCAGCCTACCCCAAATTACACTGTGCTGACTGGTAAGCCCATCCATTTACACTCCAGGTTACACCAGTGCAGTAAGCACAAGCTGCACCTGGAGCAGAGACACCACGAAGGATGCAAAGTTTTAGATAGGAGGAATCCCATTTACACAGCTTCCTATGTCTCCAGATCCCCTAAAGAAAAGCAGACCACCAGTTTGACAAAAGACATGCTGCATGAGCTACTGCATGTTGTGTTTGCAGCGCCACAGAGATTACGCATGCCCGAATCAGGACAGCTTCTCTTCTTTTTTCAACCCAAAACACTTTCCCTTATGGGCCTAGTTTGTCATTAAGACCTGCAGAACACGGCAGCTCTACAGACCCAGCACTTCAGCAGTGGCACTGTGAAAGTCTAAGCACAGGTCGCTGAATCCAGCCAGCAGTTCCTCTGTTTATTTAAGTGTAAACATCCCCCTCAGAGCTTATGTGCAACCAGGGATTGATACTTTGTGGTTGTTCTTTGTGTTGGATCCTTAGTTCTTCTCCTGTAAGTTTTTTTTAAAGCCTCCAGTGTAAACTAATGCCTTAGTAATACCAACCCACTGTTGATATTTAGCTGTCACTGTAACCAGAAACTGTGACAATATTGCAGCTACTGTAGCATTTAACTCATTCAGCTCCATTTCTATGGGAATGGGTGTGAAATCAGAACATGTGAATAACAAGAGCCAAAAGAAAGATCTTTGTTCTTGTACAACTGAACTGCTTTGTGTGCAGATAAGGGACAAGGTAGGTGGAAAAAACTAACCCAAAATAGTAAAAAGGGCAGAACCACAACCAAAAACACCTACAGAAGAACCCTGGTATAACATTACTTACTAACTCCACAAACCTTTAGCATGTCTGCTCGATAAGTATCTGAGCTCAGATAACTGAAAGCATTATCTGCAGAGAATCAGCTAGCACGTCACATGCAATTTGAGATTATTAAAGTAAATCTGAAGTGTAACTGTGAAATAACATCATGTGCTTCTGCCACTGCTGTTGTACGTGAAAGAAAATGCTACAATGGTAGAATGATTCTCCCAAGTACTGTGACAGGTTATTATTTGAGAGATGAAAGCTTTACCAGTAAATCCACAAGTCTTTCATATCCCCGCTCTGTCATCTGGGTCTGTGAGAGTAGATATTGTAGACGTGCAATATTCAAATGGTACATCCATTTCACAGTGCTCAAGTATGCGATGGTAACAGTTTGCCTGGTTACGATTTGCATAGTGAGAGGACAAGGGGAAAGGGTTCCAGACTTGAAGAGGGGAGATTGAGGTTGGACATGAGGAACAAATTCTTTTCTGTGAGGGTGCTGAGATGCTGGAACAGTTTCCCCAAGGAAGTTGTCACTGCTCCATCTCTGGAAGTGTTCAAGGCCAGGTTGGACGGGGCCCTGAGTAACCTGATCTACTGAAGGTGTCCTGGCCTTTGCAGGGCAATTGGAACTAGATGATCTTTCAGATGCTCTCCAACCCTGGCCATTCTGACTATGATTTCTTCTTCTGCTTCATAAGAAAACCACTAGGGGCACTTTTTGCAGGGCTCAATTTGTTTGGAACTAAGTTTTGGAGGCAAGATTGCATCTATGTATTAGATATATGAGGAGGGTCCAAGACAAAATACAAGTCTATTCCCAGGCAACTGAAATTTCTGTTCCTATTGAAAGCTTTTGGCAAGAAATTTTTTACTTAGCAGCAAAACTTTGAGAGCTCTCGCTGCAGATTATGAAGGAGAAGCAAATGGCTAAAGACTTATCAGCTTGCAGAAATGTTTGCCAGGGATGTGGATAACCAACACTTGGGTCCCTACTCAAGCTTCATATGTCTGAGTTGCAGACCCCTAGCAAGCCACTCACTGTAGGGCTTTTCAAAATATGATGAATAGTTATTGTGGATCATTTAAGAAGAGCAAGATTCTTCAAACAGGCTCTCTCAAACTGGTAACCATCCCAGTAGCAGAAAGCAGGCATTAACTGTGAAAACCTGAAAGTTTCACTGGTTTGAGAAATCACAGAACAACTGTGACTGCAAGTCTGCAATTCCCATACGGAGGCAACAACAGAGATTAAAAACCAATTTCATTTCAAAGCCTTAAGATTTTAACCCCTATTTGTAAAGCTAAGCATGGGGAATCTTTTGTTTTCAGCTGAAGGTTACTGGTTTATAACGTTCTGATTCAGTTCTGACTGGGACAAATGTTATCATTTGGCACGAATCCTGTAATTTTAGGCCACTCTGAAAGCCTATGGAAGTCCCTAATTTCTTACAGGTCTTCCTCTTAGCAGCCTTTTATTATTATTTTATCTTACAGTTGAAAAAACCTCGGTTTGCTAGTTTTGCTAGTGTTCAACTTTTGCAGCTTAAACATTTCAGAAAGCATGAGCAAAAAGATGTTGATTTTTCACACTGAGCTGCTTCATCTGAGCTCCACATTTAGATTTATGTGCTGGCAAATGACAACACCCTCATATCTCCTGGGGTTTTTAGGAGATACTCTGAGAAAGTGATTTCTCAGATTATTCCCTCCCATTTTAATCATTTGATTACGACATGGGCGTCTAGTTTGGAGTCTAAATTTGAATACAATTTCACAACCCAGATCCTTAGACTAACGAACATCATAAATTACTCACTGTACCTGTGGTTTTCTCTCTAATTGCATGGGCCTCATGTTCAGCTCAGCACTTCCAATTGCTGTTTCTGTGATCCTGGTAGTACCCTGTAGAAAACTACAGTAGCTGTATGAAGGACTAAAGATTACTGTATTCACCCTCTCCTCTCTCACATCTCCCACCTCATGTAACTTGACTGCAAAAATGAAACCTGGTCAGCTGAAGCTCATGGGTGGTAACTCACTTAGGCAGCCTCTGAAAACCTCTCCCACATTTTACTTTGGACTCCATGTGGACTTCCCCAGTATCTCTGTCACTCTGAACTTCCAGGAGGGCAAGTGCACACTCTAGGGCTTCAAGGAATGGTGAGAAGAGGTCATCCAATCAGCCAAGTGAACAGTGCTCAGGCTGTATCTGAGCTTTTTCAGACATAGAACATCACAACATACCTGCCAGGAACAAGTGGAATGATAACAGAAACCGAGGGCAAAAAGTGATGGTTGAGAAAATAATTTTACAGAAGCAAAGCCCTGACAGTAGTTCAAATTAAGCCATAGTCTCCTCCTCCAGGTTCCTCTACATCCGAATGCTGAAATCATGTTTGTCTTTGGCATCTGGCGATGTCATTTAATACGTTCTTACGGCCCTGCACGCAGTTAAGCATGCACTGTATATTATTTTATGGTGTTTGAATTGGAATCACACGTTCTGGGTACAAGTATTCATGTTTTTGCAGATTCTTGTGTAAAGCTGGGAGAACCTGTTTCCAATTTCATGACCGTTTATCGCTAATCCAAAATGACTGCAGCATTACCTACAGACAGGAAGCTGGATGGGGACTTGTGTGTTTTGGATGCATCGTGCTCTTCCCAGGAAACTCTGTTAAACTAGTTTTATGCTTACGAGAGAGGAAGACAGAAATTACTAATGGACATGACTGTGCCTAATCTATATATAGTTTAGCAAAATAAAGGTAAAACTGAGATGGGTCTTGTAGCAGCTCTTTACCCTTATGAGCTCAAACAATGCTTTCAGCATTCCAGCCAGGTGCCTGCCTTTATTTGCTCAAATCTGAAACCACATAAAACGGTCCCACACTTATTAGTTCAGAACCTTTCAGGAATTTCACAGGTTTGGTCTCTAGGCCTGACAGTTAACTTCTACTGAAATAACCAAAATCTTACTGCAAAGCATTTCTTCCATATAGTTGCACCATCATCTTCAAGAGATGAATAGAACTGAACTGTAGTCATATTACATGTCAAAGGAAACATGCTGTAGAACATTCCCTTGGGGAGCAAAGAACAATGCTGACGAGAGGACGGATTAAGATGTCCTCCAGAACAACCAGGAACAGCCTAAGAAATATGTACTAAACATTTTATGAACTTCTAAAATGTTAGAGGTTCGTTTTGGCCAGCAGCAGATTTTGAATTCTAGTAACTCCAGTGAGAAAAGGCTTTCTCCTGAGTTACAGCCGTCCAGCTTTTTGATGGATAGGAGGAGCCATAAGATTGCTCTTATACTACTTCTATGGTTTTATGTTTAATCATCACAATCAAACAGCAAAGGTGCATGTTTTTCTCCCCTTAGAAAGTTAACAATCTCACAGGAAATTTGCTGAAAAGTAACAGCATCTGGCTTTTTCTTTTTTTCCTTTTCAAATTGACCTGAGAGGACTGGATTTTGCTCTGTCCACATACACTGCTCGTTATGTTACTGAGCAACTGAGGAGAGGAGTTCAGTTAGAAAAACACCTCCAGGTTTAACTTTCAGTTAGTGAAACCTGTAGGTAGTTACTGGTAAGCACAAAAAGCACCAAGTCCTCTTCTTGATTCATGAGATGCCATTTAGTGATAAGCAACACGACCCATTGAGAACTGCAGGGAGGAAAAGAAAAACACGAATGTAAAGAGTGCTGTTCATTACCTGTCTGTGCCTATGCCAAACGCCTGTGTCTAACCCCTTCTCCTTCAAACACTTCTGGACCTTAATTTTGTTATCTGAATATAGATACTATAGTTACACTCACTCTTTGAAAAGAGTTAAAGAAGGAAACTTTCATGGCAAATACTCCTTTCAGTGCTTCTGCATGTAATAGGGATCTCTGGAGATAGGATTTGTTAGTATTTCCTTAGTCTATATGATATAATTCGGCTTTTTCTCTATTAATGAAAACAGTTCATGGTTATTTGGCTAACATAATTCTGAATTACACCATGCTTTGGTGTTTCTTTCAATGATTTACATTTTTCTGTAGTACTTTATAAATGTCTTCAGGGTTACTCATCATCACTTTATGATCGGATTTTGCGTATTTAGTTACAGAAGAGGATGATTTCCATGGCTAACTTCTTAACTGTCACACCATTTAACAGAATGAACATTTAAAAATCAACAGAGAGTGGATGCCAAAGCATGCTCACAATCAGGTCTGCAATCCCTTAAAAACAATTACATTCGTAGGAAACAAAGAACAAAGCCATGTTTGTCCCTTGCCACCACAGCTCAACAGCTGTGAAGCCACAGACACTATTCAGTATCCTGAGGGGAAAATAACCTGTCTCAGGCAGCTCTAATAGCTCCCAGAATACGTTCAGCACAACCTTCCCACTCCTCAGAAGGAGTCTGAGACTCAGCCACAGCAATTTTCAGGCAGAGTCTGGGTGATTATGTCTAGGAAAAAAACCTGAGAACAATGTCTACCTGACCAGAAAGTACTTGCAGGAGCTAAACCTCTCAAAAGGGGAAACTGCAGGTCTGTCAACTTCGCTAAGAGGAATAGGTACCATAGTGTGAAAGGGAAGTAGGAAAGAACTTCCAGGATGATCGAGGGAATACAGCAGGACCATGACAACACATTACCTAGACAAGCAAGAGAGGCACATGCGGGTCCAGAAACTGCATGAACGGTTGCACCCACATTGTAGTAAATCATAAAGCACTCAGCTCCTTCCGCCTTTCCTTCCTGCACTGTTAGAGTGTCACATCCAGGGAAAAACGGAGAGAGGAAATGCTCAGTTTATGGGAAAACATCACAGTTTGAAATACCTACAGCATCAAGGCCCCAGAAAACAGTTCATGGCTGTAATACAGGACGAAGCATCAAAAGGTATTTGTTCCATTTCCAGCTGTCTGAATCTCCCAATGTGGCACAGGGTGAAGGTTTTAAATTAGGAGAGATTCAGAGTAGAGACAAGGAAGATACTTTTTATAGTGAGGGTGCTGAAACACTGGCCCAGGTTGCACAAATAGCTGGTTGAAGCCCCATCCCAGGAAACATTCCAGGTTAGGCTGGCCAGAGCTCTGCACAACCTGATCTAGTTAAAGATCCCTGCCCACTGCAGTGGGGTGGATGAGATGAACTGTAAAGGTTTCTTCCAATCCAAAGCAATCTATGATTCCGTGGAACTTTAAACAAGCTGCTTAACTTTTCTGTACCCTAATACCCGCAAGATATTTTCCTGCTCCAAAATATTCCGCAGCTTGTAGAGAAACAGGCTCAGTCCCTCCTGTTAAATATTTCACATGGAATGATTAATTAGTAACTGGAGCAAAGAGAGGGTGTGAAAACATCAGACACCTTCCCAGCCTGAGGGAAAGCTGAGCTACAGTCCTTCCAAAATCCAGGACTAACACGCACGGGCGTTCTGTACTCTTTGGAGCACTGCACACGCCAACAGCACCCACAGAATGGGCAGAGAGCACCAGAAGTGTGTCTTCTTAAAAACAACAAAATTAATCAGCCTCCTGGACACAAGACAAAACCCTGAGCAAACAGACAAGAAGGTGGCAGCTGCTGCTGCAGCACGGATGGATCTGTAACCCACCAGCAGCTCAGGCAGAATCCCCAGAGGGCAGTGCAGGACATGGTGCCTGTGGTGGGTACACAGGCATGTAGTGCCCCACATGGAAGCTGTGGTGCTTGTGGCACATGAGGAATGTGGGTGATGCAAACTGAAGCTGCTGAAAACGCTGGTGCTGCACACAAAGGCTGAATGTGACTTGTGAGTGGAAGCTAGGTGCTCAGAACATCAACCACAGAATTTAGGTGCTGGTGTGCCAAAGCAGATTTGGCTCAGGCACACAGACTGAAGTTGTAAGTACTGGTTTGACTCAAAGATAAGATGTGTTGAACCTCAGCCTCATACAAGACAGAAGTAAGGTATAAGCCCAACCTAAGGGTCTTGTTCATCATCATTTTCCTTAATTGCAATTTTAATCCAAACACAAAGCAGAGAAGTTCTATATCCACTCTTCATTTTCTTTTTTCTGCAGACCAGGAAATCTCTTTCACAACTTACTTACCCCCACACTGTTTGGCCATCATAGGATTTTCTATACCTTCAGATATTACTCTCTATTTTTGTGAGCTGCAATCTGGGAATTGGCGCTCCAGCTTCATTTTTGAGCAACTTCCAAGAATAGAATACGTCTGTCAAGCCAGCATATTCCTCCCAGTTACTTATATCCTATCTCTGAAGGCAGAGCTTGGCCCAAGCACTGCACATCAAGGAGCTGTTAGTTCTGAACCACACTGGCTTCTCATTTCAGGCTACAACGCAGCCTTTCCCACAGCATTCTAGAGCAATGTTACACAGAGCAACCTGCTGCATGCTTAGAAACCCCATACTGCTTTCTGAAGCATTGAAAAGATACAAGACCAACTTCAGCAGTAAGTTCCAGCTGCTTTGCACTCCTTTGGCAATGCAAAACAGCTGTAAAGCTGGTTTATCTGGGTTTAGCCCAGCCTATGGATACTTTGCATCGTCAGAGTACAGAGAAGTCTGGAATTTCTACTACCCGATAGAAAATACTACAGTGCTACTACTCAAAGCACAGGAAGATAACACACAGACACACCTCCAGTCTGCCGTACGCTGCTGTTCTGGACCACATCTTGCCATGGATTCAACAGAACAGGAGAGGAATCTCAATTTTCTCCTTATCAATTATGTATCTGAAAAATCCTCCGCACGCATGCTTCTTTAAAAGCACTCAAGATAACACATAACTACATTTCAAATGCTCCAAAAGTATTAATTTTTAATGATTCTTTGAATGCAGTTTGTCGTGCCACATATTTGAAATATTATGAATACTGGCAAAGCTGTCCCATTTTAAACACACGGTATTTTATACATGGGATATAGATCTTAAATATAAGTGCAATAAATTTTAAGCAAATACATAGAAAAGCTATATTTTTTCCATATGTGAAGAAATGATCCCTGTTACAGCCATTTTATTGTTCACTGCAGACAGTTCTGGGAAGCAGACTGCAGTCATTTCATTTTTTTCTCCTACGAATCTGGAAAATTTTTGCAGATCCCTCACATACAGTTAGCACGAGAACTGAACCTGATTACAGACATCGTGTAAGTGCGATGTAAAAGCTATCTCTTGAGCTCTGTTGACAGAGCTGTGTGTTTTAACATAAGCTCTTAAAAAAATTGAAAGCAAACCAGTCCTACTTGTGCTCATGTCCTTGATCCTCAGAGATCCATGTCTTTATACCCTTGACTTAATCACACTGTGTCTTAAGGCTACTACTCACAGTTTCCTTTCGGTAATGGAAATATCTACATCAGAAGCAGAGAGCCACAGTTACTGATAACATGGTGACTAAGCTAAGGATTGGGTGAAAACCCCTTCCATTGTTAGTGGAATAAATTTAATCTCACAATCCACTTGTTATTTCCAATTTCTCAAGTGTTTCAAGCAGTATAAAAACTGCTGCTCATAGTTTAGCACTTGGGATTATATATTTTACTCAGCTGTAAAAACAGGTTATTTGATAAATCTGAAAGCAAATTTACTCATATAGTAACACCAAGCAACTGACATTCCACTCTGGACACAAATGTCCTAGTTCTATGTCCTAGTTCTCAGGTGCCCTGAGAACAAGAAATTTTGAATTAGGAGGAAAACAGAACTGTTCTTCAGTTGTGCAGAGCTTTCATCCTACCTGTAAAGAAAAGAATTATCCACGGCCACATCCATTTTTAGGAAGAGGTGCTGGTTCTTTAAAAGATTTCTGACTGTGCCTTCTCATCCTGCTATTTTCTTTCAACCATCAGCTATTTTAATACTCTGGTTTCCATGTCACTGTCCTCTTTTGACAGATCCTACATACCACATTGGGAAGCACATGCAGCCATTTTACAGCTTTTTCAGATAATAAATTTTGTACTGCACACAAGCAACTGTTTAAATCACATCCAGACACAGGCTCACTTAAGAAGCTACTGGCTTGCGCCACTAAACAGTATCTGCAGCAGCACTGCTACAGAAAGTCCCCAGCAGGCAACAGCATTCATTGTGCCCCATCACCCCTGCGCTGCAGCCAGTGAATGACACTTCACAAGGGTAAGAAATCCTCCTGGAGACT
The DNA here is from genome assembly GCA_028565055.1 of Phoeniculus purpureus. Lineage (NCBI taxonomy): Eukaryota > Metazoa > Chordata > Aves > Bucerotiformes > Phoeniculidae > Phoeniculus > Phoeniculus purpureus. The sequence continues at coordinate 20,423,636 of JAOXOE010000405.1, read as the reverse complement.
TCAGGCACCTTCCAGCTATCTGACCACCCCGTTTATGTGAATGAACTGAAAGTAAAGAAGCCTTGAATCTGAAAAGTCAAAACACTTTGTGTGACTCCACAGACAGAGATCAATGCGGCTTTGGAATCACCAGCTCAGAAGATGAGAGGGGCTTTAACTGCTTGCACAGTAAAATACTTCACTACTTAATCATTAATTATAGCGTAATCAGCAACTTTCAGTCACAGTACTTTCCCCCCAGCTCTCAATAATGCTGTCTTCTAGCAGAAATATCAAAAGTTATCTTCCTCTTCTTCTTGCAGTGGTGTGAAGGGTTTTTGAAAATCCTCAGGTGACTAGAGATGCAATCAAAGAACAAGAGGAAGTTCCAGCAGTGACTGCAGCACATGTGGCAGTAACCTAACACGGGTAACAACAGCTAACACGGAGCGTGACGGGTTCTGCTCTGTGTCTGTGCTCCGGGTACAGAGCCACGGCTGAGGGAGAGCCTGCTCTCCAGCTCTGATATAAACAAAAACCTGTGCCATCTCTGCTTAACTCTTATCATGCTAAGTAGAATGAGTCAAGACAGGTATGCAACCACATTGCCAAATAACTCTCGTTTTATATATGGATTTACTCTTAAAATTACAAGTCACGCTGACTGGTGCTGGAAGCCAGTGCAGCCCAGTGGAAAGATTTTGGAAACATGCCCCAAAATGGGAAAAGTCTGGTGAAGTTCATATGTCCTTCTATATTTAAATGACAGGTAGGATACACAAAACCTCACACATATTTATACATATTTATACAGAGCGTGCATAGCTGCAACTGTGTGGACACACGTGATCAGTCAGTATATAAATGCCCGACATCTATTTCAGTCAGAGGAGTGGATGCCGTCATCAGTAATGGCCAAGTCATCTTGTAAAACATTAATCTTTATCAGCACTACATAAACTATAAAGGATCACAGAGTTACAGTCATGCCTGGATTTTTATTTTTAAAGTAAAATATTGTTAGATAAAAGCTTATTTTTTGAAGAACAAACAGTAGCAAAAATATTATAAACTTGGGCGGCTTTAGTTAAATATATATGCTTCCTACATTTCCCTTAATACAATGAGACCAATTCTCACAGTTCCTTTTCTTATGCCCCATAAATATATCATCTCCAAAGTTAGGACATATCTGTCCTTTCATTTACTGTCTCCCTCATTACCCAGTTTGCAGAGGCTGCCTCTGAGAGCCAAGTCCAATATGAAATGGCAAGGAGGCCACATCATATCCTACATCAGAAGGATCTCACCTCTTAGATACTGCTGCTAATTCTGAAGAAAACAAGTGCAAGCAAAAATTCATACAACTTCCTGAAGGTTTAAGCTGACTCCTTTTTATCCCTACCTGCAGTGAAGGCTCTCACAAACATCAGGGGGCACAATTCAAGCAATGCTAAGTACTCAGAAACCCACATACCCTTGTATTACTCAGCAGCATTGACTCTGGTTTGCTTTTCTGGGAATGTCTGAACAAAGCACTTCAGTGCACATCAGTGTTTGGGAGTGACTGCATAGTCCTTTCGATGCAGCACCAAACCAGTACCTGACCTGTAACCCTGTGTGCCCCAGGGTATGTGCAGGGCTGGGACCCCCATGAAGGGCTGCCTAGGAGGTGTCAGATGCTGGGTGCTGTTGGTGTCAGGGAATGTGAGCAGGTGTCAGACTTTGGGAAGTATCCAGTGTCCAGCGGTGGTGCCTTTTGTGACCTGGAGGAGGATCTCAGTATTTGAATTCCCAGGTCAGGAGCTACTGCCTTCAGTGTTGGCTAGAGTCATATGGCTGCTGGGCCACCCCTATCTGAGGGCCCATGGCTGACAAACCCCCATCCCAGTATGGGCCTCAAGAAGACCCTAGATACTGCTCTGGAGAAGGAACACCCAAGACATCAAGTTGGAGGTAAAGAAGTGCAGCCCAATGGAGGAGGATGAAGCTGCAGATGCCCACTCTGTGCTACCCAAGCAGCCAAATCAGTGCCCTGAATGTGGGTCAAACTTCCTGAGAGCTCAGAGCAGTTGAAGCACCAGTGCCTCCACCCAGCATCCAGGCCTTCACCAGCACTGACTGTTGCAGGAACTTCACCAAGAAGTTCCAAGCACCACCGTGTCCACTAGAGCTTCAGGCACAGTCCCACCCTTGCCCAACACAGGTCCATCCACATCAGCGAGAAGGCATTCTACTGTGCTGAATGCAGCAGGAGCTTCAGCCACATCTCCATGCTCACCCAGCATATGCACTCTCACATTGGTGAGAATCCATTCAACTGTGTCAAGAGCTTCAGCCAAGGCAACTCCCTTGCCCAGCACTGATGCAACCTATAGCAGGGGGGTTGGAACTGTGTCTACTTTAATGTGGATCATCAGTACAACTGCTGCTCTGACCACCCCGCCTGGAAAGCAACATCTTCAAGAACTGTGACCAGAAAGAAATGAAATGTAAAGCTTGTAGGTCAGCCACTAAATCTGGCTTACGCCTTACTCTCTTCCTCAGGCAGGAAAGAATCCAGCTATTTTTAAATGTGGTGTCCAGGTACATGGCCAAAAATGCTACTTCTGTTGAAGAAGACAGGAAAAGATTTCATACGTTCTCAAGATTTCCCAAGGCCTGCTAGTCCCCTCTCTTCGTCTGTGGTTTATCACACACTCTTATCCCAGGGTAATTTACTTTCCACTAATTTTTCTCAGGTGCAGCCTCTCCTAGCTAGGAAATAGAAACAGTGCTGTTTTACTCAAAGTGGATTTAACCAAAACAAAACAAAGACAGACAGACATGAAAAGAGAGACTGCTTAATTCTGTGTTTGCAGAAGTCCAAGTAACACGTGCTTCAGATTATTTATGAGCAATCCCATAATCCCAGTCTATTCGACATACATCACCTAACAATTTCAAAGATATTATCATTACTACTAGAAAGAGTTTTTATAAGGAAGTCAAAAAGGAGAAGGAAGACCAATGAATACTACTCCAGTGATGCCTTCAGGACTTTGTTTCTTTGGGCTTCAAAATGATTCAGAACAAGAACGGGATTTCACCTTATTACTTCTTAATAACAAACCTTTACATACGTGATGCGCCGTAAGGTTTCTGGACGTTCTCAAAAAAACATAAATCTTTAGATTGTTTGCAATTATTTTCCACATCCTTACCATTTCCTTTTCTTCCTGATAGCAAAGCATCTAACTAGTCCTTAAAGCAACTTCAAGCTTTCTTCATCACTTGTCTGTTTTGATTTCTCTCCCTTTTCATTTAACCTTTTAAGGCATGACCATGGTTTTGGGAGATTATAGTACCAGCAGTCTTTCCTGAAAAGCAAAGGTCGGTTGTTCAGCCCTGTATCTCTGTAGTAATTCTGTGCTATAAATTTGAAACCTTTGTGCAGTCATTCTTATGAGTGTCTCAAATGCTTGACAGCCCCAAACATGGGCAAGTAGCACCTCAAGTTGAGTGGATGCTGCTTGCAACAGAAATATCTCACATCCAGTCAGGAACAAATCCAGATCCAACTGATGCAACTCTTGACTCTCTTCCCACTCAGTCAATTTGCCAATTTCAATAAATTAATAAGAAGTTATAGTTGCCAAAGAGGGTTTTCAGACATGAAACGATATGTAATCCTCTTTTAGTTATGCAGAGAAAGGACACGTGTACTCTGACACTTTCCTGATGGATACAGCAGTGCCAGTGATAAGATCAGAGAAAAATATGGTACGAATGTGCCTTTCAGGCCTATGGGGGGAACAATGAAGTGACAGATTGCTGCACACAACAACTCCGTGGAATCACTGGGAAAAAGACTTTACTCCAAACCGTCTCCATCGAAAATGACAACATTTCTTAACCGTTTCAGCAAAATGGTTGTGTTTGAAATTCACGATGACATATTCATGTCCAGCCTTTCTCTAATTGCCAAGATAAAACCTGGAATGGAATTGAATTCTAGGGAACACAAGAAACAACAGAAGTAGAAGATTCGGCCCTAGCAAATGTGCCAGCGGACACAGGGGATATCTCCCCCTTAATGTTTTGGAGTCCTTCTCCTTGTGGTTAAGGAAAGGTCAGCGTAGAGGCCCCACACAGATCCTTTCTGGCTGAAGCTACTGCACCAGAGGGAACAGTCAGAGTGAGCCGGAAGGTTGGGCACAGAAAGGTCTTCAAGAACAACAGACATTTATCAGCAGTCAGAACAGACTGCTAGGCAGGCTGGCAGCAACTGACTGAGGTGATACTGTTTGAAGGAGTTGAAAGAGTAGGCTGAAGCCCAAATAGATCATTTAAGATATTTATAGGAGAAGACTTTATGACCCTATGCTCTCCAATAAACTTTTCTCATTATAAAGAGGCAATAAAAGGATTCAGTTTAATACATCCTCTGGTATTTTACATAAAATATAATATTAAATAATGAGAAAAGAAATATTCAGCTTTTTTCCTAAATGGATGGTTCCAGAAAACTGCTGGAATAGAAGCATTAAAAACATTTATTCTCTGCTTTTGTGCAAAAGTCTAAACTACTTTCTACTGTGAGTGCAATGAACAAAAATCTACTGATGTGCTAACCCCAGCCAGCAACTAAGAACCACACAGCCACTTCTCCCACCCAGTAAAATGGGAAGAGAACTGAAAAACAAGAGGCTAAACAAACTCATGGGTTGAGACAAAGGAACATTAATAGGACAGAAAAGGAAAAATAATCATAATATGACAACAATTAAATAATTACAATATACAAAACAGGTGATGCAAAGTGCAATTGTTTTCCCACTTGCTGAATTATTCACCACCAGTCAGCTCCTGAGCAGCAGTGCCCCCTGGCCAATTACCTCCCAGTTTATACCCTGACCGCATCATATGGTGTGGAATACCCCTTTGACTGGTCTGGGTCAGGTCTCTCGATGGTGTCCCCTCCTCACTCCTTGTGCACCCCTAGACTCTGCCATATGAAGTCAAAGACGTGGCTTAGCAACAACTAAAACACCGGCGTGTTATCAACATGATTCTCATCCTAAATCCACAACACAGCACTGTACCAGCTGCTAGGAAGAAAATTAACTCTATCCCACTCAAAACCAAAACACTCATCCAGGGAAATGCATATGGAAAATAGTACAAGCTATCCTGGCAGCACAGTGTGGGAAAGTGCACTGTAGACTCTATCACAGCTTCACCTGGCCTGCAGATCAGCAAAGAGATGTCTGCAGGCTGCAGTGCTGTGAAACTTTCATTTCACCATGAACACTCCGGAGCCTATCACCACAGCCATTTTACAGGCTCAGTACAGGCAGAGCGAAGATTGGAGGAGAAGTAGGAATGGATGCACTAGGAGTAGAAAGTGCTAAGAGTTGTTTTCCCCAGAAAGCTGGCCTCTCGTGTATCAGCAATATTGCTTAATGATCGCATTTTGTAAAAGCACCAGAAAACAGAGGGGGCTGTTCTGAACTGCTTGTGCCACTGGAAAAGAATGCAAGAGAAGGCTAAAATCCAAAATCCAAAAGATAAAACAACGCATTTCCCATCCATGCGGTACAATGGGAAACATAAAACATTTGACTCACACTAGGATGCTCCAGGATGCAGTCATAAAAAATAAAAATACTCCAGGGGAGCAAAGGCATTCTCAAGGCTAAGAAACTTACTGGGTTTATTCCAACACACTTAGAGACAATGTGTTCTCTCACTGTCCTTTTCAACTCGGGAGAAAATGCTTAGGCAGTGGTTCCACCATACAGGAAATCTACATTTGGGCTCCAACTACCAAAATCCTTTTGGCATCAATTAGTTTCCATTCTTGCACTACTGACAGTTCTCCTTACACTATTAGCTTTCTTACAGCAGAGGTTGATTCGATAAAAATTAGGACTATGGGATCAGAAATTACTCAGTACGAAAGGCAGTCCTTCAGCATCCTGCTCAAAGGTTGGCTATCTGACAGGACAGGTAGATCTGCATCCCCAGGTGAAGACGTCCCTCCCAGAGACAGAATCTGTAAGAAGCATTTTCAGCAGGAGGCAAAATTTGACTCTTGTAGTACCTGTGTCTTTGGTAACTGAACTGCTTGAGGCAGCAGCTGCCTACTGTTTGCTTGAACACAGCCCTCTGCACGCTTATCCTTCTGCTGGAAAACCTGAATGACCCGAGGCTTTGACCGATTCATTTATTGCTTCATTATTCAGATTATATGTTCTACCACTCCAAAGTACTTCTCTCCAGTGGCCTCAGCACAGTTGTTAACAGGATAGCCTATACAACACAAGGTTCCCTTCACAGCACTAACTCCCAGCTAAGCAGTCATGTGCTGCAGTTAAACACCTCTGTCAAGGAGGAAGGCTGGTTAGGCCAAAACAAGAAAGACCCAGTGATGCACAGACGATGTGTGTGCTGGGTGGGGAGAAAGCCAGTGTCACTCTGTATGGTGCTGGGTTTAAATTCACAAAGGTGTGCCATGTCCTGTCTTATTTGGTGCTAATTAACTGCAGAGACTGAATCCTTTGTATTAAGCTATAGCTGAGGATGACTGTGCTCATCATTTTTCTTTGCTTAGTGAACAGGAAGAAATGGATGCCAACAGCCTTTCAATGTCCCCTTCTTAAAGACAAGGTGCAGGGTATCCCACAGAACTTGGGAAACAATCTTTATCATAGTCACTGTATTGCTATCTCATATGTCAATTTAACTGATGTATTTCTGCTGTATCACTTACACTTCCTAATTATTTCTAGGACTTGCTGAACTGGGTTATGTGCATTGCTACCAAACTGACATTGTCTGGCTCAGATTTGACTCTGTCCCCTGGATGGGTTGCTGGTAAAACATCCTTTGAAATGCCCCTTGGGATTCAAGTGTACACTATTTCCTAGTTGAGTTTTTCTTACAGAAAGATGTGTTTAAGCAATCCCTACAGCTCCAAATACCATCTCCCCCACCGATTTACGGTCTCCTGTCACCGGTGGAATGTTGTGGTTGCTTCACTTTTTGATTAAGCCATTTCCTCCTGCCCTCTAATGGCGACTCATCTGCCTGTCGTTTCACGGTTGGGCTACTGTTCTGTGTTGCACATTTGCTCATATGCCTTTTGCCCACCTGAGCAAAGTTGCCTTTTAAGCAACTAGATTTCATTTTTAAGGGGGTGTTTTGCCCGCAGCAGCAGACAAGCATTTAAGAAACTTCTGTCTGGTATTTGGAAAAAGATCCCAGTCACACAGGGAAGCCTGCTTGTTGGTCTAGATTCATAATCTTCAAGTTATAAAGAAATCACTACAGCTTTGTGAAAACTCCACGGAATTTTTATCAACACTTGAATGTCTGCCCCACATCCATGCCCATGAAGTCACTAAAGCTTCGATTGAGCACAATCAAAGGCCCAAGTAATGATAGAAAATGTTTTACATCATGCAACTGAATAATACCTTCACTAATAACTTGAGATTCTCATCTGGAATATAAGCCTCATCCTTACAGATCCCATCCAAAGAACTCTGACTATTTACTATTCATTACCTTCATGTGTGTATAGATACGTTTCACTTTTTATGGAACAGAGATAGATAAGTTTCACCTGCAGTTTTAAAATCCTGGTATTTTTGGAGGTTTGAAATAGTTTCTGTTGTCTTTTGACTCTTACCTACTTCTGAAAGTTCAGAACACAGGTATCAGAACCGTATTCATTAAGGTTTCAAGGTTGGATGAACTTTCAGCCCTCAAAATTTAAGGCTCAATTTTCTCATCCAGCTTTGAATTCACACATCATATTTTTCTAGCAACTCTTAACTTCCTTCATGCTCCACACCAGCACACGTGGTATGTGGAAGGGCACTCTTATACTGTGGAGCTTTTTCAGGACACATTGTCACAAATTCAGCACTAAAGGGACACAATGAAGGACAAAACATTCCCTGGAGAAACTGGATTTACTTCCAGAGGCTTCCTATGAGACAAGTGTTCTACAGACTGCATGTCTCAGCTTACTTATCAACAGACTTATCGCAGCCACAGCATAAGCCATGTAATTACTTACTAAGTATTTAGCAATGTAGCTCTCTGCCAGATTGGCATTTAGGATACCAGTTCTTCACCCTGCCATGGACTTTCATGAAGTCCTGCCTTTGTGCACCAGTCCTTCAGCGTTACTCTCTTTATCACCATCTAACTAGCAAGATACTCAGGGGTAGAGCAGTATCTCAGAAGCTACAAAAAGAACTTTATCAACATCCTGAGAAAGAAAGAAACCTTTGAGTTCCCTGAGTTCTTATTGGTCTGATTCTTTATTCTATCAGGATTTTGTTAAAGCAAGAATTGCATAAAATACACATTTCCACATTACAAATCAAGTGAGTATTAAAAGGCCATCTCAGTGCAAGAGGCAGATGAAACTCCTACATCCCTAGAGGACCTCCTGAAGATATTGTGGCCACTTAGCACTAACAGAAGCTCTCCTATAAACCTTCTACAGATCATAGTTTCCACCAGTGTCCCACTCTCCCTATGTAACCCTGTAACTATCTGCATCTCAATTCCAATTTTTGACTCCAGTAGAAGAAACATGGAAAGGGAGTAATCTCCAAGGGCAGCCTTGGACATTTATGGCTGTGTTCACACAATGTATTTGTTCTCAGAAGTAAACCAGAATATGAAGGTCTTCCCAGCTCTTCCCATAGGCTCAGGCTGTTCACCTGCTGCCCCTGTTGGCTGTTCTCTCAATGGTGCCAGTCACCGCATTTCATTGAATTCAGACTGTAAATGAGTAGCCTAAAGTGATATGTGTCACCTGTTTCCACTCCCAAAGAGTATAAGAGACCTCTAGCCCAGTAAAGGAAATTTCTCACAAAGCTTCATAAATGACAGTTCTGGTGCCACTGATACCAACCATATAGTTTTAAGACAGTAGCTTTGTGAGACTGAGAGTCCTCTGGCTGAGCTACTTCTAGGCTACAGGAGAACTGAATTAGCTCTGGCAAGTTCAGCTTTGGAAAAAAATTTGATCAAGCCTCTTTATATTTTAAGTAGATCTAGGCCTCAACAAGCATTTTCTTGCAGTGTTGTTTGCGCAATGTTGTTGTTGTTGTTATAGAAACTTATAGATACTTATTGCTGGTTGAGGCATACTCACAGTTTCCCAGTTGCAGTCACTTCTGCAAATTCTCAGTTCCTAATAGCTCAAATGGTAAGAAACCCCCACTTGTCATAGAATCATAGAATCACAGACTCATAGAACCATTAGGGATTGGAAGGGACCTCGAAAGATCATCTAGTCCAATCCCTCTGCCACAGCAGGGTCACCTAGACCAATTCTCTAGTTCTTGCAGCTGTTGATGGCCTCAGTGACAAGTGTGAATACTGAAAATCAGTTTTAAAACTTTATGTGCTGATATCTGACCAGTGCATAGACTATGTGCTTCATCACCCAAGTCCTGGGGCACAGCTGCCACCTCCTGCTAACAGTTCCCTGGGAATCACAGCAGACTGATGGCCTGGGGAGGCCATCAGTCACCTCTGAAGTCTCCTCACCAGCTTTGCTAATTCTCCCAACCTCCTTGTTCTCAGGAGGTCTCTCCGGTTGCTTGGGTAATTAGGGTTTTACTACAGCATGTATTTCTTAAAAATAAATGGTTGAAGGGCCAAATTCTTCTCCCACCTATACTCCCTCAAGTCACAGCCATCAGGGATTTGAAATGGAGAGCAGATGTGCAGAATGCTGCCATTTAGGTTTTGGGAAAGACAAAAAGGTAGAGATCAGGTAAGATTACTCAGGAATCAATCAAAAGCATAAGAGGTGGTCTTCAGAGATATTCAAAGGCTTAAGGCCATTCCCAAACAATTTATCTGCAGTCATTTAGCTGATTACATTTTACTCTCTGGTTGCCATTCATCTATGCACTTAACTGCGTGTTACTGATTAAAGGATCCTACCCTGCCATACATTACTCCTGAGTGAGCTTATCTTAATGAAACAGGAACTTTTCCTAGCGTCAACACCACCATCAGAAAATGCCGCAGTATTGATGGTTTTGGTTTCCCTTGGGCATGATGAACACTGGGAATGTTTATTGCCACTGCATGTGCTGTGTGGAAAAAAAGAATGCAAAAGGAATTTCGACTGTGACCCTGGGAATGAGGCTATAAGTCATGTGCTCTTAAACTATTACAAAGTAAGAACATTCTTAAAGAACAATCAAATCCATTACTGTTGGCATAGCAATAGCTCCAATCAGAATTAGAGTCCTGAAAGGACAAGGCCTCAAGCTCTGAGGCAGAAAATCCTCCAAATACTTGAAGTTCACAAAGAGCTCTTGAAAGCTGTAATGACTTTTTTTGTGTTTTGAAGGTGGGAAAATGCCTTTTCACTGTAATTCATTCCTCAAACAAAGGCTTTTATAAACATTTGCCCAGCACTACTGTAGGGTAGCTTAGAGCGGCACCCAGGACCACCTCTGATGTACAAAGTGTCCAAGAAAAATCCAGATGGAAGGGCATCAGCGTAGTCTTACAAGAGGCAGCCCTATCCCTTACCAACAGCAAGACTTCAGGATTCACAGGCTCTTAAAATGGGGTGGCTACACCTGCTGTTTTGGGTTCTCTTCATAGCATAACTATGGGAGATGCTGCTGCTGAAGACTCAGGGTTAATTCTGTTATTCATTAAGACTTGCCCTAACTGAGGTCACACCAGCAGAGTGATGTTTTGAAGGGTACTTCAGCCACCTTCTCACAGCAATCCAAGCAGTAAGATATTTCACCCACCTCCATTGAATGAGAGAGCTTAAACTGTCTTTCACATCATGTCTACAAGGCTTAGATGAGTATGGAAACCCCAGATAGCTGGTGTGAAGGAAGAAGCCTCAACATACCCCATACTTAATACTTCAGTTTCAGAGATACTGTACTATTGCTTCACAGCTCCAATGCACCAGAAAACTGGTGGTCTTCACATTTATGTACCCATCAGCTATGTCCTCCAATCTTTTTTAGCTTCAGGTGGCAGCCTCTCACTGTCCTCCTACAAACTGTGTGCAGAAGGAAGTGTGTGCAGTAGTGTGCGTAAGTTGCTGAGCTGGCAGAACTACTACAGTAACATTCACTTTTCCTCTTGAAAGGAAGCTCTCTGCAAGCAGAGTCCTCTTTACACAGTCACAGTTTCTAGCACTGTAATAGTTTACATAATTGGACATCTCAATAGTTTTTATAGATGTTGACAGAAAGATTCTTCCCTTTACAGTAATATATTTATAATTGAGCACTTCTGGATTCAGCTACGGAATAACGGGATGGGTGCCGACACCCATTTTTCACAATTTGTCTCCACTCCAAAATGTGTCTGTGGCTGAGCTTGGCCCCGTAGGTCTGACCGAACAAACCTGATACTGGCCATTACTCGGCAGCTAGTGTAGATCAGGATGAATCACATGTTGCCATTTCACTACAATTAAAACTTATTGGAACCAGAACCAGTGCTGCATCAATGAATCCAAACCTTTAGTGTTGTGGTATTGGAGCAGACAACTTCCAGAAGAGGAAATGGGAAGGCAGCCACCAACCTCAGGACGACAGAGGAAGAAATCAGTTTTTTAGAGAATCCTAATGAGGACATGGAACCATTGGTCTGTCACAAGAAAGTCTGCCGATAGCCAGGAAAATCAAGGGAAAGAGAAAAGAAGAGGGAAGTTTCAGGAGGCTTTCCTCCAGTTGCCAAAGATCTTTTATTGCCTTAAACTAAATGCAAGTGATGACTTTTTGCACAGGAAAATGAAATCTTTCCTCCCCCGCAAACATTTCGTATGAGCCCTTATTTAGCGACACTTCTTATAGATGTTTTTTTATGGACAGTGATGCTGCCCACTGCAGACATGAACAACAGATGCGTTACAAACAGGAAAAACCAGAAGCTCCAATAGCTACAAACAAGCTAGCTGCTGAACGATGTAACTACTTCAAGCCATTCATGAACCAATTCTTTATCATTTATTACACCCTATGGTATGTTTACATAGCGTGTTTTCAGTAGTCGAGTTGTATAGTTCCTATGGCTATAGCAACCACAATAATTCCTCTTAAAATTAGAGGGTAGAGAAGAAGAGCTACAGAATCACTCCTCCAAGTGCCCCTAATGCATAATGTCAGTAGACAACCACTTTGAGAAAGCTACTGCCACCAATATATTAAGTAGAAAATGACATGTACCAAGAAAGAGGAAAAGGGACAACAGCTAATCCATGTGGTCGGTTGGAAAGTCATAGGACCTGTGTGTTGGCAGCCTGTCAAGTGGAGAGAAGAGAGGAAGGGGAAGAGGGAAATTCCTGAGATGAGAAAGTTTCTAATAGGAAAACCTTGTAACCGTGCGTGGAAAGCTTCATCTTGGGAACAAACAGCCAGTTGTATGTCCCATAACTTGGTACGGGGTGAGAGGCTGTGCCTTAGATAACAGGTCCCAGACATGCCAGGATTTAAAGATAATCACCAACAGCTTGAGTTGCACCTGGATGAGAACAGGAAACTGGAGCAGAAACGTGAGCACAAGCATTATCCTCACTCAGCAGCTCACCTCACAGATGGGAGTCCTCTGTAATAGCTATAAGTTCCTCCAAGATTGGCTTTAATTAGAGCCTAACCTTGCCATTAGAGGAATGGAGGGCCATTACACACTCTGCAGGCGTGATCCCAGTCTCCCACCTCGCTGTCGATGATGAAAGGCACTGTTGCTCACTGCTGCTACTCCAGATTGCACGGGCAGTGACAGAGTTTAAAGAAAGCCAAGACTGCAAAACTTCATCACGGTGAGAAGAACGATTATGACATAAGAAGTCTGAGAACTCCTACAGTCAGCAGGCCTGCCATAATTCCTCTGTGGCAAATCACCACAGGCCTTTAAGCTTGTTCCTCGTTTGTTCATGGTCACAGGATTTTATCAAGCAACACAAAGACTACAGTAATGCGAGAGCCACATCTTATGGACACTTGGGTTCTGTACTAAAGAAGTTGAGCAGTACTTTCTGTTCCCAGTTCTGTATCCCAGCTGCATCACAGATACATGAGGGCAGGTTCATCCGTACACCAGACCCATTTGCCACATCCTGGTTTCAAAGTATGGGAAGCAAGCAAAGCCCATACAAGAGATACGATGCTCTCCAGCAGGTACCTTCTCTGAATGACAGCCATGGTAGCACCAGATAGCATCTCCTCCCTTGCCTCAGTCTGTCAGTATGGACACAAGCAGTGACACTGTCCTATTACACTAGGACTTCTTGCATAGCTAGAAGCTGTTTTGTTATTGCAGGATATACAAAAGGATTTCCCAATCTGCATTTCTGAAGCCCAGGGAACACCACAGTAAGAGATTTAGGAATAAAACCAAACCTAACCACTAAATACACAAACTGTCTATTCTGCAACTCAGGACACCCTAACCTGCACCCAGTTCTGTGCCCTCCAAAACACTAAGTCAGTTTCCATTCCCAGCAGGGACATGCTCTATACACTCTTTCAAATGTCTCTCCAAGCAAACAAGCATCACTGCCTCTTTATCCATGTTGAACCACAGACAGCTTGCTCTCAGTTAGATCCTTATCTGCTCACAAAGTAATGGCCAAATTCAGCTCCAGGCACATAAACTTGATTTAGCATAACTGAGAGACCATAGTTTTATTCAGGAAAAATACTAAGAGTAGGGAATTTCTCTTATGAAGAGAAGATAAAAATCAAAAATGTTAGTTTAATGACACTGCAGTTTAAAGTTTTCTCAGAGTTTTCCTGGAAAGTCCACATGGAAAACAAAACCAAACAAAAAACACAACTGCACAAAAACCCCCCAAACAAGAACAGAACAGAAAGAGGAGCAGCATGAAAAACTGGGAAGGAGACTCTCTAGAGAAGCTGAGTGGTTGGCCATTTACAAAGCGTATGTGAACAAGGGGAAGACTTCACCTTCTTCTCTTTGGATCACGTACAATCAGAAAGAGAGCTCCAAGTACCTTATGGACAACCAGCAAACCTTGGGTGAAAGAACAATAAAGTGAGGTGGGAAGTTAGTGACTCACTGTGGGTCTGATCCAGAACTGATTCGCCAAGATGGAAACTGCCTCCCAATTACCATTAGTAGGGCTGGAAGAACTCAATTTTCTGGATACAAAGACCATGTAGTCCTTTTACAAGCCATTCACATTAAGATGCTGCAGTGAGATAGCAGAGCCCTAGACATATGTTTATCTCTGCTCCAGGGACACTTGTCTCCAGCAGAAGGATGAAGCAGACAGCTGTGGGGATAAGTTCTTTAACTTCTGCAGCCAGATTAGTCTGTGCTTTTGCCTTGGATTACTCCAACCTCTTTAGATAAGATGTCCACTTGGATTTCTTCTCAGAAACCCACCTTTTGTTCTTTCATCCTACCCTGTTGCCGCAGAAAGCAACTTAATTTAAGGATGTACAGATCTGCTCTGTGTGCATAGGAAATGTGTTGCAACCCAGCAGCTTCAGGAGGAATGAAAAACCTTTGCCCTTGGTGTATTACAGTGTAAAATGACCTGAAGAAAACGTGCCTGTCCAAAATCCAATGAAAGCACAAGGACACACTGGAAAAAACAGAGAAACAGACAACAATCAGCATACTTGGAGTTAGACGCTTCCAGCACTTTGTTGAGGCTTTACCACAACATTTGTCTGACAGTCCAGAACATTTGTGGTTCTTTTCTCTGCCCTGTAATTGCATCCTGGGGATCACAAGGCACACGGCTGCATCAGCAGCAAATATTTGAGCTAATTAGGGAGCACACTGGAAAAATGAACATATTTCTTGCATTGTTCCACCTAAACATTTTGAAACACAAACCTTTTACAACAGCAACTAGTGAGTGCTCTACAGTAAGTTTTCCAGCAAAAACACTGTCCTCACTCTACAGTCAAAACAATTCCGGAAGAAAACAAGACACTGGTTTCAATTTAAAACTTCTCACTGTAAGGGTGCGCACAGATCCATTTTGAGGGGGTTTTATCCTATCGAACTCGTGCAAGTTTTCAGAGGCACCCCAAGGAGCGAAGGCGGCTGCGCTGTATATCGCTGCCATCTAGTGGAACTATCTTTGGGAGAGATGAGGATCAGGGCTCCCAGCATCAGCAAACGGCAATGCTGTGGTTGTGCGTTCATTTCATTGCTAGCAGTACGGTCAAGATCACTGCGGCTCACAGCCCCCACTGTGCTGTGCAGGTCCTCAAAGTAAAGATGACATTTCGGTTAATATGGTGGTATATGTGTGGTCATATCTCAGTAGCAAGGTAATTATGAAACTTGCATAACTACTATAGGTATAAAGTACCCATAGGAGAACAGTCCTCTTTTTTTGGGAGAGAAGGTTTTTTTCCATGAAGGCAAAGTTACATGCGTTAGAAAATCTGATCATTAACAGATTCATTAGTTGCCTATGACATTAGCATTAAATGAGATTTAATTATCAGCCGTGGCTGTTTCTTTCAGCTGGTAATGATAAGCTTCTGACAGTGATTTAGGAAACCTAAGGGCAAGACATGCCACAGTATTACTAAGGGTAGATATGTCTGAGCCGCAGAGGAGAGGTCACATTCGCCATATGAAGCCTGCTTTAAGTATCCAGGCTAAGTCAAAGCTAAGTCAGACCACCCTGTCCCAGAACTGACTGTGTAGGTCTGAGTAAACAAGGATTTAAGACAGACCAATACTTCAGAGGCAGCTGCACAAGTAAAAGGTAGATCTTGGGAGATGGAGTAGAATTTGAGAGGTAGGCTGATAACATACAAGAGCAATAAATATAATAGCTGCAGCCTAATATCAGAGTCCAGACTGTATCTTCATTTCTTTTATGCTCTAGACTTCTGGGAGGTATTACACAGCCCTGTATATAGCTGAAAGTAATTTATAAGCCCATGGCAAGAGCCAAAATCAAGTAAACCTATATCAGGCAGTTTTCCTAACAGGGAACCTCATAAAGGTATATTGGAAAGAATAAAAAAAAGTTGCTCAGCATATTACAAAGCCCATTCTCTAAGGAGGTCATTGAAGTCAAATAAATTTCATAGGTCTTTCCTACGCAATAATTTAGGTGCAGTTAATACGCCCCAGAATACCAATAACAGCTAGATGCAGAGGTCATTTATTAACTTTTTATCAATAGGATCTTTATGAGATCCAGGCTCCTTCAAGATCCACCCCATGCCAGCAACTCAGAACATCAATACTGCACAGACACCCACCTCCGTGCAACCATCCATTTCAGACAGCTGACTGAGCAATACGAAGTTAGCAAATGTTTTTGGGAGATACTCGACCCTCTGCCTCCATCTCAAGCCAAAACTAACTTCAGATTTGCTGGGAGAAGGAAAAGGCTGCCTTCCCCCAACCACGAGAGGTTTTCATATTAAGTATGATAGCATCATGTTTCTTCTGAATAATAACTCAGTTCAGCTTAACGCTTGTTTCTTCCTTGCCTGAGGTTCATCACTTCAGTAAAACAATGATGGTTTTTGTTCCCTGTACCCTTTTCAGAGCTTTCTGAAACGTCACTACCCAGGATGCAAGCAGATCAAAAATTGAGTTTAACAAAACACATAACTGGTCAATTGATGGTACCTTCTGTACATAAATGGACTTCACTACTGTTTCAACTGGGGCGGCTTTTCAGTGTACCTGAGATAATATTATTTGAGTACACAAGAGAAAAATATTGCCTGAAAGGCAAATACAGAAAAGCCAAAAGCTCACTTGCTGAAAAGCCTACACTGGCAGCAGCGGTGCAAGAAATTCTGAAGGCCTTATACCATCAGCTGATGAGTGCTCCATTGCTTGAGCTTTAAAAAGACCCAGGACTCTTCCTTGCAAGCTCATCTATACAACAAACATTCAGAACTGCTATACTGCCAATCCCTCCACTTCAACAACCAGCCGAGAAAAATCTTCCAGAGGGGACACAATGGAGAATCCTGTTTGAAAAGTCAGTAATGCTTTCAGATCCAGCTGAACAGAACATTTGAGAAAAATCAAACAAGATTTGGCCTAAACTGGTACTCTTTCACACACATTTAGGATTTCCCAGTTTTTGTTTCTAAGTGTTAAAACAGTTCTCTGAGAGCACTTAGTAATTCTGCTTATAACTACGATAGGTTTTAAGCAATACTTGTAAATTAAACGCAGCACTCTGCTTATAAAAATATCACCTCCAACCTGTCCTCCCCAGCAATTTCAAGTGAGCTGCTACATCTTGTTTCCTCCAAACTACAACTTCCCTCAACCCCCACCTACCACACATTAGGAGCCAGATACAGATATCAAATATGGAGCATAATGGGCATGAAATGAAGACCTCCCAGCTGTTTCCTGACAGTTTCATTGCATAATGGTGACCCCTTTGCATGTTTGTTCACAACATAAACTCTACAAAACTACACAATTCCAGACTGCAGATGAAAAAAAAATGGAAAGAAAAAGTCCTATGATATATTTAGGGTGCAGCATGGGGGCTTCTCTGATTTGCATATACGCATGGCCCTTATTAGGCTTGCTTTGATGCTTCCTAAAGGAGTAGTATTTTATTTCTTAGGAGTTACTCTTGCCTTCCTTCTTGCTGAAAAGGGATAGCTCACTTTGAAAGCAGGGATTTATACTGCGGAGTCTTCATTTAAACCTTATGTAAAGAAATAAAATCTTTATGTCCACACATATTTGAGCTCCTACCTTCATACATTTATAGCGTGTTACATTTCCCAGCTTTCCCATATTTAATGTTTTACAGCCTGTTCTCCAGATTCAGGTAGTAAAAGGCTTGAAGGCCAGAAAGCAGGCAGCAGCTCACTCTTTTAATTAGAAATGGACTAGCACAGAGATCTCCAAACAGTTCACTTGTACAGAGGTACTGGCAAAGTCTTCACTACAATAGAAGTAAGGAGCGGGTGTCATGAGGATGGAGCCAGGCTCTGCTCAGCGTCACCCAGACAAGGGGCAACGGGTGTGAGCTGGAACATAGGGGATTCCACATCAAGATGTGAAGGAACTTCCCAGTGAGGGTGACCGAGCACTGGAACAGGCTGCCCAGGGGTGTTGTGGAGTCTCCTTCTCTGGAGACATTTAAAACTCACCTGACCATGTTCCTGTGCAACTGGATCTAGGTGATCCTGCTGTATCAGGGGGACTGCACTGGATGATCTTTCGAGGTCCCTTCCATTCCCTAATGTTCTGTGATTCTGTGAGATCTATGACTTCTACCAAAATATTTTAAAGAGTTTAAAATACTGTAAATGAATCTGTACTGGGTCACGTGTTGTCTCATGAATATTTAGAAAAAAGAACAAAGAGCAGAATCCACATGCTAAATAGAATTAGGTCAGGATAAGAAGAAATAATTATTCCTGCATTTTAAAAAGGCTCCATTCCCACCCCCTCAGATCTGCACTGCCCATCCAAGACCCTTTTTATGCAGGTGGCAGCATCAATGCACTGGTAGTTCAGCTTGCATTTGACAGCATCTGCCCTGGCATCTGGAAGAAGAATTTGTTCTTAAGTGCGAGTTGTCAAAAAGAACTCATTAACAGTATCTCAGTTTGTGAAGTCTGACTATCACTTTACATTCTTCACCCTCTGTGTGCTCCACTCTTCTACCCCCTTTTGCACATACTTCCTAAAACATGAAAAAATGAAAACAGCACCAGTTGAGAAGCTCAAGACAACCATCCTAAACTTGTCCCACCTCTGAAGGGGGACTAACCATTACTCAGCAAAACATTCAGATGTTTGCCTAACCCAGAAGTGCTGTCTGACCCAAAACAACCTGCAGGGTCCCTCACACAGCCACCTGCAGGCAAAACCTTCCCACATTATGGGATATATGGCAGGAATGTCCTCCAGCATGTCCATACATGGCTCACGAAATGAGCACCCCACAGTGCACAGGCAGAAGGAACACTGGGAAAGTGGGCTCCACGAACTGTGTCTTATCCACAAGTTAATGGATAGGAAGTGGGGGGTCAGGAGCTAACAGAAGTTGTATGAATTATTTTGCCAACTCTTGTCCAGTCCACATCCGGCAGGCTACTCCTCAAAATACCATGCTGAAATTTTCCTTTAGGCATTCCATGTAGATCACACTTTCCAAACCTCTTATGCCCACTGCTATCCTCACGGTTCTTTCTCTTACTCTGTCATTTATGTCATTTATTTCTCCCTTTCTCCTCACGTTTTTTAAATACTTCATTAGAGCACGGTGCCCCAAAACCTAAGCGGAACACTACTGCTGTTGCCTCACAAGTACTCAGTCAGCTGTGGCAACTAAGCATGACACCACTGACTCAGTCTGCCATCCCCTCCGATTCCTCAGCCTTCCTCTGTGCGGCTGCTCATGCTCACGGAGCAGCTTCCTCAAGTTCGTAAAAAAAGCCAAGCACAAAGCTGGACGAAATCTCAAACAGTCGGGGTTCCAGACGTCTCTAGTATCAGCAGCTGTCTCTAAGCAGCAGCTCAGTTGTTATTCAGCAGTGCACACTGCAAGCCTGAGCCCGTGCTCTCCAGGGCTGTGGGACTGGTAGAGAACAGGTCGCTTCATTCCCTAACCCTTCATGGAACGGAATAAAGACCACAGACATGCTGCCCTCCAGGAAGTGGGGTGCTCCAACCATTTTACACATCACCAGCTGTCTCAATAATTACCATTAATGCTCTAAGGAGAATCACCCAGGGCTCCCAGCTTTCCATGGAGTAGCTTCATTCCATTAAAATTGCTTTCCCAAGTAACACAAGTGATCAACACAGTTAATGGGAACAGTTACAAATAATCATGAAACAATGGGGACTACAGTGCAGAAAGCCTGAGCACTGTTACCTGTTCACTTCAGAGCACAGAAGTTACAGATGGTAAAGATGAATTGCTGATTTGAACTCTGCTTACATTATCTCCCCATGCATCCCTCTCAAAACCTTACTAAATAAGTAAATAAATAATCCTAACCCAAACTCCCAATTAAACTCTGTTTAGTTAGCCTTTGCCTAATTCTGTTCTCACCCCAATGTTTGGTCACTTCCCCCAAGAACTAATGCTAAGCTCTCAAGTTGTTCTCCTTGACTCTTCAATCTGGCTGATAAAACCCCAGTAGCACAAGCACCCACCACAGGTGAAGTGAGCTACTGAACTAGAAAAGTACAGAAGAAAAAGCACAAGAAAATGAAAAGGACAAATAAATCCTAATCTGACACCTTTGCAGCTCTATAATCTTTTAGCACAGAGTGAAGGTAAAAGGGTAAAATAGTAAGAATCACCCACAGGTCAGTATCTTGAGGTGAGACTGAAGTCTTTGTTCAGGTACCTCTAGGTCAAAGCACCACTCCCTGCCCGCTGAGCTCAACCTCTGATAGCACAGCAACCTATTTCCAAACAGGAGGATAGAGGGATTTATCCTGTATGGAGTTACTCTGATATAAATCTGATTGCCAAAAGAACTCTTTGTGACAACCTCTGACCAAATAAGCTCCAGAAAGAAGTGTTTCAGAGCTACAAGCCTCCCTTCCCATACTCTGCTTCCATAAGAGTGAATGGAGGAGAGCGGAATTGCTTTTGGAGCAGGCAAACTGGCACTGTGTGCTCCATGTATTTTGGCTTTGGATTTCTCTGCTAACTCTAAACCAGTAAGTTTTCATGTAAATGCTTACACATTTGGAGGCAACGGCTCAGTGCGGTTTGAGGCAGGTCAGCTGTGGATTTGAGCAAACTGACGGAGCGTGTAAGTGGGGCTACAACTAAAAGGTTTCCTCTAATTGAAACCCACATTGACTCCTGCACTCTGAAGTATTATGGAGATGCAAGAAGCTGCTGAATCCAACAGAGATGCTGCCTAGGAAGTACTGGGAGGACATGAGTTCTGGCACCTTTCACTAAGAGCAGAGAGCAAGTTGTGCGT
The DNA here is from genome assembly GCA_028565055.1 of Phoeniculus purpureus. NCBI lineage: Eukaryota > Metazoa > Chordata > Aves > Bucerotiformes > Phoeniculidae > Phoeniculus > Phoeniculus purpureus. The sequence goes on along the minus strand of JAOXOE010000405.1, from coordinate 20,402,709 downwards.
TAGCGCTCCTTCCTCTGAAGAGGGAAGCACAGCACATGTCCCTGCCTGACAAGCTGAGAAGTGAAGCCCTTCTCTTTGAAAGCACAGATACTCCGGGGAGTCTGACGGAAAAATCTCTCCATCAAACCTATCCCTATGAGTTTCCAAGGAGTCCCAAAGCCCAGTGGTCTGTCAGAAATGATGCCTAGCTCTTGCTAAGCTTTTCTAGAAAGATGCAGAGAGCCAGCTGGATGTCTTTGGCAACAATCGGTGAACCACAGCAAAAGCCTGCCTTTTTTTTATCGCCACCGTTCTCTTCCAGAAGTTCAATTTGCAACCGTGTCTCAATCTCAGCTTAAAAAACACCAGAGGAACACGTAAATACTTATCACGTGGTGGAGGAACCCATCACATGAAACCTCTCTCCACATGACAGGCTGTCTGAGACACACTGCTATTATATATACAAATAGGAACTGTGGGAAAGTGGGACCCAGAGAAGTGCATGTTTAGTTTACAACGCTGGAAATGTTTTTATTCAGCTGAGTTTTTACTCAGACTAATGCACCCTCAGCTCAACACACAGGCCCACGCATATTCCCATTACAATTTCTACAGCGAGCTTGCAGTTACCACGAGTAACACGTTGGAACAACCAAGGTGGTTTTTTCAGTCTACAGCTACTGTGTGCACGGGAAAACTAGATTCTTACAATCAAGAAATGCCAGACCTGTGAAACCAGAAAGCAGAATCGTCTTCACAAGCTGTCAGTTCCCAAACTTACATAAAACAGGCTTTCCAATCTCCTGTAGCTTCTACCAGCAAGCGGCGGATTTAGCAACAGTTATGTTCAGACCACGCACTATTAAAAATGTTACTTAAATCTTTATGGTCCTAACAGCATGGCTGTCCTAAAATCTCCTGCCTACCCCACCACACCTTACAGGAATCCACAAAGTTATAACTGGAAGGGAGAAGTCCAAGTTTAGGAAGAAGTTCTTTAGCAGGAGAGGGGGTTGAACACTGGAACAGGTTTCCCAGAGAGGGAGTTCAGGCCTCAGCTCTGGGAAACCTAATCTAGTTGAGGCTGTCCCTGCTCACTGCTGCAGAGGGTGTGTGTTGGAATAGATGCCCTTCAGAGGTCGCTTCCAACCCGGTTGAGTCTATGATTCTGTGAACTCTACTCTCATGGGTTTGAGCTTCCTCACAGAAGCTATGCCAACAAAACCAAAACCAGTGTGACCCGACAGTTCAAAATGAGGACTCAAGCCTCTCTCACTGAATTTGTCACTGAGGTCCCAACAGAAGAGCAGCTATCCCAGACTGAGTAGCTCGAGATGCGTACAGAGAATGGCGAGGTCACCGACATCAGCGTTACCGTTTGATTTTTGCAAACAGCAGCTCTTCCAACCACGGCATTTTACATTCATATGGAAAAATCTTTTAGAATTTCATAAAAGGAATAAAGTACAAGTCCCTTAAAATTTGATACAAATTAATCCTTAGGAAGCTCTAACACTTTATGAGAATTCTAAAATACCTGCTGTAAAAATCCGTAGAATTAGAACGCGAGCATCTGTTCTACATAACCTTTTAATTGTCACGGCAAGCTGGAGAAGCCGCGTATCTTTCACTTGCTCTTTTTTACAGGTTGGTTCATACTGCACGCAGAAAGGTTATCATATTCTATTGAACACCAGAGTACTTTTTCATACAGGAGTCTTATTCCTTCTCTCTGCTAATGCCTTATTTGAGGAGGGGAACGCGTTCTGCAGCCAACTCTTCGTTATTTGCTTTGGACAGTCAGGTTTGCAGCTGAGCCCATAAGGTTTCTCCATATAATTATAAAGCATGTCTGAGTATTTCAGCGGTGGGTGGACAATTACAGATGTCAAAACTTTCCTTCCAGATAATAACAAAACTGCATGGAGAGCAAACCTGTTATATGAACCTTCAAATTAAATACCCGACATCATATCAATTCTTCATCTGAAATACCCTGCTGGGCAGCACACATGGAAATTACCGTATGTGAAAGAAAGAGCTATTCAGCAGGGTGAGTATTAACATTATCTGGCATAAAAATCTTGCTTTGGCATAGGTTTTAGGTCAAGAAAGAATAAGCAATGGCACAAGAAAACCTCCCAGCTGACTACGTTAATGATAGTTAAGGAAAGTAAAAGGTGAAACCTCCATCCAAACCCTTTTATTCTTCAGATAGCACATAAATTACTGGAGCAGAATTTCACTTCAGCCATTAATTTTAAAGCAGTATCTCAAGTATCATTAAACAGGCATCAGACTGACTCAAAGTATAATTTTCACTCCAGTCACCTCAGGTACTTAGAGTAGATTTGAGCCCTGTGTTTCCCACTCTTTCTGGTTTTACTTCAATACTATATATTTACTTTCTCTTCATTTTTTTTTCATGGTGACAGCAGTTCCCTCTGCTGCAAACAGCAAAATTGATGATGACTGTAGAAAAGTGTATTCAAAAAATGCACTTGCACATGAGCAACAGGAAAATGTACTGACACCTACCAAACTAACAAACTACCTCCTGAGGTAGGATGCCTGATGCCATCCACAACAACTTCCAGGCAGCTCTGCCAAAATAAAATCTTGCTATTAAAGTCACAATAGTTCTGTAAACAAGAAGCAGTTTCTGATCGTTTCTGTATGTATTGAGATGTCTTTGGCACTGCCGTTTGCAAAAGAGAATTTCCTGTTTACAAGCTCATATTCTTTCCCAAATTCCAGTGCACAGTTGAACAAAACCCTTCCACACGACGCCTCATCTTAGTTCAAGTGAGAAAGCATCCTGATGAGCATTTCTGCTTTAAGTTAATCACAGTATTGCAACAGCTTGACCTCTCAATTTCTTAAAAGAAGGAAAAAAAAGAAGAGCGAGAAGAAATAAGTATTGACAAATGAGTAATAAAATGTGGCTACTATATTATACAGATATAAACAACTTTATAGACCTGAGAAGTGCCATTTAGTTCAATGAGGCAACTCTACCACATGTGTGAACGCTGCAAAGCCTTTGTTTGTCACGTTTTCTCAACAGCTGTTAAGCATCATTCGCAGAAGTCTGACTTTTTGTTGTATTTATAATTATCTATACATTATTTTAGACAAAAGACTCATGGAATTAGGCAGAGACATTAATTTACCTTATTTTCCCGCTTCCTCACATATCCAAAACCCCAGCCTCTTTTTCCTACTTTTATTTACCCACATGGCCATGGAAGAACACGAGATAACAGTTATGTTCTCACAACATCGTGTGAGTTCAAAGTTCTTATGTGTTACATTCACGAGCCTGAATACTTCTGTAAAGGAGAGGTGCCAAAGTCACAAGGAGAGGAATGAAGGTGAACAAATGTGCTGTGAGGGGTATCATTGTGTTGTCCACTTAGCACTTAAAACATTGACCTGGAGCTTTTTCTGAGAGGCACAGGAGAACTCAGTCTCCACATCACTCAATTTCCAGGCTTCTGAGTTAAGACAGCCTAAATTCCTAGTTTATTTGCCTGAAGCCAGTCTAGCTCTGCTGGTTCCAACTTGATTATTTTGGATTTGAAGCAGAATGAAGGATTTATTATCAGGTTTGCAGTAACACATAGGATGTAAACGAGCTGTGTGGCAATCACATACCCTTGGTCACTGGTAACCTCCTTTAGTGTCACGCTAGAGCACGCACACTGCTGAGGGCCGAAGGCAGCATACTCAGAGAAGTGCTAAATACACAGACCTCGTATCACCCACAGCAGCTACCAGGTAGAGAGCCTGTTCTTTTGCCTAACTCCACAAAGAAATACTTAAAATATTTGAAAACGGATAAAAAAACCTCGTAATGATTGGGCTCTGGATAGGCCTAGTTACTCAATGCTTAGGGAGCATAATCCCTAATCGTTTCAATCAGCTATTCAACAACCATAAAGCTCCATTAGATCATCCACATCTCATTCTTACGCACCTTTAGATGGGATGTGCTGAGAGGAATCTGCTGCGGGGAGCACAGTCCAAATTCCAGCAGCATAAGCCGGTTCAGTATCTTGTAACAAGCACACATGTTTGGCAATCAGCCTGCACATCAATGTTTTCAGGTGCAGTATCTTCTGCTTCAGAAATACCTTGGTGACTACAGTACAGGCTCACGAGCATTTAGGATAACACTGCCATCTGAGCAGAGGAAGCAGAGCTGTGAGAACCCACCTTCCTGACAGAGCTAATCGTGTGGTAACGTGCTCAGAGGCAGATTATGTAGTAACAAGGGGAACCTTTGGCTGCTGCTCTCTCCCAGTTCAATTGCACTGTCATAAACTTCTGATCTTCACCAATTCTCTGCAAGATGTGCTGCCTTCACCCCACAGCCTACATGTGGAATGAGAGGAAAAAGGGTTGTCTCTGCAAATGTTCTTTTTCACTTGACAAATGTTCACTGTTGCAAGGGGCTGGAACAGTTAGAGGTGCCGCTCCTCACAAATGTCTGCTACTGCCAATCAAGCTGCTCTTTTTCCAAGATGCGGTAGCTGACTCACAGGAGCACTCTCAGCCCATTGCACTGCAGGGTATCACAGGCTGCTTTAAGTCTCATCACTCATCATCTGTGCAGTGCAAAGTCTTTCACACAGCTCCAAACAAACTGTCAATGGCTGACAACAGCCACCGTGTTAGCAAGGTCAGACAGGTCAAAGCCTGGCTTACGTGAAATCAATCAGGGTTGAGAAAACAGAAATGAAACCGTCACTCCTCAAAGAGTTGATCTAGTAGAAATGCGCAATTTGTAAATACATAAATTCACTTATCTATTCAAGAGGATAAAGCTCCTTGCAAAACACAGCTATAACAACTGCTCTGTTTTAGAGTGTATGTTGTGCTTTCATGCAAGAACTAATTGTCAGAGCACTTACAATGTGGAGACCCACATCACTCTTTTTTACATCTGCCACCACCCAAGAGAACGACCTAACCACCAGACTCCAGAATGGGCACTCTTCAGCCTTTCTGTTGAATCTCTGCCATGTTTTCCTGTAAAATACGAGCCTCACTGATCCAGAAAAAAGCATACGAGAGACCACGGTTCTGAAGTCTAATAGTTATGTCACTTACCAAGAAGGGGACAGCCTGGGTTCTAGTTTCAAGACACTGCCTGTATTTCACATCATCGCATAAATTATATAAACACTAGCTAATTCCTTCCACGGCTTTTCCTTTAAAAGAGTGATCAGTGCACAGTTCTTTGAGAGAGAAGGTTTTCAGAAACACTTACTAGATGTGCATCCACTCAAGTCACCAGGCTCCCTCCTGATCAAGATGCCTCATCAATCATAGAATCATCTCAAAGCATGATTAGAACTTCATACAATAGTCTGTACTTTTGCCTTCAGCATCTGTCTGTTAAGTATCCTGAAGGATCTCCTCACTCCACATGTTCTCTGAGAGACCTCCTTCCCTGCCTGCCTCCCCTAGGACACCACAGCATTCAGCATTTGGCCTCTGGATTCCCTTTTGCAGCCAGACACTCAAAGGTAACAATCCACTCCTCTCTGCTACCCAGGAAAGAAAGGCTTCTGCACTGTCCCCAAAACACACGCAGCATGCACACTTTTGGGCAGTCAGGCTCTGTGTGCCTGTTTTCCTCTAGATTTGCATCTTGTGCCCCCCTGTTCTCTATGGCTTCTCTCCTCTTCCAGTCCAGCTCTCTTGTCAGATGGGCAAGCAGCAGTTGCTCATCATTGCAGCAGTAGCTGTGCTGATTGGCCTGGCAGCCAAATGTACTTGGGTTATGACTGGTTCCACCACAGCCTTCCAGCCTTCTCTTGGTGGAAGCATTCATTTGGAGCTCTCATCCTTACCAGCTACTGTTTCTCACCACACATCCAGCATTTAAGACCTCTAAACCTGCTAAATTAACCAGCAGATTCAAAAGTTTTGGGACAGTAATGCATAAATCTAGAGATCAGGCTTAATATTTAGTAAGGAAGTTAGGCTGGGGTGAGGGAAGATCGCAACATGAATTCAGCAAGTGTCTGGACATTACTGGGCAAGACTGGATTCACCCAGCATTTACACAGTAAACGTACTGAGCACGTGTTCAAGAAACCATCTGCCCAAGAGCCACGTCTTGCAGAGACAGAGACTATCTATGCTGGCAAAGTAAAGAGGGGCAGGGAACAAGTCCAAGTCCAGACATACTGACCAGGCCGATAAAACCTCAGCACTGCTATGTGTCACTCCTTTGGTCTCAGCACCCAGGCACTATGCAAGACACCACTGAGGTGTGAACCTGAAGAAGAAACACTTCTCTCCAAGTGGTACTTTGGATGCACTCACTGTCTTCTGTGAGGGTGACTTTAGCTGTTCTGATGCAAGCCAGGCTGGGCCAGTTGGCTTCAGGACCAGAAAACAAACCCTCAGGCTTTATATTTACTATGCAGAAGTAGCCAAAGAAACCCAGACAACGTCATGTGTTAATGTTGGCCCAGCTTCTCGTTCATGCAGTGTGGATGGATAAGTCATGGGGAGAGCTTTGCTTTGTCCACCACTGGAGCCCTTTGGCTCTTCCCAAGCAAGCTGCTCTGAGCCTGCATTGCAGTGTGGACAGACAGCATTCTGGTTCCAGGAACGCAGTGTTCCCAGATCCTGAGGTGATGTACATTCAAAGTATCCCTCTTCGACAATGATCTAATGCTTTTCCATAATAAAGGGGCTGCTAAACCCCACAGTTGTTTCAATCCTTCTGGGATCAAACACTGTCAAATAATTTAAGATAATATTAATAGGGGCCCATAAACAGCAGAACAGGAATGACAGTTCAATCAGTGCTCACTGACTTCAGCCACAAACTGACGCACGTGCTCGGGAGCACATACACTGTGCAGATAAAATACATTAAATACGGGTTGGGGAGCAGCCCCATGACATACACCCTGAAATATTTTGGCAAAAGTACTTTTAAGGATGAAACTGGAATAGTGACTTGCTAGGAAAGCACCTACAAGTGTTGGCCTGACTTTGTGTTTAGCCCTGTGCTAGCCTGTACTACACACTTGCACGTACACCCACAAGAACTCCCACAAAGGCCACTTTGATACAGCAGCACCCCTTTACAAGCACTTCAGCAGAAATAAAGGGTGCTCTGGGTTACTTTCACGAGTGACAGAAATCCCCTGTAGCTAGCATGATGAATTCTACTCTAATTCCTCCTGGATTTTTTTTTTTTAAAAAACACAACTTTCAGGCTATAAAGTAGAACACAGGGTCAGGTAATCACTTTCTCCAGCGCTAAATCATGCATTCAGAAATTAAAAGAAAGCACAGGAACACAAGGCCTTCCAGCTCTGCTCAACAGTGACCATGCTTTAAAGTTGACCTTTTCCTTAGGCTTCAAGCTCCTATTCCCAATCTACTTCATTTTTATACAAATGGAGTCAGGAGCATATTGGTTTGCTGGAAGTCTTCACCTCTGAACTCTATCTAGCCTGGTTCACAGAGCAGAAGAAGAATTGCTCCCTCCTCCTGGCTCCTACTCTGTTCCACACATACTATAAGGGCAGTGAAAGCCACTCCCTTCTCAAGTGCTTTAAGATTTGTGTCCACTCCATCACTCCTACTGTAAGGCCCTTCTCCTCACACACCATTGGCTCCAGCTGTCAAACGTGCAGCTGTGTGGCTATTAAGATCCTGCCAGTGATAGCCTTAACCATAAATTTTAACGTCAGCACTTGTGGCTTCTTACCTGGCCCCCAACTGCAGTACAGACCCACTGTTAGCCCTCTCAGGTAATTATCAATGACTGACAACAGCAGATACAGAACTATTCCCTGTAACTACTCTCCCACACAATGCACCCCAGAAGCTTTAATCCAGGAGCTCTCCAGTCAGTGGTGACAGTTGCTGTAAGGTAGATGAAGCCCGTTTCCTCTAACTTTGTGTTTACAAACTTTTGAAATCCACCCTACCTGCCCGTTTCCAGTCTCTACAAGGCGGCAGTAAGGTAAACGGCAAGGTTCCCTAGGAAACTGAGCAATTCAGACACACAGCACCATGACCACACGTACGGAATATACTGAAGGCTAAATAACCAGGGCTAGATTCCTGTTTTAAATAAAAAATAAATTAAAAATTCAAGGACATAAGCAAAAACCTCACAACCGTTTTTAAAGTAAACCTAATGATAGCTGAGCCTACACAACTTCATCTTCTAACTAGCAGAGCAGTTTTATTTTGAGACTTTTAATCAGAAAATCACAAAGCTGGGGGAGAAGCAGCTGGGCTGAGAAGGGAGAAGGTTTATAAATTAACCAGTTGGCACAGTCCTAACTATAGTATCATGAACAGTGCTGTTATAATATTGTTGCTGTAGGTTAATGTGATCTTTTATACGGCTTTTTTTTCTTCCACAGTAGCCCATTTTCAAGAAGTAAAATGGTTTCGTTTGAATTGCAAATCCCAACACACATATAGTTTTATTCTTTTGGAGCAGGATGAGTGACAGTGGTGTGTTAGGGTTAACAAACCTTACCCACTTTTAAATACATTTCTGGTATTGAGAGCTAACAGAGCTGAAAACTGAATGGGTAAAGGGTCTGCTCTGGCATTCATTCCTTTATTGGAGCCCTGAAAGGACTGTATGGAGGGAACCCGATAGAAATTTCATGTCGCTGCTAAATAGAACTCAGTCCAAGGTAGAAGAAGAAAAGGTTAGGTCTGCCGTCTTTTATAACGTTTCATTCCTGGGGGGCACTGCTTTCAAATCTGAAACCGGGGGCTCTGCAGCCTGTTTGATTCAGCTGGTCCCTCAATTTAATGGACTGCAGGCCTCACAAAATTGCTGAACCAAACCTTTTGAAAGATTCCCTGCCTCCTGTACACAGATCCATTAGCAAGGATGGCAGCCACAGAAGATTACAAAAAAAGAGAACAGGAAAACGTGCAGTGGGAGGCAGATAACAGTCTCTTTTCAAGAGTCCTGCTCTTGTGATGCCATTTTTAGGTCTAGTACAGAAGCTTAACCTAGACACTGTCATAAGCAGCAACTGGCTTTCTCAGAATATTGATCTCTTCCTATTTCTTTTTCCCCTACTTATAGCAAAACCTGGCTTATAGACAGGATTCGAGAGGAACAGAGGAAGGGAAGGGGTTGCATGCTAGCAAGAAGAATCTATGTTTCCTGCACAAATGGTGGTTAGGGTACAGTAGCCCAGTAGCTGCACTACTTGATCAAGTATCACAAGGGCAATAAACCTAAGGCATATAGGAGACAATCAGCATAGAACAGAGAGGTAACAGAGCAACATCACATTGAGTTCATTTGCTTCACCTTAACTTCTTTTCCTACGGAAAATGCTAGATCCCAAAGGGTTACGCAAGCACATTTTTGTAGGAGGGAGAACTCAAAGCTGTGGTGTGTTCAAGAAGACAGATACAGCCCAGACTAAAGCTGTGCTCTGTAACAGGAAAATAATAGAACCACAGAATGGTGGGGGCTGGAAGAGACCTCTGGAGATCATCTAGTTCACCCCACCTGCCAGAGCAGATTCCACAGGAACAGGCCCAGGCAGGTTTTGAATGTCTTCAGAGGAAGAGACTCTACCACCAATCCTGGCAGCCTGTTCCAGTGCTCTGTTACCTTCACTGTAAAAATGTTTTCCTTACATTTCAGTTCAACCTCTGAAGAAAAATCTTTGCAATGCCTGTCCCTTACCAAGTGGGAACTAAAGCCACAATTGTCCAGTAACACCCTCCATGTGTTTCCAAAATTTAGGGAAAAAACTAGCTGTAGGATAGTTGTACAAACTGTACAAATGTTTTTATTTTAAATTCTTCTCTAATTAAGTTCCTTGTGTGCTGAAGGTGCCCATAGCAGGGCCACACACTTTAACACAGTGTGTCCCACGAAGCTGTTTCTTGATTTCATAGTTAACCTTCCATTCAGCCACTGTATTTTGCAGTGCTCTGAATAAAGTTACTGATAAGCTCTTTGGCCTTGAGACAAAAGGGTTGCTCTATAGCCACCCTGCACCTAGTCAAGCCTGATAACTCCTTCTGCTGTTTGAGCTCTGGTGTTTAAGAGAAGCAGATTTACAATCAAAAATGGAAGACATACAACTGAGAGACCTTTAACAAGACCGGATCATATACAGGAGCAGACATTAACAGAAACTGACATCAGCTTAACTGAAGAATGTCTGATCCTATGAAGTTCAGATATTCATTTCAATAGGTTTCAAGACCATAAACAAAGAAATCTTTTATATTAATTCCTCTTTCTGTAAGGTCAATACTCGTAAAATTCTTTGACTTGAACCTCAGCAGTTCACGTGAAACAAGCTTAGTAACTAGCATGTTAATCACAGAATATCCCTGGTTGGAAAGGTCCTCCCGCATCGCTGAGCCCAACCATACTCACAGCAGCAAAGCCAAAACACAAAATAAACCCCCTACAACCTCTGCCACTAGAGCAACTCCTGAAGTGCCATGTCTAGACATTTCTTAAACACCTCCCAGGATGGTGACTCAGCCACCTCCCTTGGCAGGTTTTTCCAGTGCTTGACCACTCTTCCAGTAAAGAATTTCTTCCTAATATCCAATCCAAACCTCGCCTGCTGCAACTCCAGGCCATTTCCTCTGTTCCTCTCGTTATTCACTTGGGAGAAGAGGCCAACATCCTCCTCTCTACAGCCTCCTTTCAGGTGGTTGTAGAGGGCAGTGAGGCCTCCCCTCAGCCTCCTCTTCTTCAAACTATGCAATTCCTTAAGCCTCTCCTAATAGGACTTGTTCTCTAGACCCCTCACAAGCTTGGGAGTTCTCCTCTGGACACATTCCAACACCTCAATGTCCTTCTTACAGTGAGAGGCCCATGTTAATTAACTCCTCCCTGCACATGAAACACATTACCAGAAACACATACAACCCAAAGCGCTACCTCATCAGAGTAGGTCAGAACACAAATATATTATGCTATAATCTGGGCCATAAATATATTGCTATTATCTGGGCCATCCTACATTTATTCAACCAATTACTGTAATAATCACTGTACTGGGAGCACGAATGCATCCACTTTAGACGATTCAGGGATGAATTTCCAAGATAAGGTGAAAGCGAATACTCAGTCATGGGTGGATATTCACTCTAGGCTGTCTAGCTTGAAGCAGACCAGCGGCTTTGTTTACTTCAGCAACCTTAAAATCAGATGGCAAGCCAAGAAAAACATTGCTAGTTTGCTACTGCAAATGCTGCGCGGACAAGAAGTTTTCCTTGCATCACTTCTCTTCTGCACTGTCTCCATTTTGTAGCTCGTGGCTTTCCAAGAGTTGAATGACAGACGTAACAAAGTAGTTTTAGCTGCCAAAACAAATGTCGGTCACTCCACTCACTGTCCAAAGTCTCTGACCAAACAGATTCAGGGTGTTAGCGCGAGGTGGAATTCCATTCTACATAATCCACAGTAGGTTTTGCAGTATCTTGAAAGAGGCAGGCTGAACGTGAAAGACCACTTTCAGAAAACTGATTCTGAACTGTCTCTTTGGCAGCACTGATTGTACAAGTTACGAGTCAGAAAAGGCCTTTCAAGAAGTCCACATTTTTGCTAATGAAGATCATTCTTTCCAACGCACTCCTGATGTACTGTTGTTTCCAATCTATGTTTATGGAACAATGTGGATAATCTTCACAGAAAGATCTGTAACCAATATATCAGATCACACTTTTCCTTATAGTCTCCCTGACCTTTCCCATTTTCATAATTCAACACTTTTTAAAAATATCCTCAACACAAATGCTTTCGTTTTACTAGTTACGACTTGAGACTGAACATAGACTGGCTGAGTTAAGCGAACAAGCATCACGGGACCACGCGTACAGAGTTGTGCCTTTTAAACCTGTGCACTAACGCACAAGCCCAGATGGGGATAAAGCAAAGCCAGAAAAGGTGCAGACGCAGAGAGCACACAATTCATTAAGCTCCTCACCAACACTGAAATGCGGGTATTAGTAGAGAGCAAGAAACATCCAAGCAACTTCTGATCTCAAAATCTACTAAGAATCTTTGAGCTTCCCTGGAGCTATGGAGGAGGAAGTTCTTCATGCAACCAAAACACCAAGAACATGTAATTGGAAAAAATGTATTCCTTTTGCATCAGAGGTGATGCTGCAATGGGTCAGGGTTTTGATGGTGAAACTCAAGGACTGGGAGGAAGAGGGAAAGTGGCTAACAAAGGAAAAAAAATACTGCTGTAAATTCCTTTATTTACCTTCTAGGACATGTGAGAGGAAAAGATGCCACTTTCCATTTGATCTGACTACTGTACGTTTGTAGTGCAATTTGCCTCCTTCTTGCCTCCTAAGCAGGCAAAAGCATTTTGCCAGGCAACCCTGAAAAAGGAGCTGTTCTTCACTGTTTATCGGACACGTTTTATACAATCCGATGATAATCCAAGCTGTTCCATTGGGACTGAAAAACACAGATAGCGGTACAATGGCAACAAAAGGTACAGCTGATAATAATGGAAGGATTGTCAGTGGGATTTTCACACAGGAAAGGTTCATAACGACAAGCAAAACACCCAGGTCACTACCCACATTCATCGTATTACCTGCCAACCCAACTGCAGTGAAACCTGGATAAATCAGCACTCACACATTGCTTCCATCGTGCAAGCCACAACCCCGGGTATACTTTTTCTGTGACGTTTCATAAAAACCAGTGTTGAGGGAAATCAGAGGTTTTTAACAAGTCTGCTTCAAAGAATAGAACAAGAGGCCTCTCCTTTTGGCTCCTCTCTCTAATTCCTAGCTAACAAGTGTATCTGCTGAATTAATGTTGGATATGCGAACAATGGACACTCTAGGCCTTTTCTACTGCTTCAGTGATGCAAAGCTTAATTGGATGGTTAACTAGGCATATGGCTACTTTGCATCATTGTAGGAGCAGAAAACATCTGACGTGCACACTGCTCCTAGAAATTTAAAAGCAATGTAATTGTTGGAAGTTAATCTTCCTAAATGCCAGGCAGCAAATGGTTGGGGGTCTAGAAACGCGGAGAATAGAACTGCTTTCTCACTATTTCCTTTTAGTATCACCAACTACAGGCAGAAGACTGAATATATGAAGCGACTACGTGTTTTAATGTAACTTGGACTATCAGTAACTTGGACTCAAACAACAGAAAGACACTGAGTGAAACTCAACTACTTTAGATCGGTACTTGGTCAGTTAACAGCTACAGCAGTTACCACTGTTTGATCTTGAAAACTGATGGCAATCACTTTGCTGTAACATCAGCAAATGCCGAAAACAAAGGAACCAAATGTGAAAGTTTCAGAACAACATTTGCTAAAGGTTGAACACAGTTCATCTGCCTGATTAAAAGCACTGCTTGTTTTCCACTGCGGCAGCTTTCAGAAACTAATCACCAAGAGGCTAATGAACTAGAGCAGTTCAGTACAGCTGATCATTTTTATCACTTGAAGTTGTAAACCAGAGGATCAGGATATTCTTTAATGCATTCATTATTTAAATTTATTCAACAGAGGGGTTTCATAAAAGACACTTGGTCTACTCGTAATTTCCAGTCAAATCCCAGCGAACATTAAACATTAAACTCCAGCTCTTTTGAACACTGCATTGTTATGCTTTGCTTCTGTTTTTTTCTCTGAAGAAAGATAATACTTAAAATTACATTTCCTGTTAACGATGTACTGGCCTACGAACTTGAAATTCAACTTTACTGCTATTTTGGTGCAGCCTTTTCCAATTATCCTGAGCAACAAACATTCTAACCCTGACGTCTGCTAAGAAAGTCGCAGGAACGTAAAACAAAGGAGAGTATGAACAAGAAGATAAAATTTGATTGCCTATGGATCTGAAGGTGTCCTGTCACAAGAAGCATCACGGGCATTATCCAGAGAGCTGAAAAGACACATTAATGCATCTAGGTGTCAGCTCATGAGGAAGAGCCTGGATTCCACATTTTAAACATGGAGTATAAAATTCAATCCAGCTTGTGTAATCTTCTGTATTGAATTTTCTCAGCTTAGTAACCACATTCAGACTGCTGTCATTTAGCTACCTGTGTTAGTGCTTCCAGCAAAACTTTCTCTATGCCTAAGAACATAATGAGACTAAACCCCACTGGCTTCACACCACACTGTGTTCGTTTCTGCCAAATTAGTATGATTACACAACTTGAACGGTAGATAATCTCACTCATTAGACAGCAAAGAAGCTGGCAGCGGAGTCCAACACAACATTCTACTGTCAGAGGTTTTTGTGTGATATTTCATTTGCCTTGGCACAAAGTCATTTATCAGAACTGATGTATATTCCAAAGCAGAGCACAAGAGACAAATACATGCATTTGGCCAACGCTGTTCATTCCTAACGGCTTTCATCAATCCCTGGGCACGTTTTTTTTCCCTAAATCCATCGTATTTTTATAAGGCATGGGATACTTTCTTCCCTTTGTCAATGATGTAATTTGAAAACTAAAATAACCTGTTTCCCCTACCTTCACCAAGCTTTACATCTTCCTTCAAGGACCGCTGCTAAAACACACCCAACTTAGCTGTTGGTGTTCCAGTCCTTAAAGACATTTTCTTAAACCAACCAAGCTGCCGAGTCTCTCTGCTTACCTTAATGGCCTGTACTAACGAGCCCACTGCAAAACACACACTGGACCACTACCTCAGCCACCAGCTTTCTACTTCCTGGAGCCATCCCTCTTACAGCACTGCAGGCAGTACAGAATCATCTGTGATTTGGGAAGGTAAAAACATGCTCAGAAAAATAGAGGAGATTGTAAGTTACTTCTTTTAAATTTTTCAGAAGAAATTAATAGACATTAAGAAACAACTAATGGTGTCACATTAAATACTGCCAATAGGCATTCTCTGCCATATTAACTAGACTCCCTGGTCACTACCATAAATTCAACACTCTTTAATATGACGCTGTTGGCAAGTAACACAACCCAGTAGAAGGTTCCTACAATTAACAGGTGGTGTTAAAATCTCACGTCTTGTTACGTCTTCCAGACAAGGACCGCTAACATAGATGCGTTATCAGACTTCAGCCTGGCTCCTAACCGCTTGCTTGCTTTTTTACATTGGAACAAGAAATTCCCAGAAACATACAAGCAGCACCCCTCTGCAGACAGTAGAAACGTTGCAGCCCCTTTCAGTGTCACTGCACATCGCAAACACTAATAAAAAAAGACTTTTTTTTTTCTTTCAAAATTACCTGGCGAGTAACTTGCCAGCTCCTGTCTTCACTGTAAGGTGGCTGCTGCCACTTTCTCTCAGTAGGAAGTGATCCATGTGAGATGAAGGCTCTCATTCATATTTTTAAAAAAACATTTCTCCCCTTTAACGTGAAGTAATCCTCAATCATTTCACGGAGATGAAAGAGGAAGTTGAAACCTATTCCAGCTTTTCATTCTCTTTCCTACAATTAACATTTACTTATCCCAGCTGATGTGGCTGGCATGTAAAATCCAGAACAGACTGACATGGATGAACAAGAGAGCTGTACGTGTTGCCTCAGAGAAATAGTGCTGCCTTCCTCCATGGAAAAGCAGGATCTGTAACACAGAGTGAGGAAAATTCTATTTCAGTGGAAATGAAAAGAAATAAATCTGATGTGGGAAGACAGAGGATTTGTTCCCAGATTTAAAGGGTGCATTATGAACAGCACAAGGCTACCCTGCACTGAAAAATACTGAACACTTCAAGAATTAAGGTGTCTAGGTAGAAACACCTACATGTGAGTATCTTTGAAAGTAATGTGCCAGCACGAAGCAGGATTTGGATTCAGAAAAGGCACGCTGTAAGCATCAGGCTGAGCAGAAATTCACACCTGCAGCAGGAAAGAGTGGGAAAAAGTTAAGATGAAAATGAAACTAGGAGCCATAAAAGCAGTTCGCCAAGGACACAACATAAACATTTGCAGGAGCTGTAAGAAACAATTCACCCACTATCACAAAAAGCATGGAGTGGTCTGTTCTTTGTCAGTTCCCACTGTCAGGACAGAGTCCCTGGCCACCCACCCAGGACTGTACCAGTTCTACTTCAGCCCTCCATCACAAGTTCATCCAGCTGTGACAAGCAACTCTTGCCTGACATTCATTCAGGGTGAGGTACAGGCCAAGCATTCACTCAGGTGGTGCAAGATGCAGAGAACCAGAACCTCTGGAGCTACCTACAGCAGCTGTTGGGAAGGACAACGGGCAGGCAACCCATGGGCTGCACCACGCACATAGCCCCCGACTGGGTACAGGAGAGGAAGCCAAGGAATGGCATAAAGGGAGGTGGTAAACCCAGCACCGCTTCTGCTGGGTGACTGATAACCCGGTGCGATAAAACTTTCAAATGAATTGAAAACAAGCTCTCCAGGAATCAGTAGGCACTGACAGCAAGTATTAAGGCAACAAGACTTCACTGCCCAGCTCTGTCCTCAGTCTCGGGCACAGAAGTCACCGCAGTCAGGACCAGGGACCACAGTAGGTCAGAGCACACAGGTGAACATCCGGTGAGGGTGTCCTGTGCCTGGCTGCAACTGCTCTGCATCACTTCTCCAGGGCACCTCTCCTTCCCTGCCTTCCTGAGAGGAGGAGATCCAGCTTTAACTTAGATGCCTGAATCAGAAGCAACTGCAGTGGGTGCACCCACCATAACAGCAAACAGTGCATTTGCCAAAAATACTCTCTGGAGTTAGGGGTAACTTTTCACAAACGTGAGCTGAACCAAGCTAACAGCCTCAGATCTGAAAACTAAGAATTAAAATACTCAAACTCTTTCATTTCCACATTTTTAAAATGAAGTACTATTTTATATCAAAATGACATTTTCCTCAAAAACGCAGCCAAGAACCCTTTTTGTGTAAGAAACACCCCAAACCAAACCTTAAATCTTAAAACAATTACTCAATTTGATTTTAAACCACGTATCTTTTTTCTCTTTTGCTGGGAAAAATACATTATGAAATTATTTTTCCCCTCTTCTTTTCATTTAGTCATAAAATTTGGGGTGGAAAAAAAATACACCACTAGCAGCCGACTAACGAACGGCAGCCACCGTCTCCTTCCAGACACGTACTGGCAGTTTGACTTTCCAGCTGAAGCATTTGGTCCTAGCAATGCTCATCGCAGTAACAGACACAGCACATTGAGAAACTGAAGCAATCAAAGTGAAGAACTGCACGTGGGCAATAAGCATAGCGGTGGGTCACAGACTGCCTCTTGCATCAACTGAAGTGCAGCTTCGCTCTTCACCTTTACACCTCAGCCAGCAACTGAAATCAGAGAGACCTCAGACAACTGACTTTTGATAGGTGACTGCAGCAGGCAAAAAAGAAGTAAAATCTGTGTTTAAAAAACCAGTAACCACGGGCTATTCCCACGGGCCAGAAGGAAAACGCACAGATTTAAACAACCTGGCTGTGAACAAATGCTTTCTGCTCATTGCTGCTGTCTTGCTTTATCCTTCGCTTACCACCCTACAACTCATGGAAAACAAAAGCTGTTTTAAGCCGGGAATGAATGTTCTAGGTATAAATATATCTCCACATGCACACACACGCTCAGTGGCCAGAGTTCCATATCCTTCCTCAGAAAGCATGCTTCATATTATTCCCTTTTTGAACACAATCAAGTTTTTAGGTATCTGTGTGTGTAGTAGTGTGTGTGTAGTATGTGTGTAGTAGTTTCACACCCTCCTCAGATTTTGGAGTGGACTAAAGTGCTCAAAAACCTCCCAGAAAAATATTTGCGAGGATTGAGAAATAACCTCAGGAAGTTAGACTGACACTCCTGGAATGCAAAGATCAAGGGTTTATTTTCACTATTTTTATTATAAACAAAGAAGCCACTACAATTGCAGTGGCATCACTGGGGGAGGTGGAGGGAGGAGACATGGAACAGTTGGAAAGCTGGAAAAAACACAGATAATTCTTTGAAAGCCCAAAGTATATTCTTCCAGCCCTCCTCACGTCACTATGGCAATGAATATACCCCAGCCCTTTTCACCAAGGGCTCCATTGCTATTTGAATTAAGTAATAACATCACAAATTTTGGAGACTGTTTAAAATGCCTCAAAGCAAATTAAAATGTAAATTCCAAAACATTTCTCTGCTGAAAAAAACCAACAACAAAACACAAAGCAAACACCAAAATACCAAGAAAAACAAAAGTAAGAGGACGAAATAAAACGAGCTCTGCTTCCTGACCAGGCAAACCATCAGGAATTGTTTCATCTGCAACACTAAAAGCCCCAGCCACTGCTAGCATATCGAGATAAGACGTTTACACCTCCACGTGAGAGCTCATACAAACTGTTTCTTGTTTATATTCCTATTAGGAGTTCACAGCAGTCACCAAGATTATTTCACTTGATTTGATTCCTTCCCTGTTCTCCATGGCTCATTTACCAAGTCCTGTACAAGGCTATTCACGTCCCTCGAGAAGAGCCAAAGTCAGCATTTGTCCTCACAAAAGCCGCAGCCAGATGACACAAAGTGCAGCCCTCACAGCCACAATGCAGCTCTTTCGCAGCACGGCACCCACACTCTCACCCAGCCCATCTTCTGAGGCAAAGGGGTGAAACAATTATCCATGCTGCTTCCACGTTACTGCTTTTCCCACCTCTCTCAATCTGTCAAAGACGAAACAGGGTACAGGCAGGGACGAGACGCCAGGGACAAACAGCCCTACGGCCCGTGTCTTTGGTTCACACGGCATTTCTTGTACCCCAGGCTTCCTGAAACAGCATTTCTTTTGCAAACAGTACTAGAAGCGAGAGTGCCTGAAGAAAGGGAGCACATCTGGGAGAAACCAAACTGCATTTGAGCAATCTGTTCAAACACATGTTTTTTCTTACGGACAAGAGCACGCAAAAACCATGTATGACTGATGATGATTAGCCACTGGTTTTGTTTTTCACTTATTGCTCAGTCAAGAGGCAAAGAGGATCTCATTGTCTTCCACAGGAAATGTAGAAAAGCAGTTTCCTTGGTTTCTACACAAAATAAAGTAGAAACGATCGGCTCCAGCAAATGTTCTCTGCTAACTGAAAACTAAAGCTTTCACATTTTTTCCTGTGAGTGGCTTCTGGTAGGATACTGTCAGCCTACTGTCAAACTGTGCACCATCACAGCTTTGCTACCCATTTCTGCTCAAAAACCTGATGTAGTAGAAAAAAGCCAATAAAAACAGCAATAAAGGCCAATTTTGTTCCTTTAAAATATTCACAGTTGGTTCATATTGGGTTTTGTCATAGTTCCTGCAATAAAGCTTTTGTTCACCGTGGAGAACACCACCCACACACTGAAGAACCACAGCAGAACTACTCTTTGACGCGTGCCCACAGCCTGCAAGACCCAGCCAGTGCTAACGAGCACTGGGAAAAGGACAGTTCAAAAGCGTTGAGAAAAAAAATCAAAGAAGACAACCCACATGAACAAAAGTGTTCTTGTCCCTTCCTGGCTGAAAGACATCCTCTTTGGACAAACATCTCCTACAAGAGAATGGCTGGGCTGCCCATGCTCACTGGGCCACCACTGCCACCCTGCTCCATGGGGCTTTCCAAGTGCCAAAGGAATGAGCTACCTGCTGAGAAGGACACTGTCCCTACCTCAGCCATGGTCCATTCTCTGCAGCTACCGCCTTGCCTTCTCTTGCAGAGCTGCCCCACTCCTGCCACTCTTCACACGTTGGGTCAGCCCTCAGCAACTGAGGAGTAATCAGCTGGCTGTGCTGCTACTCTGAAGTAACACAGACTTCTCCGTGCACTTACCAGTAGGGCACTGGCTGTTGTGTTGCAAAACTGGTGGAGAGCAACGGCAACTGTTACCTGCCTGCTTTTAGGAAAACACATTACTTATTGTACTGGTAAATGGAGAACTTCTGTTAGACGTCAAGGAGACTGCAACAGTTGCAGGGAATTTACTGTGATGGCAAGCTGAAGCCTGGAACAATCAAAGCAAAACATTTCAGCCAGCAGTTCTTGAAAGTTTACAAATATTTGATTAGCTACAAAACCTATCACTGTGCCCAAAACACGATGGAAACACTGGAGGGAATTTACTCCAATGCAACTTGCTTTATGGGAGTTATGGAACAGAGTAATTTTTCCAGTTAAATATTATGAGAAGGAAAATATGTCAGGCATAGCATTTAAAAAAACCAGCAGTGTATTCCCTACATCACAGTAACAGAGTTTCTTTTCATTCCACCTTTAATATCAGAACTCCCAACTGTTCTAACTGAGATACTGCCCTCCTGAGTGAGTGATAAAGCGCTTTGCTATTACTGCTTTAACTTCATCTGTAAAATATGAAGTGAGCTGGAGTTGTAGCACTAAGCAACCTTCCAGAAAGCTGCTCAGTCTTTAATTTAACCTCTGTGCCAATCAAAATCACAATACTAAAATAGACACCATCTACCAGATTTAGTTAGGAAAATTAAGGACCTGCAACTACAAGTAATAAAAACATTTGTTCTTGAGTTTTTGGATGTGACAGAGGCTTCCTGGAACATCATCCGTGAATAACTGACAGAAATAGGTATCTGAACCTGGTACGAGCCATTTGTACATGTGATCTGGGAATGAAATCAAATACAAGTATTCTGGAAGAAAATGAAAGACAGAGGCAGTCTGAAGAATTTAAAAAGAAGAGCAGGAAACAATAAACATTACTTATCCTGGACTAAGGGAAGTAAACACAGTAGTGGAGAACCCAGAAACATTTCCTCAGAGGTCCACAGGCAGGCAGAAGACAGTCGTACTTAAAAAGGACTATAGCTAAAGGCAAGGATGTTGCTCTTCACAGGTCTGGTCAGAATCAAACTGATGGGGCCTCCTACAGTAACTGGACATTGATGAGCTGGTGTTTGGGTCCTAACATGCTCTGCTCCTACGTTTCCTCCTGAGCTTCCAGCATTATCTCCTCCTCTGGCATCTCCGGAAGAGATGTTTCCTCCTTTGTTTAGAAGCAGCACCTCACAAGAAGCCTGCACCCTGAATTTGCTGTTAGGACAAAGCTGACAGACAGCCCAGTCACCTAGTGGTCAGCACTTTTCTCCTTTGTCGTTTAATGCAATACAGTGACCTTTTACTGTCAGTAACACAAAACCAGTTTTTATAAGGTCAAGAAATAAGTCTCTGCTCTTCTCACCTGTTTTCCTTCATCACTCCAAGAGACACATTAACCCAAAGTTTAAGGAACCGTACGTTCCTCTTGAACGCAAGCCTCTCCCTTTCTGCCTCACACTCTTCTGAAATATTCTGAAATGTTTGGTCCACCCCTCTACTCCTGCCAGAACATGGCAAGATGGATGCTCCCAGTTCATCCAGGTCCAGCAGCAAAGGAAAAATGATGATCTGATCTCTTATTCCAAGTCTAACAACATCCAAAAGCAATTTTTGGAAATAGGGTGCTGGGTATTGATGAAGGGTGAGAACAGGTCTCAGAGGAGTTCTCCTAGTTGGAACCTAGAACAGAAACAGGAGAGAAGGCTCAAGTAGACTTTGTGGGATTAAACACTGACACACTAGTTATTGTTTATATTTCATTGTCCTTGTCAGCAGAATTCAGCTCAGAGCTGCTCCTCCCTCCCCTCTCCCACTCTGGAACATATTTTGATCTGTTGCAGACACTGCTCACGACCACATAAGATTGTTTCACTTTATACTTGACACTTTCTTCCAACTCTAGATGCCACGGTGTATTCTTACAGGGAAAATAATCGGGCACTGTAAATTATGACACTGCTGAATGTAGAGCAGTGCTCGCCTGGCAACTGCAGATCTGTAAATCTAAGCCGCAGCAGTCTAAGCTCTCTTGAAAATAGGTCTTCTGCTGAATTGTGGGGGTTACTCTCTGTTTAACTCAGCTGAAATTAAAATTAGCTACGAATTTTGTTTTTTAAGCCAGAAAGAATTTGTGCAAACAAAAAAAAAATAAAGCATGGGGGATATAAAACATCGGCTATGTGGGAAAGAACGACAGGATGATGAAAAGTCCTGAAAATTAAGACGGGAGTGTCAAGTCATCCACATTTGTTGTCGTACTGGTTTAGTTTCTTCCGTAGAAGAGCAGTCCCCCTATTCAGTTAAAATCTTTGTCTTTGCAGTATTTCTCTGGACTGCAGCCTGACACCAAGTTTCACCTGTTCTGTAAGTGACAACTTTTGCCCCCCTGTAAAACCCCCCTGTGCTCTGCTTTGTGGACCCGATCTTCACCAACGACTTCTCCAGTACACACCTCACAGTCCACTTTCTCATCCTGCCTTACCCACCCAGTGCAACTGGGAGAACGGAAAGCTTGCTTTCGCCTCATTCCCTCCTCTCCAATGAGACTTCTCCTCCAGGAGACTTGGAAAAACCCCAGTTCAGTCACAGCTCTGTAACATTCTTCCACACGTAGGGCCTTATGCTGAATGATTTTGGCTCGGTGCACAAAGTGCGTTATCACAGTCAGCATATGGCACTGTGCGGGCTCCGTTCTATTTTTACTTTTGAAATTAACTTGCAATAACTTTTCAGGAAAAAGTAAGGGCCAGTTTTTAAAAATATTATCTCTACTATTGGAGGCCTAAATATAGATGCGCCAAGCCAGACTTTCTGAAGCGACCGGAACACATTTAAGCACCTAAATAAAGGTCAGATTTCCAGAAATGATTTGCAGCTGGAAGCTCTCACCACTCTCAACACGCTAAGCCCTTGGAAACCTAGCAATATATTTAGACACCTAAACAAGAGCTGACTTCTTCTACAAATCTGGTCCCAATTGCGAATACTAACATCTCCTGAACGTCTTCTCACAGGAGACTGGCTTCGGAAAAGTTGACTGCCTACAACTTCCATTGACTGGGGCTCTTTCCCTTGTCAGTAAACCAAAGCCTTGGTTGCCCGATAGGAGACCCAAACCAGAACATTCCATTTGGCACATTTTAATTTGAAAATGCTCACCTCTGTTGCAGCAGCGCAGGGCTTCGTTTGTTAACAGGTTTTAAAGACTCGGAGCTGCAAGGTAGAAATCACACAGAATACATTCTCTCTAAAAGGAGCCTTCAGTCTGGACCTCCAGAGGCACGCATTTAAATCAAACCACTTTTGGTAGCTGAAATACCACCATAGTCTTGGAAAAAGACTGAAGAGGAGAGCCTTCTACTGGGAATTTTCATCTGGGTGTGATTAGGAGCTGTTTTATTCAGACCAGAAGTACTTCATGACTTTGAAACCACCTATTTTTTCAATTAAGACGTCAATAAAAAAAATAAGCAATGGATCACACAGGGTTGAGCTTAAAAAGCGTCAACATCAACCTCAGTTCCATGTTGACACTTTAGAGCTTATTTTCCAAATACTTGAGTTCCCATCCTCGTGGAATTAACATTTTCTTCAATTGTCACTGCTCCATAATGATGATAGGACAAAACAAGGGGTTTTTCATCACTCTCATAACATGAAGTTGTCCTCAATTTAGTGTGTGCTCAAATAACCCCAAAACTGAAGAGGATGTTTCCCATCCGTGCTACTGCTTTTATACTGTAGCCCTGCCATGACTACTGCGGTAGCTTTGAATATTGGATTTGGAAAGCAGAGTAGCAGTACAGTTTTACGTATATAATTCTTATTTTTTAATAGAATAAAACACACGAGTCTTACAGTTTCACAACCGAATGCACTGTTTCAATCTCCTCGTAGCATTTTGCAACCAAAACTATATATATGACTATTTCTTTTACCCTCAGGGGAGGGAAACAAACAGTAGAACTTACAACACAACAAAAAGCTCTCATGCTAATGAACCTTAGCCTTTTTTTTTTTTAACTAAAGCAACTGAAAACACTTAACAAGAGCTGATGAAATCACCTCTAAAACAACTTCCTCACAAGACATAAGTATTACACCAGCTGTAAACTGAAATGCACCGTTTCAAATGCACTAGGGTGTCTGGACTAGGAGATCGACAGTAGAACATTTTCTCACTCCAGTAACTTTGATGAAGAAAGAATAAAAACGAAGGAATTTTCAGCCAGGCTCCTGTACCCCTCTCAGTCTTTCCCAACGACACATTCTTTGTCTTTGCACATCCAAGAAAAAAAGACTGAAATAGATGTTAAAGATTGAGTGCCTTTCTGCTTCTGACAATATTCATAATGCAGACTAGATGCCCAAACTCCTGAAACAAACCCCTTTTCTGCACTTCAGTCACTTCTCTGTACATCTAGCTGTTATACTGCAGCCCAAGGAATCTGCTGGGATAAATAACTCTTTCTCTTCATGATGGCAGGTAGTTTTCTTGGGGATGGTGTTGGTGTTTGGGGATCTTTTAGGGCAAGAAGGAGGGAACTAACCAGATTGCTCATTTCAGGAAGGCTAGAAGTATCTGTGCCCGAATGTCAGCACCTCAGCTCAGTCTCCCATTGCAAAATGCATCTCCCTGTGATACCAAACTGATGAACAGACATAGCTGTGCTGCTGAATTTGCAGCTATTCTGAGTGCAGTCCCCCACTCTACTGCATCTAACTAACACAAAGCCATATACTCAGTGGGTTTTAGAATATGAAGGACCATGTTTTTAAACGTTTTGCAGAGAAAGCAAAACCTGAAGAGTAGAGCGTCTCTCCCCGTGACAGGAGAGACCAGGCAAACTAGTGACCCCTAGTTCCAATTTCTTTTTCCAACAGCAACAGCACTGTTTTATGGGCAAAATGATCAGGAAACATGAACGCAGACTAAGGCCCTGGTTCCAGAACTGTTTGAGAACAGAACAGTTCTGGAACTAAATATTTCTAGTTCTACCCATTGAGTCAAGCAGCAATAGCATCAAATGTTTCCCTGAACACCTTCCTTCTCTTCATGCTGTGGCAGGAAACTTCCAGAACACACAAACCCCCTCATAGAGACACATAAAAAAGCTTAAACATATTTCCTTACTCTTGGACTGGACATTTTGAAGCTTACATTCTAGTTAGCATTTTAATTCCATAGGATTACACCAAGCTTTGCTCCTACGGTCAACCTGACACAGGCATGTTTTTGTGGTCAGAGAACTTCACAATACAGAGAAAAGAGCTCTTTTGTGCTGAGCTCCAACTCATGTCTACTCTTTCTCACTGCTCTCCTTCCATTCACTGCTCTTGTTCCTCCTAATCAGTTCCTTCTTTCCTGCTGAGTCCTTACTCTTGCACGGACTCCACAGTGCCTTTACCAGTAAGCTGCATTTTCCCCTCCCTTTCCATAACTGAAGCATGTTACCTTTAAAAGTCCCTCTAAAGTTATCACACAGTAATAGCTGCCCTTCTTTCATTATTTCATTAAAACCTAATCTAGGCAGCCTCACTACATTGATTTTATCTGAATGAAGACCGCAACTGCAACACTGAGTCAATTACGTTACTCGGACTGCATCTCTTACGTGCTGCTCAAGTATTTTCAGATGTTTCTTCTTATTTAAAAAACAAATATTCTGAAGAAAGACAAGTTATCTTGATTTTTTTTGTTTCTTTTTTAAGGTCTTGCTCTCTTTGATCTTGTTCTTCAACTCCTTCCTTCCTTCCATAGCACAGTGGCAAAATGAAAGAAGGGAAAGAAATGGAGGGGGGAGGGAAAAAAATCCTACACTAGCTAAACCAGAAGTTTTCTATCAATGCTAGTGTTTTCTGGCAAAATCTACCCTTTTCATTGGCTCAATTATTATTCAGGTGCCTTATTATTTTCACAGTCATTCATAAGTAACTCTTTTTCAATGTAACATCATGAGTTAATTTCTTTTGGGAATCTGTTTCTAGCTCAGCCTGTCAAACCTTTTCCAATACAATGCAAAAGTCTCAGGCTTTGGAGGTGAGTGACTGACCCAGGGCAACCACCCTGCCTGATGCCTTCTCAGTCACAGCTTCACCCACCAGACACCAGTGCAGCTGTTGCAACTGCTCCACTGAGTGCCTTTTCCTACAACAATACAGCAGCCCAGTTTGGGCCAAAGAGTGTCTCTCTGCCATCCTTCACTCGATGCTTCAGCACCTGCCTGGAGGACCTGAGATTGGACACCGCTTTCCAGATTAATCTCAATTTTCTAAACACTCTGCGCATTCAACCATTAATTCACACACGTGTCCTCACTCAGTGTGTACAGGCCTGGCTCTCTTACACTTCCTCCTGAAACATCAAGGTACCACTTTTACCACATGTTGAGTAATAGAAGAGTCAAAGCCAAGGAACTGGTCCTTTGTTCTACTGTGGACCTATACCTTGGCTAGTAGTGCATTTTTCATTTTTAGAGGTGTGTTTCCCCCTCTTAAGCTTTGCCTAGTCTTATTCTAATATCAGGAATGCCCCAAACAAAACAGGAGGGTTTGAACCCAGGTTCTAGATAAGACATCTATTAATCTAAACAAGTAACATAAATAAGGAATACTTCAAATAAACAATTTCTTAATTGTATCACATTGAGAGGACAACAGGGAGGGATTTTCAAAATCCTACACATTTTTACTTTATACAGTAAGTACTCATCTTCACGAATCCCTCATTGAGAAGAGAGCTGAGCCTAAAATGCCTTAGCAAAACCAGATGAGAACAACGGAAGTTAAAGAAGGAAAAGATTTGCATTAGGTCATACAGTCTGCCCCTGCAGATGTACGATTGTTCCCCACAGAGCATTTTTAGTTAAAATGGAAAACTGCAACCCTTCAATAGAGTCCAAAAGGGAAACGTTCAAAGGTCCTTACAGAGGAGCTTGAGCTGCATCGGTTTCCAGCGGACATTACTCCCTGTTCCAGGGAGGGTTATAAATAAGAACGAATGGCATTTCCATCTTGGAGAAAAAAGTGCAGGTGAAGCAGCTGCAGTTGGGTGACAGGGACAGGAATGCTGAGACAGGGAGTGGATTTGAAGCTGCTGTTGGCTAAATACAGACTGAAACCTCTTACGGCTACTTGTGTCATGAAAGGGAGGATGGGAACGTGGCTCCAAGTCACTGAACCCAAGGCAAGCAGTGAAGGCTGGGCAGTTTTCTCCTGAGCAAGGGGTTTCTAGACTTGTTCCTTTTCCAAATTTAAAAACCAATAATGAATTAAAACTTCATTGTAAATGTATGCACTGGTTTTGATTAATGAAAGTGTTGTCAGCTTATTCTGAAAACTGGTGCTTTCACTTTGAACTGGGATATCCATTGCCATCAGTTTGCACGTCCACAGCAAAGAAGTCACTTCAGCTGTCCAATACAGATCATATTGACTCAAAACCAGATGCAAGTATATTTAGAAACACACGTTTTATCAGGTGCTGTTCAAGACTAGACTTTCCTTGGGAACAGCTTAGATTCCAGTGACCTGCATTTCCCAGGGACAAAATTAAACTTTCCTTTGGAAGTGCCCTGAGTGATTCTAGGGCCCATCGATCAGCTCTCTGTTCCCAGCACAGAGACATAAGCAAGCCTGGGGAAACACTAATTCGCAGTGGGCATCTGACCTCTGTTGCCAGCAATACATGACATGAGCTGTACACACACAGCTGTCACAGGCAGTGCAAACTCTCCAACACATGCAGGGATGTGGCTGCTCTGAGAGTTGGTTTTCTGGGACACAGCCTGATAACCTTTATGGACAGCCTACTGGAAAGCAACCGTAATATTTACAGCAAGAGAGCACCACAGACATGGCCTTAGATGGCAACTCAGTTGTGTTACCCTGCTGTACCCCCTAAGCTTCTCAGACTCCTGTTGTTCTCAAGGCTTTAATTAGCCTTGAAGGAAGCAACAGGCAGTTCCTGGAAGACTTCTTCCCTCTGTGTGGGCATAAAGACAGGAAAAATCCAGCCATGATGTTTCAATAAGATACAGATAACATAAAAGAATAATAGGATGCATAGAATAAGATTAGGAATAAAAATAGCTTTGTGTCCATGTAAGGTCTTATGCTATTAATTGTCACTGTGGTAAAGCCCAGAGTCCTTAACGAGACTCAGAGCTCTGCTCTAGGAGGTGCTGCACAAACACAGAGAAGGCCTTGGACCCAAATGTGAAATTTTACAGTTCCACAAAAAACATTCTCAAAGCCCAACACTTCTGTTAGGGTTGCAGTTTGTGTCCTGGGTAATACTTCAACATCAGAAGATACTCTTTTTCTTAAACCAAAATGGAAAGTGCTAGAATTTTAATTTGCTTAAGGGCCAATGAGTTGACACAGACCTACAAAGCAACCGAACTTCCAAGAAGTAATCCTAAGCAGTGCCGTTTCCTGAGCCACCCAAACCCGTACTGCCTGCATTTAGAACAGCCCCCTATAAACTTTCCAGATTTTTCTGACATGACAGCTCAGTGAAAGGTATTTGAATACTGAAACCCCACCCATCTCACCTTGTTGCTTCAAAAAACAGTCCGCTCAGACTGCTTACACACACACACACGCAGACAACCCATTAATTTCTTCTATTTGTGAAAAAGCCTTTCTGAAGCTACTTATTCATCCTGTAGGCTTCTCAGAAGTCTCTTCCCACACCATGTCGGTCCGATGCTTATGCTACATAGTCCCTTCATCCATTCTGAATTCTATCAGGTAACGGTATTTTGTACATGATTGTACAGTACGAACCCACGTACCCCAGAGTTCCAGTATACAGCAGAAATGGTTTATGCCTCTCATTTCCATGTACATGTATAAACCATCTCCCTGAGACCGGTGTACAGTATCATCACACCAGCTCTTCCCTTTGGGTAGAAGGGGCATCAAAAATATTAACACAAAAGCAGAAAACAGTCGCAACTGAGGCAGGACGGTTTTGCAACTAAAGGGCTAAATTTGGATTTAAGAGATGTAGCATCATTGCCTGGCTGCAGAGAACTCCAGTGGGTTTTCCTGTGTATTACCCTGACAGGATATAAAATTTAATATTAAACAAATAATTCAATACAATACTAAAGTGAAATGTTAATAGTTAATGAAAGTTATAAATAATAGATGGTAGCCGTCAACCTTAAAACGTCACTGATTTGAAAGGCAGAACAACAGCTATTCAGACACGTGGAACTGCGCATTTGACTATGTGAGTGAGGGCTTTCCGGTCCTAAAATACACAACAAAGCCTCCAGAGTTTCACTCTTCTAGAGTCCACTGTAAGCAGATGAAACCTATCATAGTTATTGTTATGTTCTGAACTCGTCTAATTTGAAAATAATGTTGAAGTCAAGGTCTTATGATACTTTATGACCTTCTTTTCTCTTCCTCTGAAATATTCTTGGATTGACTTGAAAGAGAACTCCACATATGGTCTACTGGATTAAACAGGGAGCTAGGAAGGTCAGATTATTACCAAAATCATTTTTACTTCCTTTAGCATTGGCTATGCATTACATGAGCTGTAAACAACTGAGAGCCTTCCAAATTTACAGCCAGTTATACTTTGGATTAAAGAACAGACTATGAAAATAGATTTTCAGTTAACCAGAGAAGAGAAATTGCGACCAAAAACTGGAGATGAAACAGTGCAGATTAGAAAGATCTTGACGTACAAACGACAAGCAATTCTTCTTAGAGCCCCTGTTCTACTTAAGATATCAAACTCTGCAATTTGAAATTTTTAATCACATTATCAGTACAAATAGGTCTTTTTCTTTAGCCTCATTCTTAAAATAGACGGTAGTGAAGATAATTACTTGTAAATCCTGTAAACTCCTGCACATGAAGGCAACACTCCATTAAAACCTGCAGCACTGTTCATCTGATGATGCACTGGTACCTCTTAAAAACGTTAATTGCTAAAACTCACTGGAGATATCCCAAGCCTAGAATGGCCTGTGATTTACCCAGGAAGCAGAACCATTTTCAAAGGTGCGTGTTTCACAATAATCCTAGAAAAGCTGGTCTTCCACAACCAACCTGTGGAGAATAAGGGCATCTTTACATAAGACTTTTAAACAGAACAACTGAAATAAGAGAAGGGACTTTCTGTTCTTCTTCATTCTTCAACCATTTCTGAGAAATAAGGATTAAGACCTAGTCACTTAGAGCCAGGTCGTTCTGTCATTACCTACTAAAGGACTTCTTGCACTTTCACCCTGTGACAGCCCATTTTGTCTGCCTGGAGACAAGGTGCCAGCCCAACGCAGTATTTCAGCAGCTGTGCTTTGAGGGATATGTAAAAGTTCATTCTAAGTAACCCCCCCAAAACACGTAAAGCAAAGCAACCAAAATTGCCTCATGGAAGAGTTTTCTTTCGTCAGTAAAAAGAAAACTTTAGGAAGTTCTTTTGTCAATCCCAGTAAGACTTTGACAGTAACACATAACCCCCATTCCTGACCCAGCAAGTCTGAAGTGCATCTAATTGTTCTGTCTGCAAAGCTATGAAAAATTTCTCCGTGTGTACCGTAAAACAAAATGTATATAGTTCATACAGCTGGGAAACAGTATCTACTATTCAGAGCTGCTGGCAGCACAACAGAGCACTTTCCTTGTTAAACTCTCTGAAACCATCCCTTTTTTCCAGCCCTCCTTTTAGGTGCCCTGAAGAAGCCAAAAATATAAAAGTCAACAAGAGTAGACATAATCACTGGAAAACTCTAAGCATATAAAACATTCTTAGTAAAAGCACAACATTTAGTGGAAACCCTGAGAACCTTTCATTTCTTGGGTTGGTTTGCGGAGCTGGGGAAGGACCTGTCAGAAGGCACACTGACCAGCCTTACTGAAATGAACTCCTCATGTTTGTCCTGCCCGTTTGGGTTTTCTTCTTGACTTACAGATCTTCCTCAGCATTGAGCTACTCCCCATAAACCCAGATGACTAACAGCATGCGGACTTTTATGAGATAAATCTCAGTACTATCAAGGAGCCAGTTTATTTTTGAAAACCTAAACTTTTCAATACATGATCAAATAAACATTCAAAAGATGAGGAATTTAAACAGAAAAAGGGCAGAAAGGCTCTAATTCTTGTGTCTGTCAGTGCGAGTGCTCGTGGCAGTTTAACCTGCTCTCAAAATGTGACCAGGTTTATAGCTGGAAAATAGACCGCGTTAAGGCATATCTACGTTTCAGCATAAGCTGTCCAATAAATCGATGCCAGGAGACTCCCTTGTTGAGAGACAACATGCTGGAACAGCTACACCAGTCACATAAAGACATAAACAAAGGTAACAGGGCTTATTTCACCGCTGAGTTGTAGCTACCCAAGGCATTTTACTGGCAGCATGATCTTAGTACCTGGGGGCAGGAGGGAGCATACAATCTTCCCGGTTTCCAGTCAATATACCTAAAACTAGCAAAATTTATAGCACAGGCTGAGCCTGAGCTGTGTGAAAACACAGACTCTGAAACTTGGGAGAGCACTGCCTGATTCAAAAGAGGAAAACCGTTATTTAGAGGATGTATAAACTGATAATGAATGTAGACTTCCCAGTGATCCCACACTGAGCCAACAATAAAACGTCTGATGTTGTAAACATCAGCACCTTACAGGCCTGATAGTAACAGCACTGGTGTATTGGTGGGTCTTTGCTCATTGACTTCTGTAGGGATGGACCTGCCCTCCCACAGCTTCTCAGTAAAAGACGCTTATGCCTGCAGAGTGTGCCAGGCAGCAGCAGCCAGGCTTACCCACCGCCCCTTCTCTGTGGCACATGCAGTCCTACAAGTTGCAGTGCTTCTGCATTGCTGCATCTACTGGCTGCGTCACAGAATCAGAGAATCACTCCAGTTGGAAAAGACCCTTGGGATAAAGTCCAACCATGTACTCTACCTTAGAAGTTCACCCCTAAACCAGATCCCTCAACAACTCATCCAAACAATCCTTAAACACATCCAGGGATGGCAACTCAACCACCTCCCTGGGAAGCCCATTCCAGTGCTTGACCACCCTTTCTGTGAAAAAA
>JAOXOE010000405.1:20274360-20370747 GCA_028565055.1 Phoeniculus purpureus | reverse complement strand
TGCAGGGGGTTGTTGTGGCCCAAGTGCAGGACCTGGCACTTGGACTTACTGAAGCTCCTGCCATTAACATTGTCCCACTGCTCCAATCTATCCAAGTCTCTCTGAAGAGCCTCCCTACCCTCTGGCAGATGAACCCTCCCACCTAACTTGTTCTCATCTGCAAACTTACTAATGACACACTCTAAGTCCTTATCAAGATCATCAATAAACAGAGATGGTCCCAACCATCTTTGGGCCAGGCCGTTCAACCAGTGTTTTATCCAGCAGATTGTGTGCTCATCCAAGCCTTGAGCAGCCAGCTTATCAAGGAGAATTCCATGCGGAACAGTGCCAAAGGCTTTTTGAAAGTCCAGGTAAATAACCACAGCCTTTCCTTCATCCAATAGTCGGGCCATCCTTTCACAGGAGATCAGGTTCGTGAAGCAGGACCTGCCTTTAATAAACCCATGTTGACTGGGCCTGATCCCCTGGTTGTCCTGTATGTGAAGTGTGATGCCACTTGAGATGATGTGTTCCATCCCAGTGAAGCAGCCCCCTTGACCTTTACCTTCCTTTTCAACCTGTCTTTTCCCTCCTTTAGTCAGAGACTCTTTGTACAACTAAGTCACAGAACCAACAACAGAAAGAGGACCTCAGAAAAATGTTATTTGCCATTCTGTGTGCTGCCTCTGAATCGTAACAAAACTGCTCCTGAACTGACCTTCAGAATTTCCTCGCACCTTTACTTCAACTTTGGACTCAATGATCTTCGGAGGTCCCTACCAACCCTAACGTTCTGTGATTCTTCTGGGCTCCGTCTGGAATCAAATGACAAACAGATAGGTCAGGGGCATCCTCCGTAGCAAATACACTGGACGAACATGACTTCTCAGTGTAAATTACATCTGGATTTATTCTCCCAGGTATCTTTAGATGCCATGATAGCCGGAGAAAAGAGACGTTAAAAGTGCGTATGTCCTGTGTGCAATTGCTGCCAAGACGTGAGACCATCGTTTGCAATTGCTCACAGTTCTAGAGACGCTGGCAGTAGCCAAGCAGAAAACATACTGTCTGAGTAACCTGGACGGCCTTCTGACACAGGTTTCACTGTCTTTAAGTTTAACACACAGACGTAACGGTAAAACCGGGAGGCTTACTTTCCTATAACCCTGAGTATGAAAAGCTCATTCCCTTGAGCATTGCTTTGGCAGGTACTGAACAGGTGCTAAAATCTCCCCCTCCTGGTTCTCCCTGGTGTTTGGTGCTGCCCAGTGTTACATGTTAAAGCCCTGGTATTTATATGGGGTTATACCTGCATGTCTTGGCATGAAGTCTTTTCTTTCAGACTCCTGTAGCTGTATGATAGTTACACTCAGCAGAAACACACGCTTCTGAGCACTAATTAAAAGCAAACCCTTAAAGTGCATATTCCATTTGCTTTGGAGCATCAATTATAAAACCAGATGTTAGAGCCAGATGTCAAAGAATTATTTTTCATAAGGCACAGCTTATAGTCATGCAGCCTCCATTTATCATCTCAGACGGGAACACTTAATTTGACAGCAAACATTTTGGTTAATAGCCAGTTTCAACATTAGCACTTGTTTTTGAAATTTTATGTAAAGAGATGTGATAAAACTGTCTGTAAAGAAAATTCCGTTGGTTCAGTTCTGTAGCTCAGCATTTCCAGATCACGTCTATCTCTGCATAAGCTGCAAATGTTTTCTACACGTGTGAATGTCTGTAGGAGTACGGCTCACACCAACATACATCTTTGTACATAAAATACATCTACAGAGAGAGAAATGCTGCTGCCTAGCAGCAGTGCTCCTCTTTCATGAAATTTGTCTTAAGATAACTGAAAAGTCCTTTGGTCCCGTGCTCCTTGAACCTTCAACAGTGGCTCAATATCTCTTGATGCCACTGGATAGTTTTGGTGAAAAAACATCACATCCTGTTCCTCCTGGGACATGGCCCCGAACACAAATGTAGAGCCAGTACTCTCCGGGCAGCCTATATTTAGCTACATAAATCCTGTGTATGCTTCTTGCGTTTCTAGGTAAAATCTACGCCAGATCTTCAGCTGCTGTTAAGCTGGCGCAGATCCATTAACTTCAACACTATAGTCAAGTTTCTTTTAGGAAAACATCTCTATCAGTCTTGGAGCCAGAAATAGTGCAGAAAGGATTGGTGCTGGCACACCTTACAAGTCTCCCAAGAGTTATCAATCTGCCCCGATTTCATCCCTGAAGGGGAGGAGTTCCCCTGCAAGACAACAGGATAATCGCATCAAATTAAGTGAGAAATCTGTGAAAACAACAAATTCGTTTTCCTAATGCCAGGATCTGCTTCTCCAACCAGTGAGACGAGACAAGTATACAACTCCCACTATGACATTCCAGGTTTGAATTATTTTATCCAGACGGCAAAACACAGTTTTTGGCTGTGGATCACACATTTACAAATCCAGAGGTTAATTTTAGAACAAAATCTTTTAAGGATTAAAAAATCAAGATGTTAATGTGGTCCCGTCACAAACTCCTATTGTGTCGTGCTCTCTACACTCACAAAACATCAGGGAGTGGGCATTTTGACTGTTCCTATTCACCTAGTGAAGAATGGAACAGGCTAACACACAAAGGGACTCAAGAGGAACGTCCAGTACCATGTACTGAGTGACTCCTACAAAGGGGAAATGGAGATGAATCATAACACACCTGTAGTTCGTCAGTGGGAGCCATGACCAGATCACAGACTGCAACTCCTAATAAGAAAAGCAGAGCCTCTTAACTGCAGATTAACACAGGAGTCATGGCCAACTTCCTTCCTTTCATGCTGACACAGAAGAAATGTTAATGCCTGCTGTACTTCACTGCTAAAAGGGGCTTTGGAACATCACTGAAAGAGAAGGACATCTGACATTTTTGTTCCTCGCCTGCCCTATAGATCAGTATTCACAGCTTCATCAAAGAGGTTCTGGGTGGCAAAACAATATGGCATTCAAAAAACAAAATAATGCCTTAGAAAAAAGAAGGTAGTAGGGAAATACCAGCACTTCGCTGGTTTCCTTAGTAAACCAGAGGTAGGAATCCCTAAGTTTTTCAGCTTCACAGCTTTAAGTCAGCATCACCACTTAGAGGACCCTGGAATCAAAGAGCCCAGGACTCCTGGGGCCTCAACACTCCGACCAAACCCAAGTTAATGCCTCAAGCATTGTGAGTGGGCAGAGGAGCGGCCAAGCTGTAGCTTCAAAGAGCTGCCCTACAGCTGCAGAGGTACATGCTCTGCAGTGTGAGCATAACAAGATACCCCATCCCAGGGGCTCATCAGAGGATGAACAACCTTGTCTCACCACCGGTTTTGTCTACGCACACAAAGGAAAATATGTTTTTGTGCATACCACGCCAAAAATAGTAAGATAAGGGTCTCCCATGACCTCCTCAAGGGAGGATGCTGCACTTCTCCTCTTGTGCATTCACCCACCTAGTTGCCACCTTCAGCCGACAGGGAGTGAAGAAACACTCCTCACAACAGATGTCAGAAGGGGACTCAAAAAGAGGCAGGTGTGCACCCACCACCCCTCTCTGTATCACCACCAAAGACACCAAATTGCCAGCTACAACACTGAGGTTATGGGGAGTCAAGCCAGGGGAAGATGGACCGAGAAAGGTGTTGCTGGAGCCTGGGGTGGTGATCTGAAACTATTTTCTCTTTTTGCCTTTTCTCTTCTCTCCTCTCTCGGGCCAGCGTGTATTAACCTATTTTGTGTTGATCTGTGGCCTCAGTCTTCTTAATTCAGCCCAAGCAAACCCACAAATTAGAGTCACTCTCTTTTCTCTGATCAATCGGCACTTTTACCATCCAGAATTACTTGATGTTGGTGGCATTAAGTCCTAGGTCCGGGATCACTGCAGAGAGCCTGAAGGCCATAAACATCCTGACTGGTGCGATGAATTTTTGTGTTAACTCTTCCACAAGGTTTAGGGGCAGAAATGTGAAAGCCCTGGAGGCAACCATGTGCCAAGTGCCTTCCAGATTCTGAGCTGATGAAGATGGGAGCATTAAGACTTCTGCCAGAAAATAGATGTTTTAATTCCTTTTATGAAAACTTTTTATGATGGTTCCAGACTCCGTTTCCATGACTTTTTTCCCTGTCTCAGAGACTGGAAATTCCACCTTTCAGAACTGGGGGAGCAAGAGTCTTACGAGTGCTAGGCAGTATGCAAGCAAAACAAAATCAAACACGTTCCTTGAGAAAGTTAGATCAGAACTTGCTCCTGACTTTTCTTTCCAGTTCTGGAAGAAAACCAGTACTGAAACATCAGAGTTATTCATAGCCTGAAAATCCCGATTTTCAATATCCTGCAGCAGTTAAGTCAGCACAAGGCTTTCAGACAACTCTCAGTTCTCTTCTCGAATGTGGATGCCTGTATCCAAATACAGTGTAAAGAGACCGAGTTCAGCACTGATTTTTCAATACACTCAAAATAAGGTTCTTACACAGGAAGATGCCTCTCTGCAGAAGATATGAGGTTTGGCTTCAGCTCTTATTGTCTGGCAGAAGGCTTTCAGTGCTCCTGTAGCTGTTAATGATACAGAAGCAGTGCACTGCGATTTAATTAGCATGTTAACAAACGCACACCCAACGCAGAGGCAACGAAAAAGTAATAGTCTACCTTTTCATGCATCTTGTGCCTGTGGAACAGCTCTAACATTCAGATCATTAGCCACAAGAAGTTGTTTTTCCAGCCTCTCACATCCATGTTTTTACTTCAGCAGCCATAACACTCCTAACATCTAAATGAGTTTGCTTTCCCAGAGTGTCTGGGAAATGGTTTTGCTAATCTCAGTCTACAAACTCATTACTAAACTGAATTCCAGCATCTTTTCTAGTGTCTAGCCAGACTATCAAGTTTCAGGCACCTTTCACTACTCTTTATTTATGTAATTCTTTATTAAACCTGCATTTTACAGCCATTTTTTACAACTTGGGCATATTAAGTTACAAGGTTCTGGATAATTGGAAAAGATTCAACAACAGCTCCAGAGGTACCAAAGATTTGGGATGGAAGCGTAAAGTAACTTACAGAGCAGTGACATACCCGGTGCTGGCAGCCAAACAGTTTGATGTTGACGCAATTCTCGTGGCTGTCGCTGCACACTTTCCGTTGTTCACAGGAAGGTACGCCGCATTCCTTCCCATCTCACGTTCCTCTAGGAATTTTATTCCTAAAGAATTGCTGTTTCAAGAGAAAGATCAAATTACCACAGCGAGATGACCGACACAGCAGCTAAGCAGTCTGTATTTATGAAGTAATGCAGATGTTTGAAACACTGTGCAGACGTTCCCTCACAAAACCTTCACCTTTCCAACGCAAAGGGAATGGAGCATGACTACAGTCACGCTAGGGCAGCCAGCAGAGTGCCCCATGTACGAGCAAACAGGGACAGAATATTCTCAGAGGATGAGAAAGGACAAGATGGCACAGGGGGAATCACTATTAGATAGAAGGGAAGAAAACTCACCTCTTGCAGAAAGGTTGGTCACGTACTGGGACAAGTGGCTTTGCTCTAAAATCTCCTGGAGCTATTCGAGACTCACTTGGAAAAGGCCCCAGCAACCTCAACTGACTTCTAAGCAGCATTTAACTACAAAGTCAGCTCCACTTTGCCTGAGCTTGGACCAGACAACTTCCTGTGGTGCCTTCCAGCCTAAACCATTCGATGATTTGATCTCACTTCCCATCCAACATTCAGGATTCCACAATTTGGAAATAGGGAAGGGAAGCCTCTGCTGCAGAAAGCGGAACCACCTGCTTGTAGCAGGTCATCAGGTTGAGGAAGGCTGAAATACTTACAGCTCAAAATCCCTTTTTGGTGTTTGCTTTTAATTCTACTTCCCTAAAGACAGAGAGCCCAAGCATTCCCCCTGTAGTTCACAACAAAACTTGCATTTAAACCCCGAACAAGTTTCAGTCTTACCAACTAACTCACTGAAGGAAGGGCTCAAGGTTCCTATCACACCAACGCCTGCTTCAGTCTCACAAAGACAAATCCCTAAATATTTAAAAATTGAAACAAACACATCGGTTTTTTTCATCCTTCCCAGCTTCTGGAAGAAACCGTACCATTAGTTTCAGGATGTTTTGGGTCATTTCATTTCGTTTCTAACAGAGTTGCACGAGTTTAGCTGTGCATTTGTTCAAGAGTGTTTTACAGACAGCAAATGAAATCCAATTCAAACTGATAAGCTGCAGAATGAAAATTATTTCCACAAATTCTCACACTTGGAGATGGAACTCTGAAGACTACCACCACCCGTAATTATCAGACGCAAACAGCTGGCATGTGAAGTTGTCAGGGAGTTAAGAAAAGCAGACACAGGTCTGGTATTCAAATTGATTTCAGTGTAGGAATGGGCTCTCGGAATGAAGCAAGCACGTCACTAATTGATTTCTACACTCTAATGTGTTTATTTCTATTAGAACATTCCCATTTCATACTCTGCTGAAAGTCCTGGAGGTGAAATTAACTGCAAAACGCCTGGCATTTTCTGAGCATTTTATCACTGTTCTTTCTTTTACTGTTACTTTTTCCTAGTGGATACACAAGCTAAGCAAAAGCTCCTGTTGCTGTCAGACAGACCCACAGCCAGGGCAATGGGGCTCTTCCCCAACTCCACTGCAAAGAAAGCGACGTTTCAGCGGTCGTCACAGTCATACCCCGCTGGGGTTGTTCCAAACTACATTTACTGCTGACAACCTACCTGAGACTTTGGGTCAAACAACATTGTGCTCATCCACTCTTCACCGTGCTGCATCAACTCCCTTTATTTTCTCCTGCCACTTCCTGAGCTTCCTTGACATTTAGAGCAGCATCACCAAGGAGCTGGAGGGACTTTCCGAACCTGCAGTGTACTCCATCGAAAATCTGGCTCTGACCTGAAAAATACATCACAAATCATTAAAAAGACATAACCTGCTGCTTGAAATAACCTGATTTCAAAAGCAAGCATCTCGGGCAGGGTACTGAACAGAAGCAAACCGTTGGTATTTCAAGGACAACACCTTCGTACAAGTACATATCAAAGAACAAGCTCACTGACAAAGATTTCCTAACAATGCAAGCTGAATTTTTAAAAAAAAAAATCACTAATTTGGGTTTCTTCACACTAGTGGGGCTCATTTCACAGCGCTGCTGCTCCACTGAGTTACATTTTACTGCATTTGCTTTTTTAAAAACACAAACACTGTCAGCAAGTTGCCACATTTTTGTTTGTAAAAACAAACCTGTCTGATATTGACAGTGTTTTCCAAAGCACCAGGAAACCAGAATCACCCTATGGAAAGCCAAGTGAAATGAGCACAGCAACACAAAGCCTGACCGATGCTCAGTGAGTGAGGCTTTGCTGGGGCAGCAAGCTTTGTCAGTATCAGACAGCTCACTTCAGTGGAGTTAATCCCAATTCATGTCAAAGTAATTGAGAACAGATCCTTGCTTGTCTGAGTTTCCCCGACTTCACAACCACATTGGCTCAGATGATAACTGCTTTGCAGGGTTTTGAAAATTGAGCTATTTTTGCATTAATCTACTGCTAAAACTCTTCTACGTTTATTTGCTGTTCGCTAGGTCACCGTTAACAAGTCACCTGAAGTTTCACAGCCTTAAAGGCTTTGTGTTTATCTTTCTAAGAGTACATTTTCAAAATTCTACAGGTTTAGGAGAAAAAGCTTTGGGTTATTTTTCTTTCGTTCTTGCAACGGTCGGCTTGGGTGAATCAAACCTGCTTCTGATGTAATCGCCGGCGTACTTCAGCCCTGCTTTCACTCTGGAAAAAACACGCATTGTGAAGCTCACAAGACAAAAGGTGAGGGCGTGCCGGCATCAGTCGCAGTGGAACCCCAATTCAAGACTGGCCTCACTATCTGTCTGAAGACTCAAGAGTGAACCAACGTTCTGAACTGCAATCCCACTGCAAATCACAGCCCACCTTGGTGCAGCCTGCCAGAACAGCTTCTGCCCTGCCCATGTTTGTGCACCAAGGTACACAAAACTCCAGAAGAAAAGCACTGGAAACAACAGTGGGAAGACTCAAGAAGTCTAGAGAGAATCACATACATCTTTTTTTGATGTTTTTGAAGTTCTTAAGTCCTACAAAACTAGAAAACACGCGTTCAGCTAGTTTTATACTCATTTCTAAGTTGAGAGTGGAGTCATTCATCTGGATCTCTTGTGGGACAGTCAGGTCCCTATCAGGTCAGAAGATGCAGACCATGGGATGAACTGCTCCAGCAGGCTCCCACAGCCCTCTGCGGGCTACTGTGACTGAACACCAATTCTGAGGTGGATTGCACCTATGCCACGGGCCACAAGAGACAACCAAAGTATCAAGCCTGCCCGCCTTCTGCCACGGCATCCTGAATTTCATTCAGATACCCGAACACCGACATCAGCATCTTGTCACTTCTGATAGGGGAGTGCAGTGCCGGACGGTGCCAGCACAAGACAGAAGCTGATTAGCTAAACAGAGACTGAAGAGGTTTACCTTTCAGGAAGAATACAATCCTGAATAAACACTCCAGGTCAGCCCAGTAGCTTTGATTGAGACAGTCGCTAACAATTTGAGTTTCCTTCAAGGAAATGGCACAAGCAATAGGAGCAAGTAGAATTTCCTGTCTCCCAAGCAGACCACAACCAAAGCAAAGGCCCAGGCCCTACCCTGAGTGCCCTCAGCTTTAAAAGGCAAAGCTCTCACACCCTCGTACCCTGCTGCTTCCAAGACAATGACAAAGCAGATGCTGCCAGTAACCGGTTCTCTCCCAGTCTCTGACAATAGGCTGCATAAATCGCACCCTTGCACTACAACGGTTCTGAGCGGCTGTGTCATTAACCATCATCTTTTCCAAAAGTTTAGAGCAGCCACAGAACACTGGACTGATTTTTCCTTTAGCACTGAGCTTTCATCACATCCATGTGACCTGTTCTTGACTTCCCAACCCGGCTCAGTTATGACTCCCTATACATTAAGGGACCCAACACGCTTTCATTTGCTGTGGTTGTGTTTCCAGTGCTGGCATGAAGAACATGCTGGTTGCTGCTGGCTGCAAGGAGCTTGGAAGCAAAGAGGGAGAGAGCTGAAGGAAGCGAGCTGGGCTCACGCACAGCTTTTCCACACACTTTTGTACAAGTTTTAGGCCAGCCCAGACAGCACGGGAACTCCCGAATGGCAGATGATCCATTTTCATTACCCTCACATTTCCACTGCAAACAGAATTCATTTTGGACTTGCTGAAAGGGAAAAAAAAGAAAAAGAAAAGCACCCCATTGGAACAGGACGGAGCACATTTCAGAATCGTCTTTGTTACCGCTCTACTGCTATTCTAGAATGAATTAATGCAACAAGTAGCCAGAGTGACATCTGCAATAACATACACACACAGCACCTATGGATTTACTCTTTAATTAAAGCAGGGGCCTTGATGTCATTTGCACAGAGTGAGGTGAAGGGCATTTCTCCTGCCTGTGTAAGCTTTAGCACACCAGCATCCTCCCTGAAGAGCACATAATAGCTGCATTTAAGTAAGTCGGGTCAACATCTCCTTCTTTGTTTTATGTTAAGGCAAACTAGTCTTCCTGTCCCACTGCAGTGTAATTTTTCTTTATAGCTATTTAAAATCTATTATAGGTTAACATGAACATTCAGACTGCTTCCTGCATAGTCTGATTTTGCTAGATGATAAACTTAATAGCATTTAGTGACAGACAGTAACTGAGAAGTTGGGGGAAGGGGGAATTTCATCTCCAACAGCAACCTACAACATTTATAGCAGTTTAATAACAACATCAATAAAAAGGCAGATCTACTGTTAAATGCCTGTGGTGGCAATTACTCCAGTTTGTTTACTTTGGCCAAAGCCACCAGCGAGCCACTCTATTCTGCTTGCTGAGTACCACCTCCTCTTTTCCAGTCATTCACATCCCACGTCTGCACAGGGAGAAGAATAACTTGGGGTGGGGATCAGCAAAGTATAGAGCAGAGATACCCTACCACATCTGGCACAGACCACATCTCCTTAGCACGCAGACATTCATTCCAGTGCTGCGGCAGGATGCATTAGCATTAGTAGTCAATGATCTGCACGCAAAATACAACCTTGGAAAAGACATTACCTCACACGAAAAAATTCTTGCACGATGTTCATTTTTCAGGATTGAATTAAAGCAGTTTTGGTTAAACGTGAGTATTGCTAGTTCTGAAAGCTCAGTTCTAACGTGTAAGTCGCTCTGTCCTGCCGCAGAGGTTCAGCCAGTGCACGTGTAGCAAGTAGCAAAAGTCACTAGAGACACTTGCAGCAATTTGTCAAGAGGTTTCTGCCTCCCAAAGCTGGTACATTTTGTTCTGAGGACTAATGTGGTTTCTAGAGACAGCAACTGCACAGCTGTGCTCTGTGTTGCTTTGGAAATACCTTTGTTACCCAGAAGCAATACTGGGGCTATGAAAGACCATGTAGGCTAATTTTACAACACTCAGTTTCTAAACACGCTCACACTTAGCTCACACCTGAACGCTTCTGGTTCAGGGGAGAAAATAAAAAGACACGGAAAGGGAAACACTTCTGCTAACCACGACAACTGGAAACAAGGGCTGTCTTCAGCCCTTGGGCTTTCCCCTGTGTAAGACAATCTCTTTCTGTCAGGCAAAAAGCACACTGGGCTATCTGGACACAGCCAGAAGGACCAGACCAGGGCAACGAAGCCATTCATTTGGCGCTGGGTGCAAAGAAGCTAGAAACAGCATTTCAACAAACACCTGCCCAGCCACAAATCCCACTTAGACCAGCCTGATCTCTATCCAGCCTTCCCATGGTTTCAGTGCTTTGGGCCTTCACAGCAGCAACATGTAACCCTCATTTTGCAAAACCTTATCACGTGTGTGACTGCGTTACACTGCCACACCAGCCCTGCTAGCCCAGCCAGTACTTTTTCACCACACACGCCCACTACGCGAGTAAACCCCGTGCCCACGCTCCTGTCTGATGCCAAGCTAATAAGCTCAAGGACTACTTGATGGTGACAAACAGTAACCAAGCAAAACCTGGTTATTTGAAAGAAGGATTATGTTTAACTTAAAGAGAACTTTGAAAACATAAAATACAATATAATTGGAAATATAAATGGTACTGGGATGACTGTAAGCTGGCTGTGGGCCTTCCTGTTCTCATGGGGTCAAAGATCTTGAAGGTCTTTTCCAGCCTAGATGATTCAACATACACAGAACAAAGTGAAGAAGCTTTAACATTATGAGCAACTAGCGACTCTAGGATTTGCCCTGTCTGACAGTTTCCACGAGGATAGGCAAAACCAGGAGAATTTTTAAAATGTCTGTATGTGCCCCCTTGGCCAAAGCAGCCAGCCAGAGGAGTTTCAATCAGTACCCACTAACGGAGCAGCACAAACCAACCTAGTCCCTTCACATTTGATCGTCTTCCTCCTAATGCAAATGGCAAACACACACATAAGAGCAGACATGTTGCCTGTATCTCCTAGTGAAACAAACTCAAGTCTCCTTCTCTGCAAATGTTTAAGACCCGCCTGGACATGTTCCTGTGCAACTTGGTCTAGGTGATCCTGTTCTGGCAGGGGGATTGGACTAGATGATCTTTCGAGGTCCCTTCCAATTCTT
This sequence comes from Phoeniculus purpureus, assembly GCA_028565055.1. Taxonomy (NCBI): domain Eukaryota; kingdom Metazoa; phylum Chordata; class Aves; order Bucerotiformes; family Phoeniculidae; genus Phoeniculus; species Phoeniculus purpureus. The sequence goes on along the minus strand of JAOXOE010000405.1, from coordinate 20,359,085 downwards.
AATGATTCTATGAAAAAAAAGCCCTATAGCTTTTCCAAAAAGGTCTCCAGCAAAATAAAGACTCATCATAACTCCAGATATGTTTCTCTTTGCAACACATCCTGAACACTTTTCCCAACCCAAAGTAAGACCTCTAGATGAACCCATGAGATTTGAAGGGAGGAAGGTCTAGCAGAGCTCCTCAGAGCTTTACACCTTGTCCAACTGCAGCATATCTGGTCCACCCGTGCCCCGTGACATGAGAAGATAATCACAAGCACAGGAAAGGCAGGAAAGGAGGCAGAAGTCAACTGTGAGACTATCTCATTCTCAACATGCCAGACTCAAAACATCTGAATAAAGGGGCTACAAAGAACATCAAGGAATGTCTACAGCTCATGAAAGTTTATGTCATCAGCAAAGACAGGTACACCATATGCCCCTCCTGCTCCCCACCCTCAGTGCACACATCAGTTGGCATTCTACAGCGGCATCCCAGCAAACGGCAGGCACTCAGCACTATGGCTGGTTCTTCTTTGACGACTGTCTGTAAAAAGCTATGGCTTAGCATGAACTACAGAAGAACTCAAGAAACAGTCCCACTTAAGGTCTCAGTAAGTCCTCAGCCAGACCAAAAATGCAGAGAGGTAAAAGCAATCTCTCCCTCCATCTCCTTTGGACGCAGGAAGAGCTAAGACCCAAACCTCACAGCTGGAGAAAAACACGGTTGGCTGGAAAAGGAAGACTTAAAGTCACGTTGCAAGCCAACCCTCAAGCACTGAGGCCCAGCCGAGCGCACAGCCTGGAGCACGTGTGCAGGTGGCACGTAGAGGGGCTGCGTAACATGGCCACCAGGGTGGCTAATGCGAGATGACTGAACGCTGGCTGAACACGCAGCCACAGCTGCTTTCACTGACTGTGACGGACAGGCAGCCAGCATCAGCTGAGACAGTCTGGCAGGGGAAACCTGGATGGAGGACAAGGTAATAAGGGGGCAAATATTCTACTCTTCTCAAAGTAAGTTGCTACTTTCTTTTCAAAGTTTCAGACTCCTTGGCTCTAATTAAATTTGAAGAAGGAAATGAGGAGTAAGCAAAATTCTTGGACAAAGGGATATTTTTTTCAGCTCTACTGGGACTGTGAGCAGTGCACGAAAGGCAGTGTCAGGTGCTAAAGCAAAACAGCGTGTACGTTAACAGCCACGAGAAAAGTAGGAACGAGAGAGAGGAGGTATCTATTTTAGGAATGTAATTGTTTTATAGAAAACACACCAACCCCACTATTTTCCTAATCTTCAATGCGCAGTGCTTGGCACCATGTAAATTCCTCCAATCAGGGAAACCAAAGATTTCATCTGATAACATAAATATTTGTCCCACACCGTTTTTCAGAGTTTATTTATATAAACCATGTTTATATAAATTTCTGTTACTCAATGCTGGTCCTGTGAAGAAACAGGGAGCTGTGCCCTTAAGTACCCTTTGCTTGAAGTCTGCAACACAGTTCACAGCAGAGCAGAGTAGCTTCTGGAAGCCACTAGCTAACTACCCACCTCCAGCCTTGGCAGCAGAGCCCTCCATGGAGAGACTCACTGACTGTTACTGGTCTTCAACTGAAGAGTCCAAGCCATGTGTAAAGTCAGCCAGCCATTTCACATTTACAGAATTCATGCCCACCCAGGGAAAAACAAATAGAGAGCACCAGCTCCTCCAGGCAAATCTCTCAACTGGCTGTTAGTCTACAAGTTATTTAACAGACCATGGGAGCCAAAACAGCATCTTCCTTCAGAAATAAACTTACTAAAGATCTACAGTTCATGTCTTTCATATTCGTGTTAAACAGAAATAAAAAGATATTTTTACTACAGCCTTCTCACGGTGTCTGGCAGGAACTAATGCAAAATGGTTAAAGATTTTCTGAACCTTCCCCTCAAACTTGTCTGGAATTAATTCTGCTTATCCATACATTCACTCCACCACCCACTGCCCTGCTCAAGTGCCACGCACAGACTTTTTACAGTAACTCTTTACTGGCAATAATGGAATGATGCCAGGATGGATTCTTCTGTGAATGGTTCAAATTGCTTCCACCAATGTCACGCCAAGCCCAAAGTGACAAATTCACTTCCCCAGAGGAGAACTGGGACCTGGAATCTGCAACAACTGGAACAGAGAAAACGAGTGCAAGAGGCTGGGACACCTCAAGCAGTGGTGCTTCATCTGGATAAAGATGTTACACAAAAGACAAGACACAGAGATGGACTGTGTAACTCCTAACATTGGAGGCACCATCCCACTGAGGACATGGTAACACTGGCACTTGAAACTGGTTTTGATCCTCAGCAGCAGGTAAACTATGATGGGTCTGTCGTGTCAGATATGACTCTCTGTATCTCGCTCTCACCACAACAAGCTCTGCATTTCCTGTGAAACCAAGGATTTTCATGTATTGACTGTCCATCTATGATAACAGATTCACCGTCTTCAGTTAGAAATGCAACTAGGCTTCCTCGAAATTCATCAGAATCGCTACAGCCTAGGTATTCAATACACCGTCAGTGTCAAAGACAGCTAGCACACACAGATTAAGAGTAGATGCCCGTGTTAAACAGCTGTCTCTCCGCAGCTCAAAACCACCTGTGCCTCGACCACCTAATATAAGCTGTTGACCATTCCAAGACGGACAACAGGATTATTAACTATTGGAAAACAGAAATGCCTTCAAAAGTCATTTCAGAAGCAACAATTTTACTGACCTAGCAACAGTCCACTACAAACTCCTAACATCTTTCTAGTTCTTCTCACACCCCCACCTTCAAACATGACCTTGCAGTACAGGTGTGTTAGTGCTGCATATCCACCTGTTATAGGTCACCTCAAACTGAAGAGGAATTTGAATGTGTAGTATGTCTGGGTTTGATAAAAACAAACCAGATTTGCATGTGAAAAGAAAGTAAAGGGCTAAGCCAGTAAAAGAAGCCTCCAAGCCACCAAATAAAATCAGCACAAAAACTCAACAAAAATACAAAGCAGCCCCGATCCCCGTAACAGCACAATGGAGATGTCTTCAGTTTTCCCATTATCTTGCCTATTTCTAAAGGACACCAGTGTGAACGGGAGGCTACTACTGGGTAACTTTAACACAACGCCACTGCTCAGTGGAAGCCTTATTGATCACTTCCCAAAGTGCTCTACAACTTGTCTCTCACACTTGCACAAATCCCAGAGCAGTGTCCATAACAAACGGCACATCAGCAGCATTCACTGGGCACTAAGCTCAGCCTGCGTACAAACTTCTGCTTCTCTGGAGGCAGCACTGTGTGAACAATCCCTTCAAACTAGGGGCAGCAGAGCAGCGACTTTGGTTATTGCTGCAATGCAGTGCAGATTTTCATTTCAAAGCAGAAGTTTTAGGACACCAATAACAACAGATAATAACGATGCAAAGAACTTGCTGGAAGACAATGCAAAGCAGTGTGCAGCGTGACATGCAACGGTGCCATCTGATGACCACCGCTAAACAAGTGAACTTCTTCACTTGCTGATTTAACAAGTTCTAATATTCATCCCACACCTCTCTTGGTTTCTCCAGCCCCAGTTGCCAAAGCAGTTGTACCTTTCAGAAGTTGTAAAATCATCTGTAAGAGACCCACTAATGAAACAGGAAAGGGTCAGGCACTACAGTAAATGGTTTCTCTTCCCAGTCTAAGAGTTGCAGTGGCAGAAGGACACTCCAACGGCTCCACGCAGAAGAGCACTGAGGTTAACAACAGCACTCAGGCCTTGCCCAGAGGATCGTATTTAAAATGCAGCAAAACATCATCCGAGTTCTCATTTGCTCTATTGTCAGGAGATATTACAGAAGACATGTAGAGTAGGCTTCAAAGTTCTTCACAGATGAAAAATGACCCCGGTTTGGAGCATGCCTTAGATACTGCGATGACAAATTTCATACCACATCATTTACCAGTCAAAACAAGACTTCATTATCAAGATGCCTGCACAATTACCTTAGCTGACAACATTCAAGATGTTTCTTGCTTTCATACACCGTTCGCTGATAACAGTCAGATGATAAAACCCACATTCCATCTCCCCAGTGACTGGTCTTCCACGTGAACCACGCACAGAAGATATTAAACAGGAAGAAAATATCCGAAGGTATTGTAAACTCTGAGAACCCTGCAGGGCAATGGGGACAGTATCTATTGTTTTGACTACGAAATCTGCTCAGCTACATATTGTGAACAAACATGGAAACAAGACACTAAAGTAAAAATAAATGTTGGGGTTTTTTAGTGCAACCTTGGTGTTGGTTTCCTTTTCCCAAAGAAATCCCCACAAAACACTAAAAAATGGGTGATTTCTCAACTCTTTCATAGGCTGAGCTTCAAGCTTTTGAACTAATCACAGTTTCTTTGCTCTCTGTAACTTCTCTGAAACTTTTCCATCACAAGAAGAGTTCCTTTACCTCAAAGAGGTTCACAACCACCCAACACAATGCACAGTAAGCACAGACACTGCTGTGGTGCCCAGCATTTTCCAGTTATAAACGTACGCTGAAGCCCATCAAAGTCAAGAGGATGGAGCCAGGCTCTTCTCAACGTCATCTAGTGATAGGACGAGGGGCAATGGGTGTAAGCTGGAACACAGGAGGTTCCACATAAATATGAGAAAGAACTTCTTCACAGCGAAGGTGACAGAGCACTGGAACAGGCTGCCCAGGGGAGTTGTGGAGTCTCCTTCTCTGGAGACACTTAAAACCTGCCTGGACGTGTTCCTGTGTGGCTCTGTCTAGGTCATCCTGCTGTGGCAGGGAGATTGGACTAGATGATCTTGTGAGGTCCCTTCCTATTCCGAATGATTCTATGATTCTATGAATCTCAATCAATGCCTGGCTGCTTCGTCACCAGATACCTTAAACCAGATTACAGCCACATAAGGTATCAACATGTGGAATATTTCTGATAGATTCAATTGATTTACTTTAATAAATTTATTAGTGCAAGTTGCATCAGAATTTAACGGACAGATTGCGTGCTACAAAGACTACCACTGCAAGTATTTCTGAGAAACCTCTGAAATACTGAGGATTTTATTTGGTTTTAAAATTCTTTTGCCAAACCATACGCTATGTCCAGACTGAACTACTTATCTAGCCACCACCAGCAACAAAGAACTTCAATATCACAGAGAAACAGAAATGCGGACAGCTCCTGGCAACCTTGAAACTACCTGAACACAGGCTGTGGACAAACCCCGTATCACGTGTGAAGGCAGATGAAATCCATGGATTCAAATTCTGAACTTGTCCAAAATTGTGCCATTCAGAGCAGTCACCGAGCCACATACCCTCTTCAAGCTCAGTAATGTACAATAAGAAGATTATTTTACATTAAGAAAAGCTAATTTTCATGACAAAACCACAAGTGCTTCATTACTTGCATCACAGACATGTACCACAACATTCTTTCCTCCACCTGCCCATCCTTCACCTGTCCTAACATTTGTCCCCAGACCACTTCCACAAACTTCCCTCCTATCACCACCTCACACACACAGCCAGCTCCTCTGTCCCCAGTAAATACACCAGTATGTAACCACCACCACAGGACAGGCCACTCCTCAGGGAGTGCTCCGACAGGACAGGGGCTCTTGTTCCCTGTTTTCCCACTTCAGTATGAAGTGTCATATAATGATGGTTTCCATCCATTTTTTAGACAGCAGTTTTCTGAACTCATTTCCAGATCCGAATCATCCACACATAAAGATGCCTTCAGCTTGGCATCAGCTAGTCTCACTGCAGCACTCGGCTTTGTTCTTGCCCTAATGACTTCTCAGCCATAATTTTCCCCAGATTCTGATAATACTAAATTTAGATCACAACAGATATTTTTTATTATACACTCTGGCATCTTTGCACCGCAACCATTGCCTTGCATTAGCTGCACTACGTACCCTTCCTTTATTTCCATAGCTGCTTTTCCATGAGAGCTCTAACATGTAATTAAGTGAGATAATGCACAGAAAGGCTGGATTTTTCTCAGCTGTGATGTGCTTCTGCAGTCACACTCTTAAACAGATTTTTTTCTTTCTCTCAGTTACCATTTCTTTTTTGAAGAGTAACTGAAATATGATCCTTTATTATTAATTTCCATACGAGGTTACAAAATTAAACACAACAGAACTTTATTTCAGACTGGGAAATTGAAAAGAGACCAAAATTATTGGTGACTTGGTCTGCCTCTCCTCATAGGGCATGTCTTCCAGCCCCTTCACCAGCTTGGTTGCCCTTCTCTGAGACAAGGTGAACACAAGATCCATCCCACAGGCGCTAACACGAGGTTACGTGCCCTCTCCTCTCGTGTTTCCTGCCCTGCGCGGGTTTCTAACGCACAGAACAGGCACTGTGCACAGCAAGCTGCAGTCCTGCACTAAACCACACGAAAGCTGAACCAGTGTTCTTGTGCACGCGACTGAAAGCACCTGCCTCACACATTAGACAAAGCTGAAACAGCACCAGCAGCATCTGGCCCTACTGGCTCTTTGATGATTTATATGCGCAATCTTTTTGCAAGGCTATTGGTAGATCTCCCAAGTGCTCTTTTATTAGCAACATCAAAGCGCATTTCCTATGCTTCCTATAAATGCTTCGTACGGTTCGTGTTCTCAGCTTTTTTCTTTAAGTTTATCCTGTGTTGTTCTGATAATAAGGCAAAACAAAATTCATTTTAAGGAGGCAATAAAAACTGTTTTCAAGTCTGACTACCTTGAAAATATGGAAATTTGGAAAACTTCAGAAAACAAAAATCGCCCACACGGAAACGCAGCAACCCTCCAGAGTTCTGGGCCATGTTCTGCCCTGTATTAAACTGCTCATAAGTTATCACAATCCTGATGGAGACATCATTTCTATCTCGCACAATTAAGCCAGATATAAAAAGGACTCAAGTCAAGGGTTCTTTCTAATGTAATTCAAAAGGCTCTGCATCAGACTACTTGTATCAGCCTGCTTTCACTTCGTTTCGTTTTACACTGCTTTGCATTTGCAGGCTGTTGAGCAGTCACAGTCACTGTTCGGTAGCTGCTGCCCTCTTCCTCTTGGAGGAATGACTGAATGACTGAAATTCAGTCTTTCCCTCTTAACATTTTTTTGTACCGGTCCACCTGCCCTATCTCCCTACTGCCCACAACTCCATCCATTTCACCAGTTAGTGCGACCCCTGACACAGGTTTATTTGACCTATGAATCAATAATTGTATTTGCTACCAGCCAATCCTTTGCCTTTAAAACCCTTCCTTTTTATTACAGCTGTTATGTCCTTCACTGAACAGCTCTTCAGAAATGATCAGTTAACTTAGCTGAGCTCCCAAACCACTCCAATATTGAAATTTAAACACCAGATTTCTGTCAAATCTCTGAGAAAACTGATTTTAGTAACAACTTTAGACTTCCTCGCTTCTAAATTAGGAAGAGGAGCACAAGGTAAAAACCAATCTGTCTGAGTGGGAGGAGAGAAAGAAAAGCAGCCAGTGCCTTCTCAGATTTTGCCGTGACTACGTCCTGCGGATTCTGTGTTGGAGCTCATCTCCACACGCCTGATGGAGATGTTGGCATCTAGATTCAAGGAGCTGTGTGGGCAGTCCAATGGACAGCAATGAAAGACCCTCAGATAGGGCCTGGTTCCAGCTCTGCCCACAGCTACGATGCTCTCCAAAGGCTGCATCCATGTAAGATGCATCCTCCCCTTTGCCGTGTTGCTGTGGCTGCTGGTCCACACTGTCACGTCTGGCATGGTGCTCTGAAATTCTGCCTACAGTGGTGAAAGAACTCAATCATGTATCCCCGTCTAAAATCCCATCCCTGCCTAGGAAACATTTCCTCTTCCCCACAAACACGCCACAATCTGCATAACGGCCGCGCCATCGCTCCGTTTCTAAGTAAATGTTTTATTCCAGTAATTCTCAGGCCATGGAAACGTAACTGTTTCAGAACACAACTCGGTACTCGATAGACACAATAAATCTTTCTCTGTCTTTTCTTCTGCCAGTATTCTCATCAGTGTGGTTTTGATCAGACCTAACTCGCAGCACTTTTATGATTTTTTTCCTGAACTGGTTTATTTCCACTGTAATTAAGCTTTTTTCCCCCTCCTCTTTGAGGTTCTAATACTCCCACCATTCAGGAGAATTGATGGTGTCCAAGCTTCTTGAGACTGATACCGATCTCAAGGATTTCCATTTATTTTCCAGATGTTTTTTTACCAAATTGCTACCTAATCAGTCTCTGCTTTTATATCCAACTAAATATTTTCTTTAAAGGGAGCCACTTCAACAAGAAGCATTGGCAGGTACTCCACAGTTTCTATTTTTGCCTGTAATCTGTGCCGTGTTAGTCAAAACAATAAAGCAACGACTCCCTCAGAGCAGCAGACCTGAGGTGTCTATGAAAAGGTAAAAGTTGAGAAACATTCTCTTAGTTTTCATTTCTTGGCAACCAGTACACTTCACACACTGGGCCTGACTTATATGAGCCTCTCAGGAAGTTGCAGCAAGAGGTTATCATTTAATAGGTGTCCAAACGACATCCTCATGATTTGCATGTAAAAAACATGATAAAAGTTTACTTCTTGGCTCCCTCCTCAAGGTATGTGGATCCACGCAGGGGCTAGAGGCAAGGACAAGCACGGAAAGGAATACTGTAGGATAGCAGTAAAGGGACCTGGTGATTTCCCGAAGTCTTACTCCATAAACTTCTACTGCAGAAAATGATGAATAGACCACCCTTCCCCTGCTTCAGTGACTAGACGTGACTAGCCTGCCCACGCTCTGTCACAGACCCGTATCGCTGTGCTTCACACAAGCTCACTTTTTTTCCCTTCAATACCTTGTGCCGCGTTGCCTTTAGCAACACTGTTGGCCTGCAGGAAGCCCTTTGATCGGATTAAAATGTACCAGTTTCATAAATATAAACCAAGGAAGGTTTTGGCCCCAGAATACTAGCCCACGAAAGGGCCTGCCCTGCAGCATTAAGGTCTAAGAGCTTTCTTCTGACTGCTGTAACATTTCAAATTGGGATGCACAATCTCACTTGTTATCGAACAGCTGTCCTTCTGGAATGCAGGGTCTTAACCATGAACATACATGTGGAAAAGCCTCAACTCCAGTGTTATCTCAATTACTTACAACTGCAGTTTTTGAGCTTCAGCCTTGCTGAGAGCTACAGACAAGCCTTCACCTGAATCTGAGCAGCTGAGAGTAGAGCTGGTGGGGCAAAGCTACAATGGCTACTGACTTGCTCATCACTCGCCTGAGACAGTTGAACAGTCCTCTGATGGTTTTGGCAAGTGTCATGTGGGAGAGCTTAAAAACTGTGCTTAAACCTTTTATTTAGTTTTACTTTTACTACCTTAAAACTGGCATGACCTTTTATTACCGTGGTGTGATGTTTACAAGGCTGTTCTAGCAGATTAGTTAACAGATAGGTTACAGCAGCATTTCCCCAAGTATTTGTTCTTTTACACCATCGTAGGCTGTAATTCTGGTTCGATTATTAAGTGCTATTCCCCTTTAAAATAAATCAAAAAGCTATCTAAATTTATATATCCTCATTTCAGTTGTTCCAACACTTATATCACAGAGTTGAACTGAAAGATAAACCGAACAGCAATACAGTTGACTCCTTCATACAAGGAAATGTTTTATAGGATCACATGAATTAGAAGTGGGAAGAGGAGACGCATTTTGACTGAAAACTGTCCTCAAGTTTTTGCGTCCAAAGCCTCTTTTAAATATTGTGAACAGCAAGCTGTTACCCACACTGAGCCACCTCCAGAGACTTGGAAGTTTTCCAGTCACCAAACCAAGTTCTTCCACGGCTCCCTCTCTGCGCTAATCAGAGCACACAGGACATGATTCCTGAGAGCACTGGCCAAGAGGCTTAGACCCACACTCAAGCCCCCCTCACCCTCTCAAGGTTATTTAAAGCTTCTAATTGTAGGCCCACAGTCTTTTTTAGCAGTTTCTTCTTCTGCTACGTTTTGATTTTTACACACCTAAGTAAATGATCAGGAACTGGACTGCGGTGTCAGGTTCTGAATTTTACCAGGAACTGTATCCTCCAGCCAAGAAACTCTTGCAGCTCTAAGTTTGTTGAAACTGGTACACTTCCATCAAAAGTTCAACTTCTAACAAATTGGTGGGTTTTGATAGCAAAGCAATTTGGTAAGAAAAATTCCCAATAAGCTGAAGCTTTAATTCTGGATGGCACAGCCAAGCTTCCCAAAAGACCACAAGGATTCCTCTGCCTAATCAACTGCTAATTGCTACCCAAAAGGAACGATACAAAGCTCAAAGAAGAACATGAGGGAAATATCGGAACCATGCAGATGATGCTGAAGTGCTTCAAAAATTATGAAATCTTGTATCTATGAACACAGGGACAAGAAAGAACAGATTAAATCACTAGAAACTAAACTGTGACGAGACAAAACCGAAAGACAACAATCTTCATGGCATGGGCACCTGAATACCCTGTGGGTAAGCTACTGCTCCATGCACACAAGAAATAAAATTACTAACGAGCAGCATATTGTTTTTAACCGTTTTCAGGCATCTGAGGAGAAGACGAAATGGCCAGGCAACGTGGCAGAGTTGCAGCCCAAAATACGTTTTCATGGCCTAGAGAGCCATGGAAAAGGAGCAAAACGGACTAATTTGGTTATTTGAGAGAGCTCATTATCTTTTGCTTTTGCTCATCATAAACTCATAGAATGGCTTAGGCTGGAAGGGACCTTGAAGGTCATCTAGTTCCAGCCCTGCTGTTGTGGGCAGGGACACCTCTCTCCCACTAGACCAAGGTTGCCCAGAGCCCAATCCAACCTGCCCTTGGACACTTCCAGGGATGGGGCATCACCAACCTCCCTAGGTAACCCATTCCAATCTCCTAGATCTCTACTAAATTGTAAGAGGCAGCATACGAAATGCCTGTGCTTTACCATACACGGCTAATGGTAGGTTCTTAAAGCCATCTTTGGGCACCTCAGTGGGGCTCCATTTTTATGGGCACTGCATGCTCTGCACTCATCTCCCTGTAAGGTGTAGGGTGTCAGCTATGGCAAATCCCTGCTTGTGATTCTACCAACTCTATTTCCCAGGATCAAAACCTTATCCCTGCAGATCTCAATACTCTCTCCCTAGTACGTCATCAAGAATGTGTTGTATTTTCCTCTGAAGCACCTCAGGTGCCAAACACAACCTAAACGCAGTTTGAGGAAACTGTCTCAGAGGGGATGTTGAATGTGTGCAAACATGCTCTCTGTTTTTGTAAGGGCACCAGCCAGATCCCTGCTGATGCATCAAGTGCAGGAAAGTATTTGGCACCAGCTCCCAGCTCCAGAATTTATCCCCTTGTAGGTAGTGGAAAAATGTTCCATTTTTAGTTCTTCGATTATATTGGTCCTATACATAAACGAAGCACTCTGTCTGTGCTGTAGTGCAAAAGCCAGTCCTGTCTGTCCACCTGGCTGGTGCTTCTAGGTATGGTGAGGTCCAGCAGCCTGAACTTCTCCTACTCATATTTCAGCCCCTATTTAAATGAAGTGGTAACCGAAAGATAGTTTCCCCCAAAGAGAAATGGTCTGTCACTGACAGACTCTTAGACTCCCCATCTTAGTCCTCCAACCAAACAACATGGACAACTTACTGGGCAGCGTGGTGGTTCCTGCAATGGAAACCAAAATGTAGGAGGGAAGGATGGCAAGCACTTGAATTTCGTCTTGATATCAACACAAAGTAACATCAGGAAGCTGGGAAACACACTGGGGACAAGGACCTAAGACAGAGTACCATGAGGGAAGAAATGAAGCTCTCTAGGCAGAAAAATAAAGTACAGACTGAAGCAATGAGTTTCCTACAGAAAAGCAGCAAAATCACCGCCCAGTCAAAGCTAACAGGAAAGACTGAGTGCTCAGACAGGATTAACAGCCAGAGAGGTTAGAAGAAATGTGCCATGGGCAGAGTTCACCATTTGATTCCAGCTTCAACACTCCCACTGGTATCTTTGGCAGCATGGACAGGTATATTTTAGTCACACTTAGAGCTCCAACCATCCCAAAGCACTTCTGCACTCATCTAATACAGTCTAGAATAACATTTCTATGTATATATGTACTTTAAAATTTGAATCTAATTAGACTAAACATGTTTTATTTAACTAATTTCCAGTAAAAACAGAGTATCTACGTCCCAGTACACTGAGATTTCTCCTAACTGCTGAGAATCTTCCACCATTCAGACATCTCCATAATGAACTTTAATACAAGATTTAGAAGCTACCTCACAAATGATTGGAACAAATATAAGCAGAGAGGAGACAACTTCCTTTTTCTTTTAAACAATGCTGCAAAGCATGAGGCCTTCCAAAAAATTTACAAACAAGTTCATGGCCTCCCTTCTCCTTCCCATAACAATCTTGATGATAACTAGGAAAAGCTTTAGCTTGTCACAGGCACATTTCAGTACCTCATACTGAGGAGCCACAGAAACATAAAGGTACTGACTTCTAGGGACCTTCTGACAGGAAGCTGTCGTATTGGGCAACGAGGCTGGGGAGAGGTCTGCAAAACAGGTTCTGTGAAGAGCAGGTGAGGGAACTGGAGTTATTTACTCTAGAGAAGGGGAGGCTGAGATGAGACCTTATTGCTCTCTACAACTACCTCAAAAGGGGTTGTAGCGAGGCTGGTGCTGGTCTCTTCTCCCAAATTACTAATGGGGAAATGGCCTCAAGTTGCATCAGGGGAGGTTTAGATTGGATCTTAGGAAGAAGTTCTTTCCCGAGAGAATGGTTGGGCTCTGGAACAGGCTGCCCAGGGAGGTGGTGGAGTCACCATCCCTGAAGGTGTTTAAAAACTGAGCAGCTCAAACACTTGAGGCCATGGTCTAGGGGTTAGGGAGCTGTTGGGATGAGGGCTGGAATTGATGTTCCTGGAGGTCCTTCCCCGCCATGATGATTCTATGATTCTGTGACTGGATAACACTGAGAATGAAGATGTAGGATATGTGTTAATATACTGGGATGTAATTACCAAAGTACAAAGCAATTAGGAAGCCAGAAATGTGACCTTGCTCAGCTCCCTCCAAGTCACACTGAATAAGAACACGTTGTCACTGGTACAGAACGAACTACTCCGGCAGACACAACTCCAAGATGATTTCCATTGAAAATGCCAATGTCATAGAAGATGAAAAAACCATGATGAGTGGAAGGACCTCCTGCCAAACAGGATCTAGATTTATAGTGCACAGAAGGGCTGCCACAAGTTCATAGCACCAGAATGGCAGAAATCTTCTGATTAAAGAGGAAAACTGAGGAGGTATCACCTTTCCCTCACTTACCCACTATGGAACATGTTCAAAGTCTAGCTTTTCTCCATCTCCATAACATAATGCAGATCACCTTCAGCAATCAAAGAACAAGAAGTCATTATGAACTGGGCCAGATAACAAAAAAGCAGGAGATTTCTAGCTTTTAAATCACTGTGTGTCGTTTAAATGTGACGTTAGCTTGGAAACAAGTTTTCCTAGGAGTAGCCAATGGGAGAGGGGAAAAAGTGAACCCTGGCCAACAAAAAATTGGCTTTCTTAAGAGCTATTAATAAGAAATGAGAGGGGCATTTGTCTGCCCAACTGGGTAAATATGAAGTATTTCCATCATTAATTTCTTTTCATACAATAAATCACTAAAAAATAAACTAGTATCAGAAAAATGTCCTGAGCCAAAACATCTCTGCTCCAAATGGAGTTGGTAAAAATAACTTGGTAATTATAACTCCTATAATGTGTTCAGGTTCTGTCCAGAACTATCTTTAACATGTTCCAGAAAGGCAAACAGCCATACAAACAGTTTGCTGCATGAAATGAAACAAGCTGAAACAAGCATGTAATAACATTGTGAGGTTGCATTATCTGACACACTTCACAAGCTTATTCAGGTGCTCAGTTAAGGCCATAAAACCTGCAGGGAAACAAGGACAGAATGACATTTCAATCAGTGAAATCGCACGGCAACGTATTAATGATTAAGAAAACGTCAGCAGTAAAAACAAATGCCAACAAGATAACTTCTTTTGTGGGAAGAAGAAAAATACAGCTGCTAATAAGGTAACATCAACACATTACAAAGGCACGACAGCCTTAAAAGCCGTTTACAGCATCAAATACATGCAGTCAAAACATCATAAAGCATCTTAACAGCACTCTAAAATGAGAAAACAGGGCAGTTTATACCGCATATCGCGTGAAATCTGCACCTCGGATCATGCTGCCAGTACATAAAACATGGAGGAAACCACCAAGCTTTTCACTGTTCTATGGACCAGCACAGAGCGCGAATTTCTCAGTGTCAGAGCTTTTCATAGAAGATCTAAGTGTTCCTCAACATATCTTAACTTGGTCATCAAATCACACTCTGGAATGAGACATACTGTTCTGTCCAGCGTGATTCCTGGTCTGACAAAGAAGCTGGGAAGCAAGAGATGATCTTTCGAGGTCCCTTCCAATCCCTAATGTTCTGTGATTCTGTGAACTGGTTGCTAAACCGGCCCTGTTCATATTTTGCTGAAATCCTTTTGGTGAGTCATATTATGACAAAGCATCTCTCTCCCGATGACACAAGTAATCTGCAAGCTAACTCACGTCATGCTATACATGGCAAGGGATGCTGAAGGTGAGATCAGATGGGTGACCACAGAAAGAAGCCTCACTTCAATGAATAAATGTTATGACGCTCAATATCACAGGGGGATATAAAAGACAGTGCTGTTCAAAATGCAAAGTACCGTATCATGGGGTTTTAGTCATCTGTCTTCCAAGCTTAGTAAGTCATCTGTACATTCTTTTCACGCACACAAGTGTCACTGAAGTTACACCAAAAAGATTGTCAGATCAAGATGGAAAAAGACAAGTAGAATAAGCTCTTAACCATCTGAAATGTGATTCTTCTGTGCTCTCGCAAACACGCAACACACGGTTCCAAATGTACTTCCCAAACCATTCTTTACCCGTGATAGTGTTTCCCAGGAGAAGCATCTGTTGCCTTGAACTAAGGAAAAAGCAGACAAAGGCACTAGTGAGACATGAAAGTTAACCATCTCTGATGGCTACATCTCCGGGCACATGAACAGCAATACGATCCCCAGGATGCAGTTGTTTTTTCCACGGTCTCTTAGTTGTCTTTGCTTCACTTTATGTCTCACTTACATTATTTTTCACCAGAGCCTGCTCCCTAAACTCAGCAGAAATGGATTAGCACCACTTATGTGGAACTCGCAGCAGTACTGATGTGTTAGGTTGCAAGCTGCTTAGCTCTACAGGAAATTCTTCACCTGAATTTACATTCCTGAATACATAATGATCTTTTTTTCATCTATTTCATTGCCAAGAGAGACACATGATACAGCCACATTAGCAAGAAGCATTTGCATATCTTTTTATAAACACCTGCTTGGTCTTAATCAAGAGTTTCAAATATTTTCCCCACGTAGAGCAAAAGAGGTCCTGGTAACACTGAGGAGACACAGCAGCAGGAAGCATTTTATTTTCAAATAATCAACTAGCACATGACCAGAAGACGAATTTTAACTCTTGCAAACAGTGTATCTGGAGAAAAGCCATAGAAGCAGCAAATTGTTCTCATTCTATTCCACACAGAGCAAGACAAATGAGCTTCTCAGTAGATTTTAATAAGATTTTACAACAAATTAGCTTCACAAATTCCTACCCACATATGATCTTTCCCAGCCACACAAGGCAGTTAGCTATGTCAGCTGCGCCCCTTTACACTGATAACATCTGCCCTTAAACTAACATTTTGAATAAAGAGACAAGAGGAGGAGCATTTTTGGTGAAGAGAAGCTCTGGGGAGACCTTGCTGCAGCCTTTCAGTACACAGAAGGAACCTATTAGAAAGACAGGGACAAACTTTTTTAGATTGCTGTAACAGGACACAGGGTAATGGCCTTAAACTAAAAGAGTGGAGATTCAGGCTAGATATAAGGAAGAAATTTTTTTGCAATTAGGGTGTTAAAACACTGGCCCAAGTTGCCCAAAGAGTTGGTAGATGCCCCATCCCTGGGAACATTCCAGGTCAGGTTGGATGTGGCTCTGACCAACCCATCTAGTTAAAGATGTCCCTGTTCACTGCAGAGGGGCTGGACCTCTAATGGTCCCTTCCAACCCAGGCCATTCCATGATTAACCAGGCTAACAGCACAGTCCCACAGAGCAGATGAAGAGGCCTATCTATTGGACAGGAATGTACATGTGGGTGAGGGTAAAGGGAGAGAAGAAAAACTCTTAGACCAGTGTCACAAACACAGACACTGCCGTGTCATTTCACTGACAAACTGTAAAAACCAGTCTCCAAAACCCCACATTCATAATAAACTGTCCTCCTTACAGCGGATGGATTACACGAGGGAAGTGCACATTCACCCAGTGAGGGACTGTGTTACTGGTTACTGAACGTGATGATCACTCAGGACTTGCTGAAGAAAGTCTATTGAAGTTGCTGTGAATTCTGAACAACCAAAGCACTGAAAAACAGACACTCAGTTCCAGCTGTGTACGACTGTGTTACTACACATGCACTAAATCACTCTTGAACAGCTCGAAGAGAATGCCATTCAGTAACTAAACACCTAGGGCTTGAAGGCCCTCAAGTCAGTTGGAGACCTATCTGGATCTAAGCCTGTCCCCATGGAAGGCAACCTATGATAGCGTGAATCAAAACAGTTTTCAGTTCCAACAACACTGTTGTCTTGCTTGGCCTTGACACAGTGGAGATCACTTGAGATAGGAATGAAGACAGAGGACAGCTGAACAAAGAAGAACCTAAACAAAAAACTTCCCATCCTGGAGGAATAGAGAAGGAATTGCCTTTGGATATAAAGGGTGCTGATCAAATAGGGAGCTGGAGCAGCTACACAATAAACAAACACCACAAATATCTCATACAGATAACAGAGCTAAGGCCCAAATGTTCTTTTTATAAAACCCTAAGTGTCTTAATTACAATACACCTGAAACGATAGACAACCCCTAGAGAAACACTCACACCTCCTAATGGAAAAGAATGCTACGTTTTCTGCCAGCCCTCATGACATCAGTGCTAAAGTGAACAAGTACCAGCCTGTGCCACCTCCCCTTGGCTGCCACTTGTGTTCTCACACCCCCTCAGATCGAAGTGGTGACATGAAAACTAAATCTGAGTTATGGGGCAATTCAGCAAGAATACCAAGCCCTTTGAAAAAAAACATGTAGTGTGGCAAGTGGATCCTGGGTTTTTTTTGGAGCCCACATCTCAAGCTCATTAGCTTTGATTAAGCTTAATTCCAATCAATAAAATCTCTGCAAATGGAGAAATTTAGTAAAGAGCTTCAAAAGGTTCTCATTTAGTATTATTTTTCTAACACGACCATTGAGTAGTCCTCAGAAGGTAAAGAGAGGGTTTAAATGCTGTAGAAAAATCATACTTAGGGAAAACACGCAATGCCCAGCAGCGCTGCTCATGCTTGTGCCTTTCACAAGTCATCAGTAATGAATGAATGACACGATTCTCCACCTCGGAATCTGCTGCAGCCACTAATAAATCTCTAAACAGCCACAGTCATTCCCTATTCAAGGGGACTTGAGCAAACACACTGTAGAATTCTATAAAAATTCAAATGCAGTATTAACTGAGAATTTAAGGTGGTCCTTAGTTAAAAGAGAACAGATGTACAGCTAAATGGAATTACAGACCTAGTACTGCCAAAACTTCCTTCGCTCTCATCCACTCCTCTAGCCACATTACAACACATCATGGTTGTAGAGGGGAAAGAGTTATAGATATTATCAGACACCTCTCTCTTACTTGTTTTATCTCGGAAGGAAAGAGTGTGAGCCTGCACCTGTATTATTGTTCTGGCTTGCAGCAGTATTAAGGTTTGCAAATGAATCCCCCTTATCACACACACTTGCATACGCTGGGTTGTTTTTGTAGAGCACTTTTCGTGAGCTCGAGCTACCTTCCCTTCCCACGAAACCAAACCGAAGGCCTCACTCCAGAAGCAGTGTCCACATGTGCCCTACACTGCTAGGGACACAAAGGTACGAACCAAAGACATGTTCTTGGGGAAACTGCAGACCACAAGACACTTAAGGAATTTTTTCTCAGAGACAAAGTTAAGCCCTCAAAACCACCCACTGGGTAAATGTAGTAGCCTCAGCACCAATTCCCTCAGTGAACATAACTGTTCTTACTTGCTAACGCAGACACATCCACATCTGTAGAGAACCTGCTTGGGAATGAAGCTTCCCAACATGTGATGGTAGCTCCCATGAACAACACGAGAGCTGTGAGATCTGCTCTCTCTTTATCAGAGGGATACGAGGAAGCCACCAAAGAAAGAGAAGGACAGAAGTCTCCCACAGAACACCTGTACCATTTTAACTGAACGCGGTATCAGTCGATGTTGTAAATTAATGTTCTGTCGTTGCTTCAGGAAAGTGCCCTGTCAGGACACAGGAACCACTAGAAAGAGATTGATTACGACATGCTCACTGCTCACACAGCTTCTTTGGGAAATGCCTTAGCGTAGTTTATAAATTGCTGAAATCCCCACCAGAGTAGTAAGGCTGTTTCAAGGTGCAAATAACATTTCTTTCTTAGCAAAGTGAAAATGAAATACATACATACGTACTTAACTTGCACATTATTTTGGCTGTCCCACGGCTCCATGACAGTTGCAGACCACATGAACCATGTCAAGTCTCAGTCCTTTGTGCAATACAGACTAACGGATCTGGGAACTTGTTTTCTTTGCTTCCAACAATACAGCCAACAGTTCACTTCTACAAAGGTAAACTTTTTAAATTGCTAAATACCATTTTCAAGAGTCATTTCAGTACTTGAGAGTTTATGCGATAGCACTAATAACGCCAGTTAAAATTTCCCACGAGTGATTCAAGTACAATTTACCCTTAGGAAACCAAAGCAGAGAAACAGTAATTAAATGTCAGGCACCAGAATTAAATATTTGCTGAAGTCAAGGAAAAGCAATTCCATGGTAACAAAATTTATCAAATAAAAAGTCAGTGAAGGCTCCAATGATACCCTTGTCTGAAAAAAACCAACCCTTTTCTCCTGTCATAAACTGAGATTAAGTAGAATTCTCCCACAGGATTTGGTTGCTCAAACTGTACCAGGATCAGAAGCTGATAAAAGTAACACAGAGAATGACATGAAATCTCCACTCCACAAAAATACACTCAGAGATTCCAGTTCTTCTCCTTCCTCAGAAGGATCATGATTACAGCTGGAAGCTGCATCTGAACCTAGAATCAGGATTACAGGACTGCAGCTGAAAGGAACTCATGGAAATAATCTCTCTGAGCTTTTCTAAGAGCACACACCTAGTATTTTAAGATACAATAAAAGGCAAAACCCGACATCTCCACCATTGTTTACTCTCCTTGTCAAAGCATCCAAACAGAACATGCTTTAGTAAAGCTTTAAGTAATGTAAACTCCCAGGAAAATTCCCAGTATTTCTAGAGCACATGAGCCTCTCATTTATAGACTCAGTTGTCTCATTTAACAAATGAATTTCCCTTCTAGAGATATCAAAGAGTACCTAGAAGGAACTTAGAGCACTTAGAACCATAGAATCTTCATGGCTGGAAAGGACCATGAGGATCCTCAAGTCCAGCCCTCATCCCAACAGCTCTGTAACCCCTAGACCACAGCCTCAAGTGCTCAAGCTACTTGATTTTTAAACACCTCCAGGGATGGGGACTCCACCACCTCCCTGGGAAGCCTGTTCCAGTGCCCAACCACTCTCTCAGGAAAAGAACTTCTAAGATCCAATCTAAACCTCCCCAGATGGAACTTGAGGCCATTTCCCCTCGTCCTGTCATTAGTAATTTGGGAGAAGAGACCAGCATCAGCCTCACTACAACTTCCTTTGAGGTAGTTGTCTCTGCTACTTCAGCAGTAGAGGGAACCTTCAAAATAGAAGCCAAAAGGCAACTGGCAGAGAAACTTTAAAACATTTACCCTATATCATAAATTGGAAAAAGCAAAACTAACCCCCCCCAACACAGTGCATTCTGTGAAGCAGTACCGTAGCCTATGTCTATGGTAAACCTGGACTGAAGGAGACATGTTCAGAGCACACTGATATAAAAATGTCTCATCTTATTCTTGCAAGAACCTCAAACCCACAGTAAAATACCCATTTTCCCCAGTCTCATTGGTTTTCGTCTGAAGACTCTTGCTGCTGGTGCATATCTTTTCGCTGTGGCCTTTCATACACCAGCATATTTATCACGATTCAAGAGCCCTTCTCCCCTCATTTTCTTTTCACCCACAACTTCAGGTTCAAGTTTTAGCTGTTTTACCCACCTTACAACTGAGTGCAGAGTTACAGAGCCTCGGATGCTGTAAAGACTGTTGGGGCACTAGCATTAACAAACCCCTTCATGTTCTTTGAAATGTCTGTTCTAAAACCCAGTGTTTTTGACAACAACATTTATCACTCATAAAATAACTACGGACATTGAAATTCCAGTGTTGCTACGTAGAGGAAATTGTCAGTGTTTTCTTACAGATCCAGTCAGAGAAAACCTACTTTTTAATTCCACGCTGAGAACCCAAAACAAACTCAGACTGGTAATAGAGCTTTTTCTCATAGCCAACAGTATCTTAACCAAACTTTCCATTTCCTTTGTTTACAAAGTTTCTCCTAACTCCCATGTTAGGTTCAGCACAGATTCTGGGAGCACCATTCATCTGTGAAATAACTGCTAAATGGGGCAGAAAAACGCACAACAGTACTGTCCTCCCTGCCCATGGGTCCCCAGGTTTTCTTCTCTGTGGGGTGTACCGGAGTGATAGAATTGAGTTGGAAGCGATACAGGCGTGCAAAGCCACCTTATTTTGACCTTTCCTTTGTTGCTTTTCTCCACAAGCACCTAAATTTTGTCCACATGCTAGAAAACAGTCTTTAAAAAAAGCTAATACAGAAAGACGTTTGTGAAAAGTGCTGGAACAGTGAAAATGCCAAAAATCAACACGAGTTTATCCCCAGAGCAGGTTCTGCAGTAACGACGCAACTGCCAATAAATCTCAGCCCTTATCTGAAGGAGCTGACTTCCAGGCACAAGTGGATAGTTGTGTCCATGCCCACTCGTTCAGCGCTACAGCAGCCAATTTTGCCTCTTTACACAAAGGACCACAAATCCAGCATTTTATCTCTTTGTTTTGTTCTAATTCAGCTGCGCAGCTCGGCTATGCAAAGCAGCAAAACCCTTCCCTACACATTCCAGATTAAAAGCACAACGCCAAAACCTAAATCCAAACCAGTTTCCTTTTATGAGCACAGGACACGGATGGTGTATTTTTCATTCTTACTCCTCCACACAACACGCACTACAAGGTACGTACTGGTGATCGCTGGGCATGCTGGGGAGGTTCCTGCTGTCTGCCCACCTGTAGCACTGCTGCCTAGGGAACACCATCACCACAACCGTGTGCATCGAGGTTTAGGAGAAATGGAGAGGCAGCTCACAAAGCCTGGACCCGCTGAGCCTGGTTTTTACACAGACGTCAACCCCCTGTCTGTAAAGGGCACAAGCCATTAAACAGCGAAACAAATTCCACAGAATGATTTAGCTTCTTGTGCACTGCAACAGACAGATTTCAAGTATAAAACTTGCTGCCTGGAAGATCCTTTTAATTGCCAGAATGCTACCATCTGTTCTAGATTTACTGAGGAAGACGGGAAGGGCTGTTGCAGCCAGCAGTACCATTTCATTTGAGAAATCAGTGGGAAAATGTGAATTGCACTTCTGAGACCTTTCCAACCTGCCCTGGCTTTGGTCCCCTGGTCCATTATGGCTGAACGTTGCTGCCGTGTTCAAAGATGACACTCCTTGTGATCTTTGTCTCAAGTTTCTTCTAGACTTAAAAAAGAAAAAATCCCCGGATTATTTAGGTTGGAAAAGACCTGTACAATGGTCAAGTCCAACCATTAACCCAGCACTGCCAAGCGCACCACTACACCACGTCACTAAGCACCACACCTGGGTGTCTTTCAAATACCTGCTGGGATGATAACTCCCATTGCTTCCCTGGGCAGCCTCACACAGTCTTCCAGGTTTGAAACCTACTGCAAGAAATGTCTGTTAAAAGTGATTAGAAATTGAAAGCTAGAAGAAACAAAAACTTGTCCCACATCTCTGGCCTGGTCACACAGCTCTCAAGAAAATTAAGGTCATGACTGTGACCTTTTTAGGAGAGACTAGCAGCACATCTTCTTTAACTCACCAGCAGCATAAACTTCAAACACTCCAGCCAGCCCCACAGAAAACACAAGTTAATCACCTTCACGTGAAAGAGAAACAGGAAAAGCCATGGGTGTCCCAGGGAGGCAGAGTCTCTTCCAGCTTAGAAACACTTCTTTGACCCACTGTAGACTAATTTGGAGCCACAGGACAAAGTACAATCTAGCCCTGAGTGGGAGAAGGATTAATGTGGTTATAAAAATCCACCGGGATGAAATCTAAGCACGGGGATGGAGTGCACTGCAGTAGAATAAAACTGAATCCTTGCACTCTGAATAGTTGAGGCTGGTAGTTGTCAAAATTGAGATACGGAGGTGGATGGAATCAGCCTGCCATCACACCAGTCCTAACCTTCTTAGATTTCTGAAGGGAAAGGCGTGTTGTATTTCTTCCTATAAATCCTACATGCTATTT
Source organism: Phoeniculus purpureus (assembly GCA_028565055.1). NCBI lineage: Eukaryota > Metazoa > Chordata > Aves > Bucerotiformes > Phoeniculidae > Phoeniculus > Phoeniculus purpureus. The sequence goes on along the minus strand of JAOXOE010000405.1, from coordinate 20,336,312 downwards.
TAACTATTAGGTCTTTCCCTGTAGATAAGAGAGTAAGTGTTAAAAAGTGCGGCTGTCTCTAAATAAAAAAAACCCTGAAAATTGAAGGAAATCTCTTTGCCAAAATATAATAGCAACCTCTGAACTCTTTCTTTAATTTCATATCTGGCTTCTGTTTAATCAAAACAATCTCTTCCCCCCACTAAAAGCCACTTTGGCTTAGATCTCCAGAAAGCCCGAAGTGCAAGGTCAGAGCTGGAGCTGTTAGCTGAAAGAAGTGCCATTTCATGAGCGCAGGGCCTGTGCTGTCACCACAGTATGGCATTCGTCATATTAAATTTCATTAATCTGCAAGGTAATAAAACTCTGCGTGCTGCCTTCTACTCAGGAACTGGAGAAACTTCATGCCAAACCGTAGAGCTTTTTTCCTCTTCTCACAAAGTAGTAACCCAGCAGCTCCACTGTCTCTTTGCTACAAGCAACAAACTAAGATGGTTTACAAATAACTACGAACTATTTGCAAAGTTCTTTCAGGGGGGCACAGACTTTTATAGAGGTATCGGTTTGAGATGGTTTGGAGCGGGATTTACAACCAATTGCTTGCTCACTCAGCAGACTCAAGATGTAAGGTGTTGTTTTCATTCTTTCCACACCAGCAGCACTTGCACCCAGAGAAAGAACTCTGTGGTTCTGTCATTGAGATCAGTTTCTTCCCGCTTTTCACAACCGCGCTGGCGGGCTGGAGGGGGAAATGTTGGAAGTGATCACAGAGAGGAAAAGGAAGGCACATACACAGTGCATGGGTGAACCCTGGCAGCATCAGAAACATTTCACCTTGAGTTAGCACTGCCTGCTGTTCCGACAGTTTCACAACTTCACACCTGAACTAAACAGTGAGAGACAGTTTTCTAATTAAAGCCTCGAACCAGCATTCAGTACATAATTAGACCGTCAGAGAAATGTCACATTTTCATGCCTTTTTTATACCAGATTCTCATTTTTAGGATTAGGAAGAATAGACATTTCTGAACTTGGAGAGATTTCCCCCAGAAATTTTGAAGGATCTCATTAAGGAGCTCATCCTGCCAAGGAGCTTCAATTCAGCTTCACTAGAATTGAGAGGTTTTAGTTATGTTCCCTGAAGCAGCTGCAGTCTGCCCCTGCTTTGTAAGCTGAAGGACCTACAATTTGTACCTCCAACATTCCACTCCTTATGGGTACCTTCACTCCACGATGCCAAAATACATCTTTTTAACGAAAACGTCAATGGTGAAGCCCTGAGCTGAGTTACACTGTGGCTTAAGGCTACAATAAACTTTCGCCTTGATAGGATCAGTAATCAAAACTAAATATTAAACATTGCTCATGAAAATTAAGTGCCCCTTTTCAGGAGCAGTTTTGACAGCTCAAGGCAGTACTGCAGCACATTTGTAGTCTGCTCTAGAATTTCTTGTTCTGTTTCAGTTTTGCTTTCTTTTGGTCCATTCATTGAGCGGAATTCCATGTGGATGTACTCTGCTCTTTCCTGAGGGAGGCAAATATATTATTAATTTAGCAAATTACTCACATTGCTGAGGCAGAAATAACCTCTGTACTAATACCAAGTTCAGTAGCCCTTTCACAGCAGCTGTTAACACCTCTTCTCACTGCCAGAAACTTCCGGATGGCAACTTGGAACAGAATCTTTCCATTTCACAGCAAGATAAGCAGTTCTAATTCTTCCCCTGCTGGAGCAAGACAACTGCATTTTAGCTCAAGGGGAAAAAAAAAGAAATTAAAAAAAAAGAAAAAAGACAAACTCAAGAAATACAAAAATTATGAAGTGAAAAACTCTTAACTGAAAACCAATACATTCCTTCTCTGAAACCAAGGAAGAAAATTGAGTTGAATGAGCGCCCACAACGTAAAAGGAAACAGACAAAACCATGGGAGGAAAGCAGGGTGGAGAAGGAGCAAGAGTGTAAGTAAGCACCAGGAGCTGAGGGAGTCAATAAGAAAGTTATGATCCAGGGGGAGCGATACAAATCTATACAAATCATACGCCATAATTCAGCTGCAGCTCCAGATGGAGAGGAATGAAAGACAGGAAGATATCAAAGTGGAAAGAGAAGGAGAGCGAGAACCACAGAGATTCTTTTACTTTAAACATCATACAGTTTATTAGAAAAACTAAATGATAGTCTGCAGCTAGAAATCTGCCTGCTGCAAAGTTCATCTGCCATGGCTCCACTTTGCCCTCGTGTACTTTAGCCATTTTAATTGAAGTCTGACAGAATTCTAAGCGACTTTTGCTAGTATGTTTCTGCTCTGATTCCAGGCAATGAAACATGGTCTTGTTCAGACCTCTACAACAATCAGTAAGCTCCGCAAAGCGTGCACTGTCAAAAGGCCAAAGTCATAAACCGCGCAATCCTCTTTCCCAACCTGAAGACAACATCAGAAAATATTCTGTAGGGAATAGTCCTGTGCTGGCAAGGAGATGGACAAGGTGACTTAACAGGTCTTTTCTATCACGTTCCGTGATACTGAAAGTGTGGTACTTGACCTTTTCTGGTTAATCACCTCTGCTGCCACAGGAGTAGCTTGAAGAGCTTTCAGCGTCTTTAAACATCCAAGGAGGTAAAAGACAGCTGTGTCAAGAGGCCACCTGACCTTATCCCTTGCTGCATGACAAAATGTTTCTCCTCCCATTCCTTCCATGGTTATTAAATTAAAATTAAAAAATAAAATGAATTCAGGGATCACCTACTTCTCCATGCTTAACCACACAGGGCTTCAAGGGCGGGGAGAAACTGGGGTAAAAATCATTCCCCTGTCCCAGTCAGCACTGGCTTCTTGATACTGTCTCAGAGAAGTGCTGATGCTGTACAATTCTAACATCGACAGGCAGTTTCTCACTTACAGTATTTACTACATTTTCACTTTTCTGTGCCTGTGGACCTCCGCTATTGCCCAAACATCTGCAGAAGTGAAAGATGAATGGCTGTCCCAATACTTATGGGGCAGCTCTCATCAAAGGGGCTCAAGTGACTGTCTTGACTTCTTACCTGCTTCTGTCACAGTGAATCAGTAGAGAGCATGTGACTTCCAATGGGCAGAACCAAAGACCAAAAATGCCCAACAGTGAACAGCTGAACTGATTTACCTTCAGGTGGAAACATTTCACTGTTGAGATCATGTTCACCTGCCCATAGCACAGAGCTAGACTAAACCCAACAGAACTAAACACACTGGTCTGCTCACAGGGACCACACAAACGGAGAAAAGAAAAACATCTGTCGAATTATCATCTTTGATAATTTACCTAGAGCCATAACCACTCAATACTCCTTTCTATTTGGAATTGTCCCCTTCCATCAAGACAAATTTCCACTAAAATGGAATCCTCTATCATGGAATTATTTTGCCCTCACACTCCATGATTCAACTCCCCCACATCCTGAAAGGAAAACAGCTGTCTACACCCAAACTGCTTTCCTGATCCACCAGAACTACTGTAAGCAAGTCTGAAATTCCTGTTGTTTTATTTGGAGACCTAAGGAAGACTCCGGAGTAAAGCATCCTCAACTTGAGCCTCCTGGGGGGACAATATTGATTCCTTTTAACCACAGCGAGTTACAAAACATCTGACATGTGCAGTCCTTGGTGGATCTGCTGCCTTGCCAAGTAAGCCAAGAGGAGATTAAATTAAATAATAGAACTCAAAATATGAAATATCCTTCATTCTTCCAGGATCTTTTTCCTCACTGGTTGCAAGCAAAGCCAGAAAGATGATCCCCCCACAGACTGTGCCAAGGGCTGGGTATGCAGCTGGCAGGTACTCAAGTCTATGTTTAAAAACATAGTGGGGGTGGAAGAGAACTGAGATGAGGGCAAAAGGGAGGGTTGCTGAGAAGGGTGGGCTACTGTGGACTACAAATTACTTTGTAATCTAGAAAGAGGGATGTTTTCTCCATGGGGAAACAGGAAGTGGGAAGAAAGGGATGGAGGAAAGGTTATAGAATCATAGGGTTGGAAGGGACCTCCAAAGGTCATCTAGTCCAACCCCCCTACAACAAGTAGGGCCATCATTCACCAGACCAGATCGCCCCATCCAGCCTGACCCTGAACATCTCCAGGGATGAGGCTTCGACCATCTCTCTGGGCAGCCTGTTCAAGGGATCCACCACCCTCACACTGAAGAACATTTTCCTGACGTGCAGCCTAATCTACCCGTTTCCAGCTTCAAACCATGACACCTTGGTCCCATTGTTCCCTGCCCTTGTGAACAGTCTTCCACAGCCTTCTAACAGCCCCTTTCAGGTATTGGAAGGTCGCTATAAGGTATCCTTGGAGCCTTCGCCTCTTCAGGCTGAACAACCCCAACTTTCTCAGCCTGTGATCATAGAAGAGATGCCTCAGCCCTCTGAGCATCTTTGGGACCTCTTCTGGACTCACTCCAACAGGTCCTCATCTTTCCTACATTGGGACCTCCAGAGCTGGACACAGGACTCTAGGTGAGGTCTCACAATGGCAAAGAAGCAGGATCCACTCTCTCGATCTGCTGGCCACACCTCTTTTGATTCAGCCCAGGATGCAGTCAGCCTTATTGGCTGCAACTGCACACTGGTGGCTCATTGTCTTGCTTTTGTCCCTCTAGTATCCACACCTTCTTACCCCAAGGACTGCTCTCTAGCAAGTCTTCCCCCAGCCTGTAACTTCCCACAGCCAGTTAAGTAATTAGAATAAAAATTCTTCTAATTAAAAGACTATAATAGGGATATCAGTCTTCTAAGAGCCAATAAATGTCTAGTACATGTGTTACTTAAGAATGACTGGGCCAACAAAGAGGAAGATGGTATTTCACCTCTCAATATATTGCTAGGGTAGGAATTCACACTGAATCACACAGAATCACTCTGGTTGGAGAAGACCCCTGGGATCATCAAGTCCAACCATTTACCCTACCTTACAAGTTCACCCTAAACCAGATCCCTCTTGTTCTATCATGAATTGCTTGTGAGACAAGACCAGCACCAACCTCTCCACAATGTCCCTCCAGGTAGTTGTAGAAAGCGACAAGGTCTCCTCTCAGCCTCCTCTTCTCAAACTCAAGAGCCCAAGCTCTTTAAGTCTTTCCTTGTAAGATTTATTCTCCAGGCCCTTCACCAGCTTAGTTGCCCTCCTTTGAACCCACTCCAGCACCTCCACATCTCTCTTGTATTGAGGTGCCCAAAACTGGACACAATACGCAAGATGTAGCTTCACTAGTGCGGAATACAGGGGGATGACAACCTCCCTACTCTTGCTGGCCAGGATGCCATTGGCCTTCTTGGCCACCTGGGCACACTGCTGGCTCATATTCATCTTACTGTCAGTTAGAAGCCGCAGGTCCCTCTCTGCCAGACGGCTCTCCAGCCACACCTCCCCAAGTCTGTAGCACTGCAGGGGGTTGTTGTGGCCCAAGTGCAGGACCTGGCACTTGGACTTACTGAAGCTCCTGCCATTAACATTGTCCCATAGCTCCAATCTATCCAAGCCTCTCTGAAGAGCCTCCCTACCCTCTGGCAGATGAACCCTCTCACCTAACTTGGTGTCATCTGCAAACTTACTAATGACACACTCTATGACCTTATCAAGATCATCAATAAGGATGCTAAACAGAGATGGTCCCAACACCGAGCCCTGAGGCACACCACTTGTGACAGGCTGCCAGCAGGATTTAACTCCATTAACCACCACTCTTTGGACCTGTCTGTTCAACCAGTGTTTTATCCAGCAGATTGTGTGCTCATCCAAGCCTTGAGCAGCCAGCTTATCAAGGAGAATTCCGTGGGGAACAGTGCCAAAGGCTTTTCGAAAGTCCTGGTAAACAATATCTACAGCGTTTTCCTCGTACAATAGTCGAGTCATCCTGTCATAGAAAGAGATCATGTTCATCAGGCAGCACCTATCTTTAATAAACCCCCACTGACTGGGCCTGATCTCCTGTTAATTCTTTTCCCTGGTAATTCTTTTCCTTTGTAACTCAAGTTCTCAAGTAGATGCCTTCTTACTTATGAGATCTATTAAAAAACATACTTTGTTTCCTGCCTAGCAGACCATACTGCCTTTATTAAAGATTATTGCTCTGACGATACCATTATTTCACTTGTTTAACCTTCTTTTTGGAAAGTTACTTAAAGTGCAGAAAGATGACTTAGAATATGGCTCAGTCGATATCGGTCTCATAACTGTTACTGTGTTTCCCCAAGAGACAAAAGAAGGGAATAACGTTAAACCTAATGCAGTGTACTGCACAGCAAAACGAGCAGCGTATTAATTAGAAAGCCTTTACATTGTAAGATAATCTTAAAATGGTCTCAAAAGGACTGGAAGAATTCCAGAAACCCTTCTAGTGAACAAGGTTGTCTTTTTAATAAAAAGTTGTCTAAAATGTCCCAAACTAATCATGAACCCATTCCTGCTTCTTTTGAACCAAATGAGAATTAAAACCTGAGAATGAAAGAGACAATACATTTGGGAGAAAATAATCAGAATGGCTTTTAAACATGACAAATATCGTTCAGTCACAGGGCTGCCAGGCAGGTCTGCACATGTGGCAGTGGCTCTCATTCCCAACTGCACTGTCGTTCTGTCCCATTTGCCTCACTTCTCTTCTTTAGACTTCTCATCTGTAAATAACATCACTGAATTATTACACCTCCTTGAGAGGGTGTTGTTAAGATGAATTAGCTAATGTCTGGAAGGTATTAGAAAGATGAACTATGAAAGCATCAGCTAGCATCTGACAGCTACAGAAAGGCAGGAGAACCTTGTTATCACCAGTCCAAGAATCAGAACAGTAATACTGTAAAATCCAGCATGTTGGAACGTCAGGGAGAAGAATGAGCTAGAACAGAGGAAGAAAACCCTGCAAAGGATTGATTCTTCGTTTACAGAGACTCTGGACATGCGCTTACATCCTCATTAAAGCCAGAAAAATCAGGAGTTCTGCCAGACACATAATGTAATATAGAAAGTATTTTAAAATAGAACTCTTCCTCTCCACAAAAAACACTTTCCAAACCTCTTATTGTGCTCTTCTCACTTACTCCTTACAGCTCTCTGTCCTGCTTGCTTATAAAAAAGTGCTTTCACGTGGCTTCTTAGTCCAGCCATGACAATTCGTTCTTGTCTCTCTCTTGTATTACTACGTCTCTTATCAAGATGAAATCCAGGTGATATTTCCTGCCACAACAGAAATAAACTCCAGCATGGATTGGACCCATCTGACCAGAGATGTAATGGGATTGAAAACAATCATCCTATAATTTCACTGTTACTCTAGAAAATCCACTGCTTCCCTTCAATGTTCAAGCTGGAGTTCAAAGGAGGGGAATTACACACTGTGCCTTTGTTCACCCAAATCACAGAACTTAAAGGGGAGACAATCTCAAAACTGAGGGGCAGTTTCCCCTAACAGTAAGAGGGAGGTCAAGTGGCAGCTGCAGCACAGGGGTGTGAAAAGGACCTGTAACACCACCATAGCAAGGCCGATGCTCCACGGGCTTTCCCTCGCAGTGATCCAGTGCCAGACATAACAGAACGTGCACAAAGCATCGCAAATTTGACAAGTTCACAGCCACTCTTGCAGCTTTTGATGTCTCCCTTGAATTCTCCAAACTACTGTAAATCTACACCATTTTTATTTCAGACAGCAACACTGCTCACGGGTGCCAATATGGAGAATGCTGCTGAAATGTCAATTCCAGACAACCGAAAAGAGTCAAGGACCTAAGTTTAGTACCGTCGATGCGTGCTCTCCACGTATGCACAAGCACACACCTGCACACAAACCAGCCAGCCTCGCCCAGGCAACAGAAAGCTTTTCTTCCATTCGCCTAGGACGTCAGGATGAGAGGACAGCAAAGAATCACCATCTTCAACTTTTTTCAATGAAATGCAGAAACATCTGACACCCTCAGATTTCACATCCTTTTAGTAATTAGTAGACAGAAAGATGTACTTGAGGAGAAAGAAGAAGAGCTAAGAATTGATCTCAAAAGTCAGACAGAACATTTGGATATTCTGCCACTTCACAAAGGAAGAAGGGTTATGGGTCTTTTACGTACAGAAATTACAAAGCAGTAGGAAAACCCTGGGATTTTTTTTCCTCAGCAATACTCTAAACAAAGCACATTGGTTTTGATTTTGCTAATGCCATAAGGAGAAAACAGCTGGCATTCATGGCTATACTCGTCTTTACAGCAGCAAATAGGCACTGGTAAATGAAAAGCATCTTTTTGCATAGATTGATTGTTAAAAACTTCCAAAGGGTATCCTGTGATTTTTTTCCAGTAGTGTACGAGCGTACAAGCAAAACTGGAGTGTTCCCATCTACACAGATACACGAATGTTACTCAAGCACACTTTGAACCTACTTAAAACACACAGCTGGAGGACTGATGTAAAAACACTTTGCGCCCTCAGACTTGTATCAACATCTACATTCATTCCTATAATAGGAAGCTTTTGCCAGAAAAATCTAAAGACAAGATTTCTTTTAAAAGATTCAATTTCCTTGAGCTCTTTGGCATCACTTGCGCTTCTCTCTCCCCTCTTTTTCCTTTTCTACAAACACCTCACAGTGCTTGTCAGACTTTGCACAATGTAAATGGTCATGGACCAATGGTCAACCACATCACTACATCTGCATCCTTAAAATTCTGATAAATGCAGTTTGTTTAATTTCTCCAGAGTCCTCTGTTCCTAGATTCGTAACAAATACCTCCATATTAAAGGAGACTCCTCTATGTTCCTAGATTTGTAACAAATACCTCCATATTAAAGGCTGAAAGAACTCAGAGCGTCTTGCTCAGATACGTGCCCCTGAGCTGCCCTCGAACAGGCGGCACAGGATCATGGGACTTTACCAGCTTCTGCACTGGCAGGAAACCCACACCAGCACTGTGCTCTCTGTAGGAAACTGTCCATTCAGAGCCTTCCAAACACAGGGCAGAATCTCACTGAATGTTTTGGTTTTTCATAACAGCTAATTCTCTTTGTCTGCCACAGCCATTTTTCCCTTGAATGAAGACAACCTCACTGGACGCGATCTGTAGCTTGGGTTAACCAGTCCAGTTTCACCAAATTAAAACAGAGTAGTTCAGACTACAGCTCTTCTCATGCAGAAAAGATGAGTAATTCCACCTCCTAGGCGAAGCAGTAGCACACACTGGGAATCCTTTCAGTACAACCTTTAGAGTAGATCAGTATAGTGACAGTATAGAACAGAACATCATACTCTGGGGAAAATACGTGCTCACTTAGACAGAGGGATGTACTAGCTGTAGCTACAGGGACGTTGCGTTGATTTTCACCAGTATAACTGTGGTAGAAGAGCGAGCTGTGATCTTCAGTGAGAAAGCAACAAACATGACCAAGCGACAGCCTTCCAGCATTAGCTCCAGAGGCACAATTATCCCAGAGGAGAAGAATCTGGAATTCATAAAGGGCATTAGCTACCAAATATGTGACCACAGAAATTGCCAACACCAACTATTTGACCACAGAATCCAGGATACTTTAACCACAGCCGTTCCAAATTTAAAGCCAGAAATATTAACGTAATAGATCTAAAATAGTCCAATATATCACATGGCAAATCCCAGTAAGGAAAGGCCTGCTTCACTTGCCCTCCCCCAGCTGGGAGCGGGTGGGCTGGGTGAGGCACTGGCTGCCAGCGCATTCCTGGGCACTGGCAGCAAGGGCTGTCTCGCTGGGGCTGAGCTCTGGCCAGCTGGCAGGAACTGCAGCCCACTTTCCGCTTCCCTCTCCACCGAGTTCCTTTAGCCTTTTAGGAAATTATTTTGAAGCTTTTTCCTCCACCCAGATTAGTCCTTGGCAGTCAAGAACAACAACGCAAAGAAAATGACACCGGAAGGAGTACGGAAGGATTGCGCTCATGAAATGGCAGTTCCAAGCATTTACAGCAAGAGACAGAAATCTGCTGTCACGGAAAAGAGACATCAGATGTCAAAAGTTATTTCATCTTCTATAATGGTTGAGATAACGGGACAAACCTACTTCCTTTTAAACTCCATCGAGAGGCAGATTCAGGCCAGCTATTTTATTGTTCTTCAACATATGTGCATTTCTAAATAAAACTGAAAAGAACCACCTGCCTTGGGCCAGCCATCTTCTACTGCAGGCAACCACATAAGAGTTCAAAGACTGATGACCTAGTCACTCCCCACCTCCTGCTTTGGCTTCCCGCCCTCAGTATGCGCAGAGACAGGAGCATGTAGCATACACACCAGGTGAAATACCAACACCCACCGCAACGCAATACCAAGCCAAGGAATCGCCACCAGGCTGCAAGGCCAGTGCCAGCACCTTTGCTCTTAAAAGGCCTTTCTGCAACCAACTGGGACATCACACTCCAAGCTTTTCTGCTGAGCTCCAGCAGTACCAAGGAGGAAGCAAACAAAATGCACAGTGAGTGCCAACAGCATGGCCCAGCTTTAATCCCAGGTTAAAATGAATTAATTCTGGAATGTGAATCTTGACACTCTGTACAGATGAAATGGATTTGTGGGGCTGCATTTTGTTTCAGTGAAGCAACTTGCCCTGCACAGCAGCTGCAGATAAATTATTCCAGCTGAGAAAGTCCAAGAGGTGAGAGAAGCTTTACTGATCACAGTTCAATACCTCTGAATAATGCCAGCCTTGTCTCCACCACCTTGTGGCAATTTAATTTCCCAAAAATATCTCTCTGCTTGTGCAGTTTAACCGCATGTGTAAGAATAGCTGCAAAAGCAACACTCGTTGGCTACCAGTGCATTTGCAGGTGCTGCCTTTGACGTTCTGCTATTTACCAGCTATGCAGCGAATTAGTTGCTTTTATACTCCTGTCTTGACGGGCAAAACAGATTTCTTTTCGAGATGTGTCAGTTGAATTTATTTACTATAAAATGTCTGAAAATCACCACAAGGATGCTAACACCCAAGTTATTTCCCTGTACTGGCTGCCACCATTAAAATGAAGCACCTGGTTTTTCATGGCATCAGTCCTATTAAAAATGTCAATGGTGATTTTGATGTTGACTGCAGAGGGGAGATACATACAGCTTCTTTAGCTCTGGATCAGCAGCGGATGAGTAGTTTATTCATGTAACAAACATTCCCTTTTTTGTCTTCAGGACGGGAGACAGTCCAAAGGTGCCTGATGGCTGAAGCACTGGGGAGGAAGGGGCTGCCCAAGGGGGTTGTGGAGTCTCCTTCTCTGGAGACGTTTAAAACCCACCTGGATGTGTTCCTGCGCGATTTGGTCTAGGTGATGCTGCTGTGGCAGGGGGATTGGACTAGATGATCTTTCAAGCTCCCTTCCGATCCCTAATGTACTGTGATACTGTGATCTGAGGAAGGTTTTAGTTCACTCAGACTGAAGAAGCTGATTGAGCAATGGGAATACAGCAATCTGAGGAGAAATGCCTGCCATGAAATGAAGGAATGTAAAACACATTCATTTTTTAACAGAGTACAGTAAGGAGGCAGTAACATAGAACTGTGTGCTGCCGGTACAAACCTGCAGAGAGAAGCATCTATCGACTGGCTCTGGTCACAGAGCTAAGCACCCCAGCAGACACCATGGAATGACACAGTGCTAACCCTTGACAAGGCACCTGGAACCTTCTGTGCAAAATGCACCGGTTTGTGGCAGAGGGGTGATCCTCTGCCATCATTTAAAAATCCAAAATGCTCTAGAAGAATTGAATGAGGTAGAGGGACACACAGATTTTTCAAGTCAAAATTACACAAAGTAACACTGTAGCCAACATAAACTATGAAAGTGCTCAGAATTTGAGGGAAAAAGATGGGCCAACTGTGAAGAGTTTCACCATTTGGCTACAGAGTTAGTGAAGAGAAGCTTAACACACAAGGAGTTGACAAATGTGACAATACCCGCATTACCCAAAACCAATTCTTCAGAGTAGTCTGTATTTCAGAGAAACATTAATGATCTTCTCAATTAGAGCTAATTGAGACTAATCAAATAGATGTGTACTAGACCTTGAGTTTCTAACACAAAAGCACCTTCAAAAGAAGGCTGATGCAGAATTATTTTATAAAAAAATCTAGATGTTTTTATTCCAAAAGTCAAAACTTGTCACCATATCCTGAAGAGAACCTCTTTCCCAGATTGCCACCGGGGTTCTGTACAGCTTCCACACTGCTTCACCACAAAACACAAGACAAATAATTGTCGCACAGAACACATTTATGATTTGAGAGAAAATGATGCAAAAGCACAAGTTTTACCATCGCTCTGAATCCCTACTGTTTCCTGCATCACCTTCCTTCAAGCTTCCCTACTTCTTCCTTTCAGTCACTAACAAGTCTGGGCTAAAGGGAAACATCCCCATCATCAGGTCTGCTTAAAAGTGAACACAGCAAAGGGATACAGGCTGGCAAGCGCAAACCTGAGGAGAACACCAGAAGTGCTCCAGGCAGTCCAGCAGAACACATCTCTGTTCCCTGAAGTGGCAGACTGCATGCTCTTTCTCCTAATGTAGATGCAAACACAGCAAGACTACCAGATTTGCAGTTTGGGGAAAAGGCTGGGATCTGGTACAGGGCACTAGGACTAATCACATAGTAACATTTTCTATAGTGTAAATACAGGTATCGCAGCTTGTCTGCAAATTCTGCCTTTTGCTAAGTACTTGCAGGCAGAGAGCTGAGCATGCTTTTGCTTACAGACTGGAAGACGTATATAGCTCAGCTGTTATAATAGGAGCTGGAGGAGGTGAAATTCTCTGGTACCTCTGAAACACAGCAGTCATTCTAAGCAAGGTTAACAAAAGCAAAATGCTTTAAAACATAAAATCTTCAGATTTATTGTCTCCATGCTGTGTGCCAGCTAACTTTATCGTGCAGTCATGTAAGTACAAAAAAACGAGTCGCAGTTGCACCTTCTCGGATGATGAGGCAAAGGCTCATGGCAAGGAACTCCAGCAACTTCTGCAGAAAACAGAGACTCTAATTGGGAAAGGATAAGCAAAACCTTTACAATGGAGTCATCCAAACAAAAACTCTTGGCCTTTAAAACAATAGGACAACGTAATAGCTTTTCCTCTCATAGTATTCCTATAAAAAAGAATAACAGAACCAAAAAACAAAACACATAACTTGATTCCTGAATAATAATTAATCCCAGCATCCTACCTGGTGAGAATGCCAAAATGGCTTGCACTTTTCCTACCCAAAATTAACTGCAGAACAAGCAGTGCTCAAGTCCAGTTGTCCTGGATGTTTTTGTTGTGAAAACATCCTGTAAGTACTGTTTCACTTGCCCACTTTCTGAATAGCTGGCTAAAGCAATGGAAATACTCTATCATGTTTATCTATTCCTGGATCCCTGCTATTAGTCCTTGTAAATGCAAACCAGCATTATCACATTCTAAACACCTAAGCAAACTATCGGTGTCCCAGGAAAGCAAGACATATGCTACAGTCTACTGTGAAAAAACCCTTCATAATAGAAAAGGCATGCATCTCTCTTTTTATTTTTTCCAGTCCTATTGAAATGCCATTTTGGAACATTGATTGGAAAACAAGAACCGACCATTGCTGAGCTGACATTTGGTTTCCACGCAGCTGGAGAGAGGAAAGCATTCACCTGTGCACCGTCAAAGCATAAAGAGCATGTGTGTTTCAGTATTTTTATGTTCAGAAGGCCAGTTCAAGGAGAGGTGGGCTTAGAAAGAGAGTGTGTTTAAAGAACAAAAACAAGGAAGAGCAGTTGGTTTGGAATAGGAAAATTCCTCTTTTCGTACTAGAAAGAGACAATTACACATATTCAACCTAAGTAGTGGATTCTGCAGGGTGTTAAGTGTCCTGACTGGGTTCCAACAAGACACTTAATCACGTACTTAACTTTAACTACATCTGCAGTCCTGCAGGACATCAATTAAGCTGAGCTTAGAAAGACTCGTTGAAAATCACAGGCTCTAACTCCTGTTGGATGAGAGTGAATCAGCAGCCTTTAAAGCCTCCTGGTGTTTGACACGTAAAGCAAAAGCTGTTGGAGCTAGGACTGAGGGACACGTAACTTGAAAACGGCCTGCCTTCAACACGGGGTTTCAGGCAAGTTCTGTAGTTTGTACTAAGATAAAAATCTTTAAAACCTATGGACACCCTGTTCTGTTACTAAACACAACAGGACAAAAATAACAGCTGCCACACTCTCTTCCCTCTCTCTTCCTTCCCCAATCTACAGTTTCCCATTTTCATCCTATAATTTGGGGGTTTACCCCTCAGTTCTGAGGAATGACAAAAATCACAAGAAGAAAAAGCAATGGGACAAACCTGTTCGTTCTATGGCTGGAAAGAAGGACAAAGTAAAAATGAGGAAGGCATAAAAATGTCTGCACATTATACTTAAAGGTCTAAAATGAAGAGTTTGTAGCCAGATAAAATTACACATTTCTGCTTTAGGTGTGAGCTTGTAATTTTCTGATTTCTTTAAGCTGTCTTTGTAATTACAATTGGCACCAGTTTAAAATGAAACAGCGCTCTGAAATACCGAAGGTCCAGGATAAACATCAGTAGCACAAGAACTGCAAATGCAAGCGCAACAAGGGAGCCAAGTTTATATGACTCTCAGCCCAGAGAATCCTGCTTCCCTCTAAGCAGTGCCCCCTTCCCCTGGAACTGTGCTTTATACTGCTGCAAGGCAGTTGGCACAGAAACCACCCCCTAAAAGTGGCTCTTCAACTTTTGCCGCCACATCTGGTTGAAGTAGTGAGGTGTGCAGGCACAGACACGACCCCACCACACAACTGGGGCATACACCACACCAGCCGGTGCTCCAACCATGTTCCCCACAGCAAGCAAAGGGTTTGCTGGGTCTGTGGGTAAATTTTGGGCTATGTGCTATTAACACTTCAGAGTCTAACAAAAAGCCAAAGAATGAAGAGAGCTGTGGGTCAGCGGGAGCTCAATAATTTAAGGGGTTTACCTACAGGAAGTAGGACAGGAAGATAAAAAAATTTCTTTTCGCTCTATTTCTCAAGTACTTCTCTTCCTCACGAGTTGTGTGTATTAGCTGTCTTAATATGGGAATGTGCTATTCATTATGGACCATATCCTGGAGAGCTCTTTTCCCCCTACAAGTAATGTCATGAATAAAACATCACAACGATGCAGACAGGAACTGTGTTCAGACCACAGCTGACTTTCTAAATTACAGCGAAAGGGGGAATAGTAAATCCAGTGCTTTCACAGTCACATACTACTCTAGATGGAAAGGTCTAGCAGAAGATGGTGTGTGACATGGCAATCTTGGTGAGGAATTCAACCCCCGCAGCAATCATTTCCATCAATGCAGACTGGACCTCCCTGAGAAGCCCAGCGCTAGCCCCAGATACAGGATAGGGAAGGCACCCAGAACATGGCACTGCCCTCCCCGACCCCCTCAGAGTATTTTTGTCAGTGTCAACACCGCCTTGGAAGCTCAGGAAGTCTCCACACATCTGTGGTGAAAGCACACACGCACAAAAGCGTAGCTTTGTATGTTGAATCTTTCGCACCTCGACTTGGCTTCTTGGCACCTACAACCAAGGGGAGTATAAACTTCCCTGACATAAAAGTAAAGCTCACAGCTGCTTCTTCCTAAGACGCTTCCCTCAGCCACCTATTTCCAGGACAAACTGTGTCAGACGCAAAAGATGAAGAGCTTTAGGGTGTTGTGTAGAGCAAAAAGCATTTCTCAATGCGGTGCCTGCAAATGTTTTTCCAGTATACCATTCTGTCAAGAAATGTTTTGAGAAGACAGACCCAGCCACGTAATACGACACAAAGTGTTTGAGAACTGCAGGTGTTTAAATGAAGCTTAAGTACTTTTCAATCTCTAGATTTTTTAAAACCCATTCTTAACCAAATCCACACCACTGCCTCATAGTGCACATCAAGTTCCAAGATGACAACTTCAAATTTTGACAAACCTCTGCTCCGTTTATTGTGCTTTTTAGGATCAGCCTCTGATGTGAAATTATTACCTGTTCTTACCATAAAAAAGAGCCTTCCTAATTGCCAATGAAAACCTAGAAGTATCACGTCATTGCCAACTAAAAGTGTTGGAAAGATAAGAGAGACAAGCTAGTAAGAAAAATAATCTGACTTAAAGGCAGTTCTCTCCCTCCTGGGAACATCTGCATTGCAGCAGAAGAAGCCAGGAATTGTATCTTACTTAGGACTACGGCAACCTTAGTCACTTCATAGTAGAAAAGTTAAGTATCACTGCAAAGACCTAGATCATCACACTGCTTTCTTCTCAGCAGCCATTCAGAAATGCCATCCCCACTGTCACTGCTCAGTGATTACTCGGTGCTGATAAATGCAAAAGCAAGGCTGCAGTATTTTCAGGAACGTTGCCCTTTTCAGGAATGAGGTTACATCACTTACACGTTTAATCTCTTCCTGGCTGGAAGACAGGGTTTATAGCTTTGCCTCAAGCTATTAATAAGCTACAGCCCTGCAATGCTACCTGCTCATTAGCTCACCAAAACTAAGATTCTCAACCTGGGGGTACATTCCCAGCAGCAGGCTGGGCGGGGGTGGGGTGTTGGAAGGAACAAGCCTCCTTGCTCCTCAAAGCCTGTGGAGTGCAACATCCACAGGGCTGATGGCAATGCAACACTGCAACAGCCAGTACCACAGTCCTGACGGCTGCAGGACCTGCTGCTTCCCGCTGTGAGTGCTGCAGAGTAGCCAGAAAACACACACAGTCAGGGTTCTCCTGACTCGATCCTGGCTCCTCCTTGACTGACATCTACTCCCAGCCCCCCAGCTGTCTTGAACAGTTTAATATACGTAAACCCTGCAGAGAGATGTATCAGTGCATGCAGAGGATTACTGAACCTGTGTACGGATCAGGGAGCAGCTCCTATAGCGTAACCCTGCGTAAGACAGGCTGTAGTCGAAGTCTTTCAAGCCATAAGAAGTGCACTTACATGAATCCGTACGCGGAAAACATTTAAAAGGATATATACATCAGTAACACAGATGCAACTCCTGGCCTTTCCCCTATGCCTTCCCACCCATCTAGACCATAGGCATCTCTTGAACTCTCCACTGTCTTCTTTCAAATTGTTTGTGTCCACAAGAATGTGAAGCTCATACTCTCACACAAATTCAGTGAATTATCGTTCTTGAATGATTCAGTTTCTGACAACCCTTCTGTTTTTTACGATCCCTTCCTTGTATTCATCTCCTGTTCCGTCAATAGATAGTTTTACCAGCTGACTACTTGCCTTGGTTAAGTGATCCGTGCTTATTTAGCATGTAAGAGCCTCTCCTCTATCATAAATTAAAATTGCTGCCAAGATTATTTCTGACACTATCAGTTCTTCATCAGAACACGCAAGTGGCCCTATTTAGTTTCTTCTACTACGACAGAGCGACAGTTTTGATAATGGTGTGTTGAGCAGCCAAATCCCCAGCTGTAAGAGCTGCAAACACATACCCATTCACCTACTCTTGTACAGGGAAGCAAGGCACAGCTCTTCCAGAAGATTCATTATCTAGGCTCTAGAGGCAAACATCAGGTCCAAATTCCAGACAACACACTAATAAAATATGACCTAAACTGGAATGGTTTTCCAAGGACTCTTAAATCCACTCTCCACCCAATCACGGGTCTGAGAACAGTGAGTGCACAGCACAAATAAACATCGGTCAGCTCTGGAACCGCTGCCACAGAGCGCTCAGCATGGCTGGCATATTTTCTGTGTTGCTTGCAAAGCAGCAGGCATCTCGCTTTGTTGCTGATGCAGATTGTTTCCAACCTCTCAGCATGTCTTTCTCAGCCACTTGCTCCTGAAACTTAAAAGGAAAACAGTGCACACTTAATTTGAAAAATGCTTTGCAGATTTTGTAGCAGAAGGGGCTGGGCAGGTTGGAGGGGGTGAAAGACACTCTTTCAGCGTTATTGAGGCCATGTGTGATGGGCTAAACGAAACCTTCAGGCAATTCTGTCACAAGTTATTTTCACTTCTTACAATTCGCACAACCAAGTGGGTGGCCATACGTCTATCCATTCTTTTTGTTTTTCAACAAACAAAATGAGGAGGATTTCAATTTTTCAAATAGCTTTCCTCATAGCAGCTATGCCTTCATTATAGTTTTCAGCTTGACTCTGTGCGACGGAACAAGTTTCCTCATTAAACACAAAAGCAGATGGTGATCATGCTGATGAGGCTCCTTGTAGTTGTGGATTGCTTCAACACATCCAGCCATATCTGTCCTTCATTCTGCTATGAAAAAGGTCATGCACTGTCTTGCATACACCACGGAACCAGAGTGTAAATGCAGAGCCAAAACACCAGCCTTTGTCTAAGATACTCAAGTGAAAATAAACAGAACGTGAATGAAGTTGACAGTAAAAATTTAAAAAGAGTCTCATTGCTCTTTCCTTTTCTCATGCAAGAAAGGTCACAAATGGGCTAAACATAAGCCGGCTCTTTTTCCCATACTGAAGCATTGTACATGGCAAGGCTAGGGCTGTCTTCACGCTATGTACAGGCTAATCCGAAAGGTTACACTACAGTACCGGTCCTGATGGCACACAGAGTGATGGGACTGGAGTCCAAACAGGAGATTTTAGGGAAAGAGCCTCAGAGAAATGCAAAAGATCTTCCTATCTCCAGTTTGTCTCACAGTTCAAGCTTTCAAAATCAGTTCTTCCTTCTTCATGATGACTAACAGTAATTTCTACTTCTGAACACATGGGAGGTACAGGAGCAAGGACCCAACAAAGTGATCAACTTCTCCCTGAGAACCTTTATAATCTTATGATTTCATTGCTTTACTCATCTTCTGTGATTTAAGCGACTCAGCATTTTCTCCTCATTCCAAACCAGCTAGACGACACAGAAAAGCAATTGTTTGGGACCAAAAGCAGTACATCGCTACACATTTATAATATCTGCTCTAAAGAATTTCCACCACTGGAAAGCAGAAAGACAGCTCCTTCAAACTGTTCAGCTTATCTATGAGATATTAAACTGGTGTTCTGGTAAAACAATCACTTGTCCTACTCCCTATTTCACTGAAGGCTAGTCAAGCCATTCTCTGGGATAAGGATTGAGAATACCGCTCTTCGGAATGAGGTCGATTTGTGCACCACAGCATATTAGAAGGGTTTTGGATTGTGGTGTTATTCCCAGGGAGACTGGAACTGGATATTCCAGCACGGTAATCGTTTTACCTCAAAAAGCACCACGTCTTTACCAAGTGAGCAATAACTGCATATACATGTGTCAGGGAACTAATTAGGAAGTTGGGTCATTTGCTTCTCTTTCTCTACCATCGTTCTACATCTTCTGCTCTTTTATCCAAATTTCAGTCTCTTTTCATGCTTTCAGTCATCACCACCTCAAGCTCTTTACCAAGGTAATCACACTCTTATCTTCCCTCAAGAGTGTAACTCTCACTCCAAGCACCCACGCTGTGCAGGACTCCTCTCTGTGTCTGAGTCTTGTTCCCTGCTTCAACGCGTTTTCAACTTCCTACACACTCTTCATTGAACCTTCATTTCTTAAATGCTAATCCATTCTGTCACCTCTAGCTGCAACTGAATTTCCTAAACCATTGCACGACAAAAGTCCTTTGCAGTTCCTAAAATACTCCAACTGCCTTCTTATAGTGATTTCTTTTTTTCCCCCAGTGCAAACTGTTTTCCAAGATTTCCCACTGTTTAACAGAGGTGATGCTCTTTTACACCACTGCATTACACTGAAAATGGGTAGCTGGTCCTTGAAAGTCACTCCCAGTTAAATCATCCTGACCCCACACAGCACAGATCAGTCACACAATCTTATCCCATTTTGACCGCTTTCAGATTCTTAGTTTTACCATCATCCTCTACATCATGTTTTTGATCTAATATTGCTGTCTCCATCAGAAAGAACAAAAACATTTGTATACATGCATGTATAATACACACACACACGGACATGATACATGGGTTTATGTATGTTCAAATGTACAGAAAAACAAACATTATGTTGTCAGCAATTCTGAAATTAAAAGCACAAAACCTCAGTTTGTTGTTCACTTGCGAGACATTTAAAACCTGCCTGGCCATGTTCCTGCATGACTTGGTCTAGGTGATCCTGCTCTGGCAGGGGGATGAGACTAGGTGATCTTTCAAGGTCCCTTCCAATCCCTAATGGTTCTATGATTCTGATCTACAATCTTTGCTTGAGAGGTATTAGAGAAGCTGAGCCCAAGAGGTATTTTCACTACACATCTATGTAAAAGAAGTGAGAAATTAATTCATTTTCATTATCAACTGGGCAGTCATTAATTAAATACTCTTTCATCCATAAATCTCAACTTCCCGAATCACATAGTACCCTGTGTTGCGTAAAAATTGGTTTAACTCTTAGCAACGCAACACTACCTTCACTGTACTTGAGGAAACTCAATCCGATGTGAAGGGTGCAGGCTAGGTGTACTAGGGCCACAGGAGAACGGAGACAAAAGCACAGGCAGCAGGACCAGGACCACTGGGCACACAATATTCACCACAGCTACACCGAGCCAGGACAACATAGGTCAGAACAACATAGTGTCCTCAGATCACCTGCAAGGATTTTCCAAAGGGAATCATAGGCTTCTCGTGTCACAGGACCAGACTTGAAGGGACAAAGGGGTGTTCTTCCTATCCTCCAACTGCTCTGAGTTTTGTCAAATCTCTCTTTTATCTTTCTAACTGAAGTAAGAAAAAAACTGCCAATAGGCGGGAACGTTCTCTGGTTCAAATCTAACTTGAAGACTCATGAAGGATGATGATTTCTGAATAATCATATTGAAATTCAACAAGCTTGGTTACGATATTAACGGGTCCAGGGGCATTTCTTATTCTGAAATTTTAACCGGTTGGGTTTCACTACTACCAACAGCATTACAGATTCATAAGGGTAATTCTAAGAAAAACTAATAATTCTGATGTCAAAAGCATCCTTCAGCATTTGATTTTTTTTTTTTCAATTTTTAAACTTGAGACCTCAGCTGATTTTATTTTACAAAGACTTCAGAAGGTTGGGATTTGTACTTTGTTGTAGTTTTCTGGGAGTGCTGTGAGATGTGGAAAGGCTGACACACTGAACAAAAATTAGCAGCTCTTACACAGAGTGATAGTTCTTACTTATATCATCAAGAACTCTGAAGACCTCATCCCAAAACCGCCTGCTGCCTATTGAAATAACTGATGTACTACCACTGCTTGGTTCCTTGAAGGAAGAATTATTCCTGCCTTAATGTACGGATGGGTTACACACGCTTACACATCTTCTTGTGTTACTTCTCCCACTAACTCTACGGTAGTTCCCATTGTCCCAGGTCTGCATTTAGCAGAGCTAACAGCACTTCTGCCACTGCTTTCAGGAAGACTCAGAGGGAGCCTGATATTTCAACTTAACCAGAAGATGTCTACTTAGCACAAAATGCAGTCAATATCCAAGATCTTTACATTCCAAGCAATTTCTCAGCAAAACACATTTTAAATCCATTGGTTTTAAATGTTTGGAAATAATTTGCTAGTATGTATAGCAAGTGCACTACATTAGTATTTTCATTTCATAAATTCCATCCATCATAGATTACATCTATCTATGTAGAGCTAAGGAATCCTGTTTATGAAAGGTTCTATTCTATGCATTTGCCAAAAGCTAACAGTCACAAAAGCGCTGCCTCTGTATTTTAGTAGCTCTTTACAGGCACTTAGTGCAAAAAGTACTGGACTTTTCAAGAAAGAGATTAACTTCCTTAGACAAGACACAATATTGTTCCCTCTGAACTACCCCCATAGGTCTGGGTCACAACAAGAGATGTAAATAGAAACTAAATCAACAACAACATGGATTTGCTTTGACCAAGTCTCCAGTTTGCAGACTTCATCACACCCTAAAACGGGTACCCAAAAATGAATGGAATCAACTTCCTCTAGAAACATCTGCAAGAGACACTACACAGCACGATGGCTCTAGTTTGGTCCAAAATGTGCACACCTTATTCTCTATTTTATGTGGAAACTATTCTTCTGTTTGCTGTTTGTCTTCTACGTGGAGCAATCTCCTGCCTTCTCCTTTCCTTAATAACCATGAATTAATGGAGTATTAGAAAAATAAACCATTTCCCACAGCAGACAGATCCCAGACACTAAGTGACACTACATCACTAAGATTCCACTCCTCCCAGGAAATTAGCCACCAGCAGATGATGATCACGAGGATTTGGGCAACAACGCCACCTTTTCAAGAGATAAGTCCATTCAGCAAGTATATTGCTCATCTCTGACACTCTGCTCTGACCTAATGAACCAATTATTCCTGGCACAGAGCATGGAGAGGATCTAATTTAGATATTACTATCCTTTTAAACTGTACTCAATCATTACATCAGAATGGGCATTTTACTATTGTTTCACTTTATCCCAGTGGACCACAGCATAAAGAAAAAAGAAGGCAAATAAGAAATAAATAGTATGAATTTATATACCAGCAAATCACATTGTGTGAGAGATTTGGGAGTATGAGATATTTGGGAGTTTCCTTCACCCCGAGCAGCTGTAACTACAAAAGAGTGATGATACAACAGTCGTTACTAAAACTTTCTTACAAACCTCTTTTTCCAAGCAGATTCAACATCTGCAAGAGGCACTCGTGACACACACCTTTTGTTGTGCTTCCCTTTTCCCACTCACGTTTGACATACACTGAAAATACATTAGTGAATAGGTATGAACACATCATGCTCCCAAACTCCTTCTCCTAAGCAAAGGATAAGTATCTGTATGTTATAAACAATCACATGTAATAAAGTGCAGTATAGATGCTGCAGCAAAGGAAACTCATTACATTACGTATCTCCTCTGGAGAACTCAGCTTAAGAGTAACTTGGGAAACAACAAATAATCGGCCAGGACTTTCTCATTGTCCCATTTACAGCATCTGCAGCAAGAATGAGAAGTCCTCTTTATGGACCCAACATCTCAAGCTGTATTCAGCGTAGCATATAAATTTAAACAGCAATTTACAATGGGCAACAATTCATCTGGCCAGTTCACACTTGAGATAAGAATCTGTAAAACCGAGACCAACACGATACGCCAAGGGCTGGTGGGATAGCCAAAAGTCAAGAAGTCAAAGAAAATTAAGAAAGGACACAGTGTTCCTCACCCTGGCTAACCTAGATAACATCTTCCAGACATTAGCATGAAATTAAACAGAGAAGGGGTGGAATTACTTCCAGTGTACAGATACTGCTCTGGTGAAATGTGACAGGTGACCTACAACGTAAAAAATGCACTTTACTGTAACAACCAGAAAGTGAAGTTAATAATTAGGAAAATAAAAGCTGTCCTTGGATATGCAGTAAAAGACATGCTGACATAATAAATGCGAGGAGAAGGAACAGAATAGCACCCACCCCATCCAAAAGCTGGACCATTAAGGTACAAACAAATAAACATTTCTTTGTAAGGGGAAAAAAAACCCCGAACCCTAAACTAAACAGAAATGAGTTCAATAACCTTTTAAAACAGTATTAGTTATTAGAAAATAATCTGCCATAGTGCCTAAAGCAAAAGCTTTGAAGTTTATTCCATCCCTCCTCCCAACTCAGAGCCTTGACCACATTAGTGAAAGCTTTTTAAAAACTATTGTCTTGCCTGACAGTCCTGCCGCTCCATGAACGCCACAGCTCACTGTCCTGGTCTGCACGCTAAGCACTGTGGTGTTCCCATCCACTCTGTGCAAGAGGAGACCTCGAGCTGATGAGGAAAGAGTTATGGCAGTTGCTAGATGACTGAGAAGGATGCTCTCAATAGAATGAGTGACACAAACTCTGCCTTTGTACAAGCAGGAATGAAGGCAAGAACAGCAGAAATTAACCTTAATAATAGAGGCAACAAGGAGAAATGTTAGGCTGTGCTACACCGAATCTAAGCAACTAGAGCTGTGGTTTCAAGTTTACATTTATTCTTATATAAAGGACATGCACTGTACTTACGGGTCTCAACAAATTCTGTGTCCAAAAGAGATGCATTAGTAAAAGTCAGTTTGATTTTCTTTCCTTCTGCAGCAGTAGGAAAGCTAATAAAGGCCTTCAGGCACTACAGACAAGTGGGATGCACAGACAAACTTCAGTTACTTAATTCAGGACCTAAGATATGAAAGCTAAGTTGCAGTTAATAAAACATGGGGAGAGATGAGCTCTTGACTTCTAGTACTGGACTTCTCCCTCTTTGTGCTAAACATACAGACAGTCTGGACAACATGAACATCCTCCATAATATAGATTCAGGACTTCAGCATAAAACCACACCAAGACGTCACAGCACCATAGTACCAAGTACCACAGCACCAACTGAACTACTCTTCATTCACCACCACAATAAAAAGAAGTAAAGCCAATTTAATTTATCATAGGTGAAAATCCCTCTGAGTTCATAGGAAAAGCCGTTGTATTTTCTAATGTTGTTCTCCATCCAGAAGCAAAACAGAGACTGGTACAAGGCAAACGGGAAACAGAGAAAATGCACAAAAGGAACCGAGGGGTCTGAAGGCAAATTCTCAATTGTTCCACACAATCATAGCTCTCAGTGACATTTTACAGAGCGGCAATCACACGCTGGAATGCAACTGAGTATGAGCTGTGCAATATGTAAGTGCCCAACAGATTAGCTGCTACAGCCAATTATGTTCATACCCTTAGCCCAAAATATGTTACAACTATAAACCAGAAATGCTTTGACTTTTTTTTTTGGCAAGTTTACAGCTCTCAGACATAAGAGCTGACGTAGCTGCTTTTATTATTACTTTTGCTATTTTCACTGTTACCCATGAAGTTTACTGTAGTAGCCATCCAAGAATCCAGGATTACTACCACATCAGCAATACAGAACGTGGTTCTATGAGGTCATTGTATCAGACAAGGTACCAACCAAGAACCAAAGGTGATCCTCATCCCCCACCAAAAGCAAGGAGGCAAAAAATTGTGTGAAAGTATTTTTTTGTTAAAAAGTGTGTGAGATCCACTTAAGTTTGAATGTCGGAAAGTATTCAGGATGCACATCCAAGACAGCAAACTGCAATGAGGACTGCTCTAGTTTTACTACGTGCTTTTCACCTGTATGTTTAACTGTGCTTAAACTGGAAAGAGAAGAAGTAAAGAGTAAAAACAGAATTGAAGACTTAGCAATAGAATAAGGCAGAGAAAGAAAACGGAGCGTGAACAAATCCAGTTCATCTGAGGACAAGAGAGAAGGACAAAAGGAGAGTTTTCTTCCTAACTGGATAGATGTTTAAAACTTCACAACTTCCGTCAGTCACAGAAAGGTGGGAGCTTTTATTTAGAAAAAACAATTAATTCAGGATACCGTTTTCTGTGCTACTAATATCTTAAATTAAGTTCTTCTGCCTAAACACCACCTCCTGAGAAAATCAAAAAGAAAATCATGGAGGCAAACCAGTGTTGGCTGTAATCTATTTACTCACACACGACACAACCGTCTGATTTATTCTTTTGATTTATTGTCTGAGGGAGAATGGATTGATTTTTCTTCTGCTCCAAAGGCTACAGCGTTAATGCAGTTGAGCTGAATCAAAGAAGTAACAAGCTGTCCTTGCGTAAAAACTCCATTGACTTCTCTTGTGGTATTCTGTTGCAGTGACAAGTAAAAAGCAAAGTGTCAGACATACAAGCTTCTCCATACGCTTTTAATTTTGGCACAAAATGCTGTACTTCACCAGGAGAAAACTCTGTTTCTACCTGTACAAATTTAATGCTCTTTCTTCACTGCCCTGAAATCCAAGTCAGTGATTCTAACCACTGTTAAACGTGCCGGAAGAGAGAGAGGGACACTTGTGGAGTGAAGCAATCATATAAAATGTTTGCTGTTCTCCTCCACTTCATCAGTGAGAATCCCTTTGGAAGAAGTTCTAAGCAAGCCCAAATCCTGGGGTTTGTTTGTTTAAACATGAGGCTGTTCTGGTTTACTTTTTAATTTCTATCAGAATTGTCTTAAGGTTTTAGAGACTCTCTAAATACAGAAACTATGCAGAATAAAAACTTAGGTTTTGTTGCAGAGAAACAAAGACCGCCCAGACAAACGGACTTGAAGCTGAAGCTACTACTCATAGACTCATTAGGGATTGGACATGCTTTAGAACCTGAATAAGGAACTCCTACATTTAGTCTTACTAGAAGGTTCTTTTCCTGATTGTGTGAGCAAGAGGCAATGCCATCTGTGGCCGAGCACATCAAGATGAATTCTTGTACACTGAGGTTTTGTCAAGGGGCTCTCTCAAGATTAGGGACTCTCCACGTGACACCTGCACAAACAGTAATGCTTTGGCAAGTCGTGTGTATCTGAGCAATACAAGTCTCCTCCACATCTCGGGTGATGAGTTTCTCTATTCCTCACTCCATGAGTAACATCCCCACACACGTACACACACTCTCCACAGCTCTCTAATACAACAAGACTGAAGATGACAAAACCAATTTCTATTTCTTAAAGGAGAACTCCGTTTCTCACCTAATAACAAGGCCTAAGGGGATTTTACGCCTTCAAGAATATTCTATACTCCATAATATCAACAGCTTTTGAGAGACTGAGCTGGATTTGAAAATCTATTGTTCTGAGAGCTTACCTTGATAAACTTTGAGAAAAAACAACCAGTGGTGAGCAGTGGTCTATATGAAGAAGTAACTTAAAATGCAGGATAAGAATCTTCATGCTAAACCACTTTGCCTCATTGACCCTTTTGGAAACACTATAGTTATCTACAGCTGGAAAAAAACCCTGCATTGTTTCTAAAAAGCTGAGTTTGAATGTACACTGCACCCATCTGTCAGTGGCTGCAGAACCAATACGTACAAAGTGCTCCTAACATGCATCTTTTGCAGAAGGAGTACTCTGGAAAACAGCTGGGGAAGACATACAGGAATGACATTAAAGTATATTTCATTTACTTTATTTTTTCCAGATGACCCAGTAGCAAAACCTCAGCATGTACCAGTCTGAGAATTCTGGAATGGTTTAAGATGGTAACAGATCAGTGAATATAGCTGACAGTAAATGTTGATGGGGTGCACTGCTTTTGGTGCTACGTCTGGAAGAGGAAGGACTTCACACTAATAAAGAAAGAATGGGAATTTAAACAATCAAAGGTACAGAAGAGGCTGACTTGGCTGTATGCTCTGTGGCAGCCCATTGCTGAACTGTTTAGAGCAGGCAGATCTAAGAGTATTTTACTGACATTCTTAAGTGCTTATTATGTCATTCAAACAGCTGCTATCTCTTAGCACAACTCTATTAAGCTTAGTTTGATGACAGTGATTTTAATGTCATGGTTAGGTCAATGAAATAGGCTTGGGAATTCCTCCTGCTTTACCATACAATTATCTTGGTTTGTTCTTCTGTGTCTCTGAGCATCAGTCTGCAAATTTCTCAATCCTAATCTGTGTCCCTCTTATCCATTTGGAACCACTTACCCGTGGGGTAGTCAGGAGTTACAGAACTACACAACCACTAAGGCTCATGAAATAATTTACCACATTACTCCTAATTTACACAAAGTAAGGTGAAAACAGGATGAGGTCAAAGATGAAAGTAAACTCTTATGTTAAGCAATAATATTAAAAGCTAAATAAAAGCATCCAATTACAAAGTTACCTTCCTTAGAATCAAGATAAAACACTTCTCCTACAGCCACAAACACTTGTAGAGAAATGGGAGAGCCACCCACCGTTACTATATCTAGATTAATCCCAGAATACACTGGGGAACAGTATTACAGAAGCACAGTCCGAAGCACAGGGCATCAGCTTTGTCCATGCTCCTTCTTGCAGGCAAGTCCAAATAATCTCAATTTAAGAAGAAGCAGTTTTGATTAAAACGTTAAAATGATGCTATCGCAGTTGGCAAATTCCAT
The DNA here is from genome assembly GCA_028565055.1 of Phoeniculus purpureus. Lineage (NCBI taxonomy): Eukaryota > Metazoa > Chordata > Aves > Bucerotiformes > Phoeniculidae > Phoeniculus > Phoeniculus purpureus. Next base: position 20,308,365 of record JAOXOE010000405.1, on the reverse strand, counting down.
AACAATACCAGCACAGCACTTTCAAACGTGAATGCTTGAGGGAATGCGATATGTTAATAGCTAACTTCTAGTAGTTAGAGGTGTTACGATCTCTCCAGGTTCCTTACACTTAAGAATCAATATCCCAGTTTTGCACATTAGGAGACTGAAGTTTTGGTAGATACTACACATTTTCCTAGCAAGAAATATAAAAGGAATTCTGGAGCTACAGCATCTCCAGGATATTAAGAAGAAAATAGATCTTTCTTAGCCTCAAAAGACACATTTTTCCAGTGCTGCAACAGCAAACCATCTCCTTATGGTTTGGATTAGCCACGGCACATTTTCACTTGAACAACTAGCTAACATACTGATACTTCAAGCCTTTCTAACTATGGTTCTAAATTTCCATAAATACTTTGCACAATCTTTCACTGCAGCAGTGCCCCTCTCCATTCACTGAAACCTTACGCTCTGTTATCCACACACACATCTAGGGCCACAGCTATACTGTACTATGCAATATGTTTGTTTTGTTAGGGTTAGAGAAAGCCCCCGAGCAAGTCAACTGGGACTGTCTCAGCTGAAAGAGGCAGCAGGCAGTACCTTGCAGAGCTGACATCTGTACTGCCCCTAAACCTGTTTTATATTCTCAATACCCACCAAGTAAAGCAAAACCTGGAGGAGCTTAGCACCTCCTGAGGTCAAGATCTTTCTCCAGGACTTGCCCTAAATGGCCTAAATGTCATTGTCCTTGTGCCATTTAATTAATACAGATTCACATAGAAACGCTCCCTCCGTGTCCATGGGCATACCTGGGTCCTGTGGAAAGAAAGGTTCATTTCTTTCCCACTTGCAAATATCTTCTTACAAAGGATAACAAATCTGCATGAAATTTAAGTTGAAAATAAGCCTCCTGGAGACATGCCTATCCCACGCAAAGAAGATGCATTGCTTAAAACTGAAGGCATGAAAACACAAGGACTTCTTTTGATTTACCATTGGATCAGCTGCACCTGGGAACAGATTTTAGCTCAGTCAGATCATGGACTATCTCAAATGTGTACTTGAGGTCCTGGCTTTATAAATTCTTTACTTCCAACTCCTCATTACCACCCTCAGCTGCAGGTTATCAACCTCCTTCCTGGGACGGTAATGGACCCTCTGAGTTTCAGTAAAAAGTGAGGCAAAGCAGTTTAAATTGGAAAGTGATAAAGCTGATAAATTAACCCCTTTCACTCTGCACTGAAGCAAAAGAGGAATTTTTCCATACACAATTCAAACATCTCAAGTGAGAAGACTAAGTCCCCAGATGAGGAGCAAAAATAAACATCTGGATAGCATTTTAAAGTCAGGTTGTCCTCATTCCGCACCTTTACAGTACTCGCAGAAAAGTTTACATTTGATAAATGAAATCTCATTAAACTCCCATTTATGTTAACTATGGGTTTTGGTTTAGGGGTTGCTTTGTTCCTTACATAACCTACACTGCATGGAACATGTCTAATGGCAGAGTGCAACATCCAACTTGTCACGTGCAAAGAAGGTAAATATCATAAAAACTTGTTGAATGTTTGAACTGATGTTTCACAAGGAAAATCTACTAAAATATTGTCTTATATGTTGTTTTTTGGAGTACTTTCGATACCTAACACAAATGTTGATTGAGTATTCATCTGAAACTTCACAACAAGGTGCCTTCTCCAGAAAGTGAAAACTAATTCTCTACAGTGAGATTACTCGGTTGAAAGTCAACAAAACTACCCCAATTTTTCTGTACAACTAGTAGGGAGGGGACCTTCTGGAGTCCCCTGCAACATACCATGTAAAAATATTGGTGGGAGCCACTGCCTGTAAGACATCCTGAGTGCAAAAATCAATCATCTGCAAAGCACACGCTTAGATGTTCTCTGGGTTTATTACTCTGACTTTGGCTGGAAGATTGATAAAGACTCTGGAAACTGCAAGCGCAAATCTATTTTTTATTAAAAGTTTTGGCAGCAGGAAGGGTGCGTGCTTTACTATAAGAGAAGGGTGGGGGGAACTGAGTGCTGAAAAACCTCCAGTCACAGCACCGAGTTCCAGCACATCTGCTGGAGCAGCGAGCGCTGTGATTTCTGAGAGGCTTGTGGTTAACCTCATGGCACGGAATGAATTATTCCCCAATTCCAGCCTTCATTAAACCACCCATTCTCTGAAATGTGTCGACGAAGCCGACACATGGCCAGCTACTAATCAGCAAGATGACGGTCCGTCCCCAAGATGCTCTCTTTCAGGCCAGAACAAAACAGAGCTGTTGGTCCCACTCAGTTTTCATTTGTTTATATTGTGTCCTGCTTAGAGGTATGAACAACTATCATGACTTAATTTAAACAGCCTGTATGTACACGTTTTCATAGTGGATGTAATGCAACGTGCCTTTAAGGGCAAACTGTTTTCAGACCCTTGCAGCTACAATCACAAATATAAATCAGATACAAAGACTAAAGACTCATTGTTTAAAATGTCATAAATTTTGACGGGTAAAGGACAGCTCAGAATAAAATCTGCAAAGCAACAGCCTTAATACACAGTTCAAGCACCCGCGAGAAACTTCTGCATGAAAGCTACAGGGCAGCAATCAGTGGAAAGCTGAAATATTTAGCTCTATAGGCTTTCATGCCTCCTGTGTGGTTCATCCTTCCTGTGGTTTACCCCTCTTGTGTGGTTGACTTGTGACACCAGTGAGCAAAAGTCACTGCTATTACATGACACTACAAAGAGAGACAAAAGCTGCAAGAAAATAAGGCTTGTTGAAATGTTGCTGACTTGTATTTCACCAACACAATGGTACGTGACATTGGGCTACTATTTAAATTAATCTTTTCCCAGGTGGTCCCTTGCGTTTAATGTGCTCACATTGAGAGGTCTGCCCTGCTGGAGCACAACATTCATAACAATAGCAACAGGTATTAAAAGGAGCTGGGCTCTGAACACAGAAAGGAACCTCTGTGAAACACTGCGAAGGCTGTGACACAACTAACTAGGCACCTAACATCAGCCATTTTGTGCACTGCAATCTTCAAGCCTCCTTTCCCCAAGGAGATAACATCATCACACTATCTCACCGGGAGAACAGAACAGGAATAGAAACACCATGGTAATGAAGGAGTTGGAAAACCCCACAAGTAAACCGCTGAAACTATACACGGAGCAGGACCTGAACGGTATAAAATAAGGAAGAGACACGAATTACAAGGAACAAAAATAAATCCAGAGTTTGGTTAGTAGCCTATTCGGAAACTGAGGTAACACTTTAAAATGAAATCGAGTAACCCCATCACCACTGGGCTGCCTGGAGGCTCCGGGCAGTCACTGGATCCAGACCTACTTCAACTATGGTTTAATGATTTCATGAATTCAGCTAAGTGCACTCTCTGTTGTCTCATGCATCATAATTTTATTCTTGACTCTGAACAAAGCAGTGATGCGTGGCTGCTGATCTAAGGAAAAGAATTACTGTTGTCTGAAGGTGGGGGGGGTAACCTTTGCTTAGCATCACGAAACCAACAGAAAATTGGCAAAAAGAAAAGAGAGCAGATAAAATAGCTATCTGTGGCAGCATTTTCCATTTCAACAAGAGAGGGAAAGAGTTTTGCAAAATGCATCATGACACTCAGCCAATACCTTCCTACAAGAGGTTGTTTCAGTCACATTGATGACGGGGGGGAACTGAAGACTTTTGCAGAACTTAGAGATTTATGCTTTGCACAAGTGAGTGAGATGAAACGCGAAGGTATAATAGCCTTTAAAAAAGTAATACTGTGCCTGCTTCAGGTTTTTTAACAGCAACAGAAGTTTCATTCATCTCAGAAGCCAACTAAGAAGTATCTGAGCTTTTGGCAAGACCAATGAGCTGTTACTCGCACAGTATGGAGTGGCAGGTAGTGGTGGTTTTCGACAAGTTTCTCACTTTTTCTCTTTCCCCACCCCTCTCCCTTAAACAAGAGAGACAAAGGCTGTAAGAAAACCCCTTCATGTGTGCACAGAAAGTGTAGCCCCTACAAACAGGCAAAATTTAAACCTGAAACCAGTTGATTACAAAAGAATGTTCCAAGTAACCTTAAATCACACAAAGCAACATTCAGGTCACCTGTCATAAGGAAGAGGCTATAACTTCTACACCGCAGCCTGGCTGAGCCTTCATTCGAGGGTTCCTCCAGCCTCTTCCTTCAGACTTTCTTCCCAGTTTTTTAACCAAAACTTGAGCCTAAATTACTATAATGTAATGGGCCTGGTTTCCTTGCTTTTTCCAGCACTTAACCTAATGCACTGTAAAGTGAGTGAAGAGATATTTCAAAGAGACTAAACACCATTCTGAAATGCAGGTCTCAGCTTTTCTAAAATCTTGTATCCAACAATACCCCCAACATACACAGACATCACCGCCGACATTTCAAATTGGGTCTCTCTTGCATGCTATCACCACTGCCAATTGCCATGGCTTTAAATGCCCCTCGGCATCCCTCCTCTTTTCAGCCAATAAACAGGATATTTTGTAGTCTCTGTCAGTCATGCTTTGCCTCCCTGCTCTCTCTCAAACTTCAAGTTGCCAAAAAGAAGCTGTTTCTTCCACCAGCTTCAGAAATACTAATCCTCTCCAATCAAATCTCCACTTGCTTTACACTTATTACAGAGGCCGGTCAGGAAAAAAATTGGGCTGTGTTACTTTTAAATAATTCAGTAATAAAACCAAGACGCGCGTCTCAATGAACCTGAATGTCATTATTATTGTAACCCCTGACCCTTCCTTTCCCTGTGTTTTCCGGCCCCACACACATGCACATACGCTTTTCCCCTCATTCACCGACTCCTGTCTGAAATAAGATCTTTTCTCCTAAGGCCCGGGCCATGTCTTTTACGTAATCTGTAAAATGCACAGTGCAACTACCACACAAGTGAAGAACAAGTCTGACTGCCTTTCAAATACCTGGATAAAATTAGCCTATTCTCAGTAGGCAGATACACGCCCGAACTAATCCTTCAGTGGACACAGCCAGGAGCTTTCTCTTACCTTGCCTTTTGAGATGATGTCTCAAATAGAGACAGAGGTAGAACAAACAGCCTGATGAAGTGTGAATAAAATTATAATACTGCTTCTGCTCATTACATACCCATTTCATAATGTATATAGCAAAGAGTTATAAAATGTAATCCATAACTCACAATATGCTAAAGCTGTCAGCTCTCATAAGCACTCTAACACATGAAGAAAAACTCTTCCTTATTTGACTACTCTAAGACATATCAAAATCATCAGCATCATTTTTAAGGCAGTAAAATAAATGATGCTAGTAAATAAACACGATATTGTTGGCAAGAAGAAAGAAAAGTTGATTCTCTGAGAACTAGTCCAGGTCTCCCTGCAAACCACTGCACTGCAAACAACTTCAGCTCCTTCCATTCACTTGAATCTTAGTTTCTCAGCAGTTACTACTTTTTTCTTAAGTTAAATCAAAAGAAGGACTTCAGCATCATCAAGTTGCTTTGGCAAAATCTTCCCAAACATTTGCAAAACAACAATATCTACATACATTTTACTTCACAGCAGAATGACTTAAAGAGATGAAGCTTTGCTGTGTTAGGGTGGTATCACTGAACTGCCTTCAGCTGGATTAAACAGGCCAGGAAGAGGCAGTGCAGATACAAACCTGTGGCCACAGAAGAAGGACCTGGAATTGTCATCTTTGTGTTTCTGCATTGTAACCAAAAGAAACCTCAGCAGCTAGAAATGATGTTAACAGGGAAAAAGAAGAGTAAGTGTGGAGAGGAATGTATTACATAAGACTTTCCACTGCACACAGAAATAGATGCTTTGGGCACAAAATGCAACACGTTTCTCTGTGAGAGAGTTTCTTCGGGAGGATCTCGAATCTACTCACCGCATCTCACCAAAGACTGAAACAATAACCTAACTCTTTTCTACAGACAACTGACAAAGCATCTGCAAAACTGTGCCAAAGGCTCCATCCAAACTGATTGCTGCATGTTATCTGTTCCGTGCACTAAGCGCACACACTGGGAAGAAATCACTTGTGGCAGGCAGAGCCAGGGCGGGGGTCATTATAATTCAGCCATGAAAAACTGCTGCATGGAGAGCAAGGAGAGAACAATCTTCCAGCAAGGATACAGTGTCAGGAAGGAGATCTGGTTTTTCCTCCTCTACAGACCTAAATTTTTCCCCTTCTCATAGACCTAAAGTTTTCCCGTTCTCAAGTTTGGTGTTCTAGCTTTCTAGAACTCAGAGACGCAAAGTCCTGCTAGTACATCTGTCTATAGGAAAAGGCACAAGGGCCTTTGCATACCCTACCTTCTACACAGTAATCTGCAGAGAGCAGTTGAGGAGCTAAGACCAACCTTAGGCATAGGATTACTTTGAAGAAAATAAATTGCTAGCATTTACCAGAAGGCCAGCAGTACAGGGGACAGTTCTTTGCTAAAGTCATTTCAATCCAAAAAGTGATACTATCTTTACCTTGAGTTTTGACTTCCAGCTACATCTTTTACAACAAGTATCCACAAAGTCTTCCAAATAAGTTTCTAATATTTAAAACAGGCAACAGTATTTTCTAAGACCCCATAAAAAGAGCTGGACTAAGTTCTGTCTGACCAACGCATGCACTGTCCATTTTGTAAGTAAAAAGTCTATCAGGTGTGCAGCAAAATGCACAAAATGTGCATCTTCTCAAGTGATAAATGGCTTCATTTCAGTGCTGACATGAAATTCTTGTATTTGTGGAGGGCCAAGACATACATCACAAGGAGAGCCGTGCTGCAACAGCGTAAGGGAAGTTAAGTACTAATGCAGGTGGCTTCAACAAAAGTACGTTCAACATTTGTACGTTCAGTGTCTGTAGCTCATTCATGTAGCAGCACTGGACAGTTCATCACAAAGTCCAGGCAGCACCAACACTGGTCTGATCACATCAAAACACAGAGACTGAATCAAAATATGGTTATTCTTCACAAGATCTTTCAGTATCTAAGATCCTGGCGCAGACCTCTACAGCAGACAGAATCTGGAGAAACTCCAGTCCGAGAAGAGCTATTTCAACAGCTTTTTTATTTAAAGCCCAGTGTGCTAAGACGCTTTAGTAAGACCTAGAAATGAATAGTGTCCAAATACCCTGCCTTTCTAATGACTTACATTCAGTAGGTCCAAACACATGCAGAAGCGTTAAATTCCTCCCAACAGTGTGGCTCATCATACTTCATTCCCTGAAACACCAGGGTAAAGCAGTAGAAGCCAAAGCCCCTAAAACAAGGTGGGGGAAAAGGAAAGACAAAGATGGCAACATTAATTTTTTTCAAGTAAGCACCTTCCAATCTGTCTTTAATAGAATCATACAATCATCAAGGCTGGGTGCATCCTGACTGAATTATACACTTCTCTCAAAATCTTTCCAATCCCTCAAGTTCTTAAGTTTGTGAAGCACTCTAACGGGTAAGAAGTTTCCGCAAAATAAGACACAGAGGAAATTGACATCTCAGCATTAGTCACTAAGATGAAATGATCATGGATAGGATTCTAAAAGTCTTCTACAGATGTTGATGACATGGAGGGAGGAAAAGAAGCCAGGACAAAAGTAAGCGTTTCCAAGCATGATAAAGGTACCACAGAACAAAAGGAACCTCTTTGAAAGTGGGGGAAAAAGACTGCACCATTACAGCTTGCTTGTTTCCAATTTTTTGTGGTATGGCAGCAAACATAGCAGGGGTTGGAGCAAACCCCACCTCAGGTCGCATTCCTGAGCCATCAGTCAGAGTGGCACAACTGTTGGTCAATACTGGGTTCAGAGAGATGTAAAAAAACTAAGAGTTTTGCTCTGAAACAGTAAAAGGTTTTCCCAGTGGGCTGACGTGAGACAGAGAACGCATGAACAAAGGAACCGGAAACAGCTGGACCCTCCTTGCTCCAACAACAAGTTGACTCGGTGAGGCTGAGCAGGCTAGACTTGCTTGTATGAGTTCAATATTTTCTGCCTAAAGTTTCTTTAAAACTTTAAAAGGCAAGTAAGACAATCCAAAGCAGTCTGTAGTCACCTGATAAATACCTTGACCATTCTGCTGCACTTATTCTGCATTGCTGTATCAACACAGTAACTAACCCCAGAGAACAGCTGTACCTGTGGGCAAGCTGTGCATTACCACATTGAGCTATTCCCAGCAGAGCCATACTATCCAGTTCTTTCATTCTACAAAACCTTCTCTTCCAGGCACTGATTATTTTGCGCCCATAGCTGTAGTAGAACAAAAGTCAGTGAGATTGCTGGAACTGTATCAAAGTACAAGGAAAAAGAAGTAATTGCAGGAGTAGTTTTACATGGAAGCAGTTCCTTTATCCAGCTCACAAAACAGTTGCACAGCTGAAGAAACTGGGTGCTGAAAGGAAGAGGTTGTATGCGCTCAGCCAGTACTATCACTGGATTTTATAGACAAATCCAGAGGCAACTGCAATTGTTCAGTAAAATGGGAAGATCAAGAGGCAGTTATTAAACTCTACAGATTTTACCAAGCAGCATGGGAAGCAGACAGTGAGTTTGGGACTGCAGTGTCTTTCACAAGATTGTTTTGTCTAATGGTTTTTGACAACTACCCATTTAGTGCTGCCAGACTTTTCAACAGTGAGTGAAGAATTAATTTTTATCATCCTCTACAAATCTGTGGGTGGGCTAATTTTCAACTGATAGCAGTAAATAATTTTCATTGTACAGAGTCTTTGTGGGTTCCTTTTCACTGCTGGAGTAGTCACTTGACAAATTAGGAAGTGGAATCAAGTTCCGACAGAATAGAGTCTTGTGGTAGTAGCAGGGAATCAAAAGAAATTCAGAAGATGGGTGTCAGAACAAAGTACTTAAATCTAGCCCGCTCAGACATACTATTGCTGGACTCAAGGCAGGACTCATAAAGCTGTCACTAAAATATGCTCAAGATGAACAGAGAGGATTTAAAGGCTATGCTTGCTATCAGGCTCCAATTAACTTGTACTGACCTTGGAGGTTTAACACTCATCAAGCTTTGTTCTTACACAGTCAATATTCTCCTCAAGAAAAGATGAGAATAAGCACTGATGCCTTATATAGTCAGAGAAACAAGTCAGACACTGCATCAAGAATCTGTTTACAGTTCCAAATTCCACTTTCAATACATTTCAATTACAAATATTTCATTCTACTATGATTAGGTTCTGCTTTGTGGCACAAGGAAACACTATCAGCCAATTACTTTCTTTAAAGAGAGTCCCCTTTCCTAGAGTGAGAGGACTTAAACATGCAGTAGCTTCTGAAGGATCTCCTCCTCTGTGGTGCTAACTGCTGCATACTTAGGCAAGAAAAAAATCAAAATTGTCTTCATTCTTCAGCCCCCAGAAGGTCAAAATATGAGAAGGACATTTCTATCCTACACACTTGACAGATTTTATCCACAAGAAAGATAAAAGAGTAAATGGTTGGTGGAAGTTACTGGAATCTACCTACATAGTGAGAGTCCAAAAACGTGAGCTGATCTCACATTCACTTGGACAAGAACAAACTAGGTCTTCTCACAAAAGAAATCTGCCTTTAGTTCTTGGCTAGGTCACAGTTCTCTGAAGCAACCGCATGGAAATGAGTGTTCCTGGGGTTTTTTTGTGAGAAATTGTGTAAATAAGGAGTGGGTTATGGTGTGGCAGCTTTATGGATTTAAACAAAAGGTGAAATTATCAAACAGGTACCTGTATATAGTTTTCACACTGTTAAAACACGGTTTTGCACACAGCATCCACTCTGTGCTTGAACACAGGTTTATATATATGTAGATAAATGTACACGTTTCATGTATATATAGACACAGGTATGTACACACACGAAGACAGAAAGTGCAGTGTATACAGAGGAACACCATCAGAAATTGACAATTGAGACAGTAAACAACTTGCTAATGCCCACAAATACAACTAAACCATACCCAGATAAAGAAATGTAGAGCTGTGAGCTGGGAAAAAGTGGCTTTGGTTTAGGTGGCAATAAGTAAATAAATAGACGCAAGCCTGACACATGGAACCACCATTGCCTGTGAAATCTAAAGAAACACAGAATTGCAGACAATAAACAAAAACGCGGGTGTCAAAGAATGTTTGAAACCATGCCAAATTGTGACCAGCAGACCCTAGAGTAAGGGAAAGCAGCTCCATCGTTCATGCCCCATTTTCTATTCAAGAACTTGGGCTAACGATGAACATCCACCAAACCCCCCTACCATCTCCTGGTTTAGGAAGACAGGACCAGAACAGCAATGGCAGAGTGAACAGAACAGCAGAGAAAAGGGATAGATCCAGAGCAGCATGTGTGTAGTAGTTTCAACTCTGTTACCACTGAGAATGTACTTTTGGCAGCAAGACTTTTTCCCAAAATCCTTAGATGCAGGATACAAAGTCCATGATTAGACTGCTAGGATTTTGATTACACCAAAATTCCCAGCTTTTTGTCATACACATTTTGTTTCCATTTTTCCTTCCTATCATAAAATCTGGAGGCTGGCACATATATACCAGAGGACACTGGATTAATGTAGGTGCACTTTGTTTGGTGGTCTGTTTTGGAGGGTTTTGAGAGGTGGACAGCTTGGTTTTTTCCTGTTTTTTCTCAACTCAGATGACTGCATGACTTGGATTTTACTTGCAAACTCCAAGACAAACCCTGAGACAGTGAATTCTGCCATCACCTAATTAATTTCTGCAGCTTCTTCTGTATTTTAAGCACATGGATTTTCATGGATGGATGTGTATACAGTCATGCTGAGCTCTAGCTAACAGTAATTTCAAATTTCTACATCCACTAAAAATATGGCAGTGAAAAGTACTGACATCTGCAGTAGCACCAAAGATACTATGTTCAAAATTTACTCTGATTTTTTTCTTTCCAAATTGGAGGTGCCATAAATAAACTGGAAAGGAAAACATTCTGTATTCCTTTAGACGTTTTGTCTTCTGCTTCAATCTCAATCTGTTTCTAGACTGTCTTCAAACACCAATGCTCTCATGAGCTGGCTGCGGCCACTGTCTTCCCGTGACATCTAGAATAAATAAATGAATCACATCCTAATCTCTAAAGCTAGCCTGCTCTCTCTCTTTCAAGGCAAAAAATGCTTCAACAGCAACTTCACTTCTCTGTGAACTAGAAAATGGACCCTTGTTACACTCAGGTTAACCAACATGCTCATCCATTGAATCAAGGAACTCAAGATGGAAGGGCAAATGGAGGTCATCTAGTCTAACTGCCCACTCAGAGCTCAGCCATTGGTATCAGGTCACTTTGGATCTGCTATATAACTTATCAAGTTTGAAATCAAGGACTTCACTTTGTCTAAGGTGCTTTGCTGGTAATGGAGAGGAGAGAACAACCTGTGACAAAAGAAACAAAATCTGCCATCAGAATCCAGCAGGTGCAAGTTCACCTACGAATGCTTTATACTGAGAGCATCCAGGCTAGACATCACACTCTTGCTGTGATTAGCCTGGGATGTGATTTTTCCATTTGTTCATTGACACAATCCAGAGAGAAAGAACTGCGTTATTCTTTACAGCTGACTGCACCACACATCACACTCCACACTTGTTTATCTCCATAAGACAACAAAAAAAATCAGAATCAATAAGCAGCAGATCATAGGACACAAAAGATAATGCCTTTCCTTGTTTTATTATTTCTATCTAGCTGTTGTTAAAATACATCAGGACAGCATCACTACTTCTCCCTAAAGATGATTGAGAGATGAAATGGAAACACACGCTTCCCTTAGAAAATGGGTCTGTATTCCTCTACTCCCATTTCAGCTCTGCAGCGAAATATAAGCAAAAATAGAAGACATCAACCACAGTAATGAGGAAAAATATTTCAATAATGAAAAGATATAACTATAGGAAAGTCATCCACTTGGAAATAAAATAGATTTCACGCTTTCAGTGACTCACCCTGTCTTTTACATGAGCAGATGTTTACACAAGAGAAATACAAGATGTTTATACAAGAAAACAAGTGGTTCTCCCTCAGGCCAGGCCAGCCTGAAACCTTAGCATTTCTTTTTATCTTGGTGTTTTAGATTTAATATTATCTATGCACATTCTTCGAGGTGGGGAAGATGAAGGAGAACGATTTGTCTCTGCCTGGAGGAGAGGATGAATTCTAATTTTTGTTTTACTCAAACTCCACATACGTTGTGAAGAACTCCCTCGCTCTCAAACAGAGCTCCTGCTGAACTATTAACAGCCTCCTTACCTATGGGTTCTCTCTGAGCTAACACGTTTGCTGATGAATACCACCAAAAGTAACAGAACAAACAGCACTGGAAATCGTCAGTTAGGATATGAAGCCAAGAAGCAAAAGAGATTAACGCATTCAATCTATTCCATTGAAATCAAATTTGTTTTAATTAAAATAATGCAGTCCTCTCTGGCTCAAACTCCAAACAAATTTGTATCAAAATTCCTTAGACAGAATCTAGCAAGATTTCACAAAGTATTCACCACCATTCAGAGAAACTGCCTCACTCGATGCGTACACGTGTACCTACATCCTCAACTGCCCAGAAAGGTCCAAGATTAAAAGGAGTGCTGATAAACAGAAGTGACTTCATACTGCAGTGTTGTTTTATTTTTCCTTCCTAAGAGTAAGTGACTGGAATCACAACACTTCACTCTGGGTTTCTGCGCAAGCGGAACCCCGAGCAAACATAAAAGAACATCGAAAAGATTCATGGAAGGCCCAAGGCTGGCGTAAGACCAAACCTGTATGTGCCATCTGGTAAACAGGGGGTTCATTTTCTTCACTTCTGCTACACGAGTAAATGGGTGTGCAGGAAGTGGCAGGATTTTTTCCATCTTTGGTTTGTGTTTCTGGTGGTTTATTTTCAACTGTGCGTGACCAAAGAAGCCTTTTGGTTGTAGTAGTAGATACCTGTGTGGCTTCTTTACCTCTTGTAGATTCCCCATTGTGTTTTGGTGTGGACACGACAACGTATTTGTCACGTAGTGCAACTGGCCCAACCCTGTCATTCTTTCTTTCACTTAGGACCCTTTGCTGCTCTTGACATCCCTTGGTGCTTTGGAAGTGGTAGTAAAGCCACACAAGGATTTTTGTAATGAAAAGATGAAGAAACAATGCTGCTATGCATCGCATTCAATTTGCACTTGTTGTGCTATTATCCTACAGGATAATTCATCATAGGCTTTGAATTGGTGCTCTGCTTGATAATTTCTGGGATAACTTTCTCTTGGGTGACATTCAGTCTCAGCTATAAACACAGAACAGAAGCAAGCTGGAGTTTTGTCCACTTATATGTCTCTCAAGTGATTCCCTTAGTGGATACGAGTCACTACTTCCAGCAGATTGAGACTCATCTTTTGAATTGGTTTTGTTGGTATGGAGGTACTGGAGTCTGGCTACCAACTTCGCATCAATTTTTCCAAACACGTTTTCAAAACAGTCTAAGTAGTAAAAAAGCATCCTCTCGCATATTGTTACTTCTGGCACAGGCAATAATATTTTCCCAAATAAAAGATTCATAGGTGATAAAAATATCCAGAGGCATTCTTGTAAAATAAAGATTTTAACCTCTGTCATTCTGACCTCATGTATGACACCATCCTAATTCCCTCACCAGTGTAGCGCCACATAAACTTCACTTCCAGTCTTAAATTACTGCACTTAGAGATCTAACCTTCAGCCCACAAAACCCCACAACATTTTCATAGGCCAAGCGATCACTCTATTTAGCAAATTAAATTTGCATAGTGTTTGAACATGAAAGCGGGCACTTATGCATATTTATTTGGTTTTCAATATGCAGCAAAAGATCAATATATTTATTTTTAGGAGGGCCACAGTGGTATCGTGCATGTGCGCTCCATGGAGTTCCTACACACAGTGTCAATGCCGCACGGTGCACCGTTTCCATTCTATTCCCTTCGATGCTTTTGGAATCATCTGAAGTCAAAACATCCTGGAAGAAAAGTTCAGGTTTTGCACCCCTGGTTTCAATTATTTTTAAACCTGACGCACAAACACAGCTTTTTAAGATATGTGAGTGGAGTGCCAAAGAAGGATCTTTTGATTTTTTTGAAATACATGTGGTTGAAATCTGAGACCCGCCTGCTGCCAAGCCACAGTATTTGGAATCGAGTACTGGCACAAGAAAATAAGGCATTGTTCAGAGTATAATTTTAAGAGGAACTACCCTGCAAAAAGGAAAACGTAAATTCCCATACTTTAGCTCATGGTTACAGGACAATCCCATAAGCCTTTGTTAAACACTTGAAAGTTGAAATAGAGAATCTAGCGATGTTTATCCAAGCTCTCAGAAGTAATCCTTTGATATAAACTACACTAGAAGCCTCTTAAATTTTTCTGTGTTATAAAAAGAATCAAAATTGGGAGATAGATCTCATCCACATTATTTCCAGTCCTGTGCTGGTTGTGTTCATGTTGTCTGGTTTTACACACAGCTCTCTCAGTACTTTTGCTATTAACTGTAGCAGCAAAAAAAACCAGCAGGCTCCTACTGAGATAAAAGCACCCTGAGAGAAATCCTGGATCTCCAGGTAACGCTGAGTGAGTTCAGATGCCCAAAGAGCACATTTGCTGTGTGTACAGACACTTCATTTGCCCGCAGCTTTAGTCAATGCCATTCCCAGTTCTGACTGAATAAAAAATAAGCCAAAATTGTTTCCCTTGTTAACAAGCTTCTCAGAACAGAATTTTATTACAGGTAGCTCTCCCTGGGACGACAGATGAGCAAGACAGACAGAAATAGTGCAAACAGAAAGAGGAAAGTGTTACTGAGCTTTTGTGAGGGCTACAATTACATCAGAAAGGAGAAAGTTACACATCATGATGTTCACGTACAAAAAGGATCAAAGTTAAAAGATTGATCTAAAAAGAGACAGTTGTAACCCTGAAGACAAACCCAAGGAACTTCTTTGCACCTCGGGGAGTGACACAAAGGAAAAACAACCCCCTAAAAAGGAAGCAAATCATCTTTGAAGTCACTAAAAAATGTACAGTAGATTTGCTGACAAATGGTTTCTTGTCCTGAGAAAACTAACAGCAAAAATGACAAAAGGAGTAACAGCCAATCTAGTAACATGTCCACTACTCTGGGGTTTCAGCAGCGCTCCCTCCAGTGCTCGATGCCAGATCACAATGTTTAATCTGAGCTTTGAGGAGAGAGAAAAGACATCAGTCGATCTGAGACTCAAGTCTCCAGTTTCAGTTCTCTCTCTCTCTGTCCTTGATGCATACACATGCTAGCTCCAAGGCTTTCTTGTCCGTTTGCCACCCAGGTTTCTGTATAAATTCAGACATTATTTAGAGCCAGATCTACCCTGCTATTAGCAGCGGCACTTTTAGGAATCATCCTATTTTAATTTTCTCAGAGAAAAGCAATGACAGCACTGCATTTTAAGGTGAATACGTTAAGAGAACTCACCTGCTTGAACAACCCATGAAAGAAAATCCCAAGTTAAATATCCTCGATTACCCTCCAGAGGTTCTGTTTGGTTTAGGCACCTCCTCTAGAAACCTTAGTAAATTGGACATTGTAATTAACCAAGAGGATGTTTCCCTGTGACACCTCTTACAGGCCACCAGGACAAATTGGTGCCTTGACTCCAGATTACCAAACAATTAATCATCTCATTTAGTGTTACTGAGCTGTCCCGGCACCATCACTCACTTAGCATCCACAAAAAACAGACCAAAAGTGCAATTTCATCCTCTACCAATCAACTAGATGTAGGTCACCAGCAAAGCATTCTCCACTTCATTGCACGTCTTCTGTGTGCCCCTCCAGAATCCAGCCACAGCCATGCTTCGACCAGCGTTATCGTAGCTACAAGAACCCTGGGCACTGCATACGAGTCTCTTCTGATTTAGACAGGGAGATGTGAACTCAAAGGCCTTCTAAAATACTAGGTGAACAAGCAGTTCAACAGAGAAAGCTACACCATTTCTTTGAGAAAAACAAACCAAAAACAGTTTTGAGAGACAAAAGTACAAACTGAACCTGCAATACACAAGACAGCTGGCCCAAACAGTTTCCTTCTGTGCATCAGAAAGCAGAGTACAAGAGAGAAAGTATGCTTCAGCAAAGGCTCAGTCATGGGAGACATCACACTGGACTTAACCAGTCCTTCCTGAAGAGTCTGTGGGCCAAATGCACAGGCAAAGTTATCCCTCTGCATGGAGCTCAGTCTAGCAGGTAAAGCACGTGCAAGTACAGAACAGTATCTTTCAGCATTACAATACTCCTATTCATGCACCACGGAGTTCTCAGCCCAAGCCCAAGTCTTGGTCCAAGTTTTCTGTCTGTATGCTACCTTGAACCAAAGGAATAAGATAAATGAGGGTTATAAGAAAAAAATTGAGCTTGCCGTGCAGCCAGGACACTGGTTCACAACCAACCACCAGACTTCTCCACGTCCATGGCATTGACTGATTTTACTTCACACACAGTCTTAAGGCATTTACATAAATGGAAGCTGCTCCAGTGCTTATACTGGTCTCAAGAGGTTCTGCTCAGATTGCTGTGTTTCATAAATAATAGACTCTTCCTTTTTCTGCTCATCTTTCATTTGGATTAACACTCAGCATGTGACACATCACGCTCAGAATGATGTAGTGTCAGTATGTACACAGTGCGGACTAAGCCCCCCCAGATGATCCTTAGGCAAAACAGAGCATGTTATGCTTGTGCGTACATGTGTGCGCTTGTTTGCACAGAGAAGAAACAGAGTTAAACTTATGTCAATGCACATCATCTGACTCGGAGCCTTTGTTATGTTAATAGTCTAAAATAATCTCAACCAAAATATTTTCGTTTGATGCAGTAGAAGCATTAATGCATGATAGATACATTTGGAAATCATTTATATTGCTCATTAAGGCTTCTCTAAATAGAAATGATGTGAAATGCAGCATGCATGCAAGGTCCACCAACTGCCTTCTTTGGTCTCTTAGGTACTGGAAAACGTCAGAGAAAACCATGCTCAAGCAACAGCTGGTCAAAAGGCACAAAGATTACTCTGTGTTTCAGCAGAATTTTCAGACACTTGTTTGTTCAAAATGATCTTCCACCCAGGCACTCCAGTCCCCCTGTGCCTGCTCGCTCTTTTAACTGGAAGGTTTTTTCCAGCATGTGGTATGTAGAGCAATCAAATACAATACAGCTGGGAGGGCTAAGGGGGACACTAACGTGAGTCACCAGGCTGCTGGACCAGTGGAGGATGTGAACTAATGAAGATACAATGGCACAAAGAGCTGATGATTGCTTTCATCATTCTTCCAGCAATACTAAGAAAGATAGGGATCCTGCATCATCTGGAGGCCTTCAATTAACCTCTTCTAATTAGCATCCCCACTGAATTTCCTAAAGTGAGTAACAAAACATTTTAGGGAAGCAAACATGCAAGGGGTTGAAAGCAGCTAAACAGGGTTCTGACACTACTCACTATGAAGAGATCCCTCACAAAGTGCACAGTTTCTCTACATGTGGCTTTTGTTTATTGACTCAATTTTAGTATGAGAAACATACAGATCTATGTCAGTTTGGGTTGTCCTCTTCAATTCTGGGAAGTGTCAATCATACTGCAAAGGAAACAAGTGGGTCTATGCTTAGCTGGCCCAACCTCTTCACATAGAGTCCCATCCTGACACCCAACTTCTACTGCCTGGCAGTAAATACACTACTTCTCAACAGATAATTCATAGAGGAGATTTAAATTCTCTGAGAACTTTTAAATAAAATTGCTTTCTCAGGATGGACTCCAAGGAGAAAGGCAGTTCCTAGCAAGATGTCCATGAAATACCTGGGGATCTGTTTGCACTTGAGGTATAATCACAGTGGTGCTCACAAAGTCAATTTATGAGTTTACGTAGATCTGTTCACATCAGTATGATTAAGCATGAAACAAGATTTTGACTACAAACTCTCTGACTGCTTACCAGATACAGTAATATTTTGGCATCTCAGAAACAAAAAATCAGATTTTGAAAAAAATCAATCCAGCAAAAATTTCATTATTGAAGATACAGTAGTATGTGAACAAAAAAATCTCATTCTTACAGTATAGTTTCCTTCACCGAAATTGCTGAACTTCTCTTTTAACTACAATTAAACCATCACCATCAAATTAATGGGATGTGGTGCTATCACACCGAGGTCCGACGTGCTCAATTGTTACAGTTTGTACCGTTAATAAATGCATTTAGGAAATAATGCTTTCCATCTCTCCACTGAAATGTTTTCCATGTGTTGAGAATGTTCGGTCTGACTCTGAACTCACACACTGTAGTACAAGGCAAATTTAAATTGAGTAAGGCCACTCCGTGGATTAAAAAGTCAAGGATGACCTGTCAGTTCTGTTGACAAAGGATTTGTGGTTTCCTGCAGAAATAAATACACATTCCTCACTTGATAGGCAGCTAGATCCCAGTGATATGTACCGAACCCAGTACTTCATCTGCTTTTCTTCCCTTTACCGTAGGCCATCTGTACCAATACAGTTTTGTTCTATTTAAACGTTATTACTAGAATGAGATTAAATATATACCAGTTCACTAAGTGCTGTCTGTGTAGCAGCATCCAGTAACACCACATACTTCTTCACGGCATGCAGTACTCAAGAGTTTCAAAGTCAACTGTAATTAGAGAGTAAAGCTTCACATCACACTAAGCGCAGGAAATACTACTACTGCCACATTATGGCCTGGGAAGTGGGGACACGCGACCCGCGTGAAATGTCCAGCACCACACAGCACGTTGATGACAAAGCTGTAAAGAGAACTCCTAACCATTTCAGCTAGGAGGTGAGGAAAATAGATTGCCAGCCTCCCACATACACATAAATGGAGTTTTGCCCTTGATCTACTACTTTGTTATTTGGCACCGAAAGTACTTGCAAATTTAACAACTACAGCCATAACTTCATTAAGCAAAATATTTCACAAGCATGACAATCTCTTTATAAGGAAACCGACTCTCCCTAGTAACCCAATGCGCTGCCCTGACACCAGTGATGTAATCCAGGGCTGAGGCTCTGAGTAGCATCTGGTAAAACATGATGATTCAGTGGAATCTGGTAAAAACAAGAACTGGAAGGGCCAAATATATCTTTGAAGGAATTCCACTGAAGCTTGAGAAGCTGGGAAGCCAGCACAATGATGCCAGTAAGATTACATCAGGGATTAATCTAGCCTGAGATCAACTTCACCTTCCCCGCTAAGTACTCCTCTTAGATCCATTAACTGGCTCCACAGCACCATTCCTCATGAATTAGAGCAGCCTCTCTGACTTTAAGAATTCACTCACCTCTGCTTCTGACAACTCCAGCTCAATTCCCATGACTGTCTGGCCCAAACACTGCACTTACTCCTCTTCTTTTTGCTTCCTTCTCCCTCCTGTCTCATGCGGCTACAGTTTCACCATTGCAGGCCACAAGCTGCCCGCACAAACCAAACAACAAGGAGACAGCTGCTCCTTCTTCATGCTCAACTGTCTCTTCCCACACTGCACAAATGAGCTGGGCAACCCATCATACCACTCCAGTTCTCCCCAGGAAAGCCTCTAGAAGCAGCTTTGCAAGTTCCTCCCATCTCATCTGGATCTTACTTGCAAGGAGGAATACAGAGGTCAACTGAAATTATTTCCACTGAACCTTCTCTACAGTTACAATGACAAAAAACCCCTAAACCAAAAACCCACACACACATCCCCCCAAGCAAAATAAAACAGTTCAATGTACTGAGCATTTCCACAACCAGTCTCTGCATTTCTTGATCTAAAAAGCAATGAAAACAGCAAGGTTTTCCCAATTACAAAAGACATTCAATAAAAGTGAGTCCAACTCTACAATAGCTGGTACACTGGGTGCTTGACAGGGCGTGAGATATGATGTGCCTTTTCTTGCTCCAGATCAAAGTCATCTGACTTCTTCACTGCATGATCAAAAAAGGCTGAATGGACATTTGGGAGGGGGTAATGAAATCAAACAATCTGTTGATATTTTCAGCTTACAGCTCTAAAATATCCTTCACTTATGGTTTCAGAGAAAACCCTCAGAATTCCTTCCATTGAGTCTACAGACAGCCTGGAGCTACTAATCAAAGAGTGGAGTTACCTTACCTTTCCCCCTGTGGGATGTCAGTTAAAGCAATTATCAGGTTTGGCAACAAACAGTGCCAGTGAAAATCCACCACATTTTTGTGCTGCTGTATGGGAACTGAATTATTTCATAGCCTGGACTATCTCTTTATTCAAACTAATGTCTTCATGAGTGCTGGACCTGTCAGTCAACACTATCTGATCTCATTTCCATGAAGCATGAAGGGGAATTTGACAGGAAATCTCCTCCCATTCCTGGATAGTATTTCCTAAAACTCTTAATGCACCAGGAGATAAGGAAAGAGTTTCTTCTCTTGAAGACCCTGTTTCACCACCATTCTCCCTCAGTCACAGATGCTCACGTACTTACACACACATACTCGTATTCCCCATGACAAGTGGCAATTATAGCAATTGCCGGCTTGGAAAGCAAATGGGGAAATGTTTAGTCTATTTTTAGCAGTCTTTAATGCAACTTAGCAGCTGCAAACAAACAGCAAGAGCCAGCAATGTACAGGCAGCCTTCTGGATATCAGTCTGGGAACCTCCACGCTACTGGATCACTCAACACACATAGCCCATGGCTGGGCTTCTACTCCAAAACCACGGTCTCAGTGTGGAAGCAAAAAAGACAAATGAATAAAAATAATGACAATAAACTGGCAAGGAAGAGACATAGAGATCTCCAAGAATGCTTGGAAAAATACCATGATGACTGAAGGAACTGCAAAGAGCAGCCCTACAGACTTGTAAGCTCTGTGCCTACTTAACTGCAGTAACTCCTCTCTTCCCCCTTCTCACATCAATGTGACTCCTAGGTATAACCAGCATGTCACCTCAGCTCTGCCTGCATGCTGAGCACGATGGCACCATGTGCCTGATTGCTTCCAAGGTGCCTTAACGGTCCAGCAAGGACTTGTATTAACGGACCAGAGCAAGTGCAGAGAGAAAAGGTACCCACAAAGTTACCCAGTAACCTCTGTGCAAGGCCAAAACCGGGCTTTTTCACCTTGCCCAAACACTGGTTTCTACACTACCAACAGGAAATTCCTGCCTTTGACCTACATCTTTATTGAGAGACTAAAAATAAAACAGCTGAAAATTACTGGTCAAGCAAAAAAGCATAACCCCATTAACACCACTTCCTAGGAAAGATGGCTAAGCCCAAGGAAAGTTCAGAGGCAAAGAAGGAAGAATAAGTTAAGACACTATTGAGAACACTTGAGATAATACTTCCCAGCTCTCAAGAGGCTGCTAAAGGAGATGGATTGTCCTGTATTCTATGCTACCTTTGTAAGGAAGACAATTACTTGGAATAATTTTCCTTAAGAAGTTAGCAAACATGCAGATCAATCCTAAAATCAAGTATCTATTTGGAACCATACATTTCACACAAATCTAAGGTACAAGAGCTACAAGGAGGTATCCAACTGACCAAGATTTACCCCTTGAAAGGAGAAAAATGTGTGTAAAACAAGGAACCCAACAAATCCAGAATTTTTCCAAGGCACTGCTGATGCACACTGCTTTTCTCAAAGAGCCACTACAGAGAACAGCAAGAAGAGGCTGTGTGATAAATAACCTCTGCGGCCAAGTAGAACTAAACTGGTACAAACTAGGAAAGTTCCAGTGAATGAAGCTGCACACACTGGCTGAACTGGCAGACCTAAATTAGCCCATTGCAGTGTATGACTGAAAGAACACTGCAGTAAACCAATTTCGTTCAAAGATGATACAGTTCAGTTTTACACTGAGCTAGACACACTTGATTTTATAAAACAGGCTAACATTTGTCCACTTGGCATTAAAAATCCAAATGTTTCCTTTAAGATTCGAGTGACAATGTGTTCCACTACTGCCAGACACATCACATTCTGCTCACTCAGTGTCCTGCACTGAACAGACTATATCCACTGGTGTTTATCTGAACAGCACCACTACCATTCAGCAGGAGCCTTTTTCCAGGAGAGCATTGTGCTAGTGATCACAGAATCATCATGGCTGGAAAGGACCTCCAGGGTCATCGAGTCCAAGCTGCCAAATTCTCAGCAAACCTGCACATTTAGGTGCTATCAGTAAACTTTAACTTTTCAGTCCCTTCACTTATTATCACAGTTCAAAGCATTAGTTGTATAAATCAGTTAACCAAGGACAGACCTCACACCTACACCACATCCTTACTTGTTTCACTCCATGAAAACAAGCTTCCTAAAACTGCAAAAGACACTGACAAAGAGCAACTCACTCTTAGGGAACAGCACAAAAGTCACTGCTGGTGTAACACAACATCCATAAAAGGTACACCTATGAAACAGGCTCAGAGTGTTCAGTTGTGACAGAGGTGGCAACATGGTACTGCAACATCTTAGCTTCCCAGGTTAGAAAAGCCACCGCTGACGTTGCCGATACCGCAGGTACCAGCAGTGATGACTCTCCCAGCGCTTGCTGCTCTTCCAGGGCTCTTGCAAGTGCGTTCCTTGGGTTCAAAAAATAAAAAACCAAAACTGGTGGTTTGTCATTCCTCCAAATTGCCTTATTCATTCCTAATGATTTTAAAGTACTTTGCACTTTCTTTAACATGACATTTTCTGAATTAAGAAAATTTCAAAACAGATGCTTGGGTTAAAAACATCTGATATTAAAACCAGAGCTTTTCTTTTTCCCTACAGCACTAGA
Organism: Phoeniculus purpureus; assembly: GCA_028565055.1. NCBI lineage: Eukaryota > Metazoa > Chordata > Aves > Bucerotiformes > Phoeniculidae > Phoeniculus > Phoeniculus purpureus. Next base: position 20,285,538 of record JAOXOE010000405.1, on the reverse strand, counting down.
CTGCTGTCTTATGGGAACAGAGTTTATATCATCTGGTCGCAGAATGTTACTTCAGGGCTGGAACACTGGAAGCGTTTAGCAATTTTTTTTTTTGTCTCTGCACTAGAAAACCTCAAGAGAATTTCAGGACTTCAGAACTTGCTGGATGTCAGCAGAAGTTATCAGAAAAGTGTAAAACACAGGAGTCTGTATTAAAAATACCCAAGCAACTTGCTGTAATGAAAACATCTTCATAAAAATACATCCCGTGATGTATATTGGTTATTCTGAACCGCCCATAAATGCTGCTGCTTTTAGGACAGACCCTGACTGGACCTTTCTTTTACTGCCTTACAGATCTTTTCCCCTCTATTACAGGTTTTAGTTGTTGGCAGTTAGACTATTGTATTTTCTCCACAGAATAAATGAAGTTGTGGCTAGTGTGGTAAATACTTGTGTGTGTATATTTAGCTATCTCTAAAAAAAGGTGTAAGTTTAGAATCATATTCCTTATACTCAATAAGCAATGTAAGCAACAAAATTAATTCTACTAACTAGCCATTAAATGTACCTGGGTGCTTGAAAAACTAGGGAGGTAAAGAAAAGCTTTCTGTGCTCCAGAGGATGTAGCGTAATTGGAAATATCAAGATTATTAGAGAACTAATGGAAGTACCAATAAAACATTCACAGGCCACAGAACCATTATGCTGAACTTTCAAATGCAATGTCAAAAGGTCAATAATTATTTTTTTTTTCCAGTATTATTGACTTTAAGTTAAACCAGATTGTCTCGCCTGGTTGGAAGTAGTGCCAGAGTCCATTCCTGTGAGCTGATTGCTAAAAATCCAGTTTGGGACTCATTCAGAGCACCTAGGCCTGCTGTTTGCAAAACGTGTCAGATCACTCCATAAAAAGAAACAGACTGAAGAGTTCTGGTAACCGCCTGACATGTTAATTTATAAGATTTATGACTTTTATATAAAGGTAGGATTAGCACAATGTATAAAAATTCCAAATGCTGACAGAACATTTTCAAAAGAAAAAAACCTAATGTTTTCAATAATTTGGGGGGAAGAAAGTAACATTTTTCCCACCCTATGCATTTTTCCTTTGAAATGCTCCACATCCTTCATCGCTGCACCTTTACAGGCAATGACCGCTCTCCTGTCCGTTACATACCTTCAGCCTCCGAGGAAAAACTATTCCAGAACTAGATCTTGTAACTAACGTGGTGCAAGTTCAAATGAGAAACCAAAAATCATGTTCTAAGGTTCTCATGTACTGGCTGGTTCTTTGTTAGTCCACAGCTCTCCTGCAACATCAGCCATTTGCACCAATTAGAAAATAGTTTTAAGAAAAGCTTGGTATGAATCCAAACCTACATGTAGATACTGAATTGGTCTGATGCACATAGATGAAGACATCACAGATGTACATGTAAGTTATCACAGACACACAATATAATATGACCCGTTCTTCTACTTACTAGTTGTCCCATTAATTTAAGAAGAAATGGATTCACATTCTCACATGCAGACCAAGGGAAGCCTTGGGGCATCAGATGCTTAAAAGAACATAGATCTTGTCTGCAGGCTTACATGAAAGCCTGTTTTATAATATTACACTTCTGATTACCAAAGATCTCCCAAAGCTTCAGCAAATGACATCAAAAACCACTGCATCTTCACCCCAATATGAGCACTGACAGAAATCCACAGCATCTTCTGGTAGTCATACAAAGGTCATTCCAGTGAATTTACAACTGGCCTACAATCCTCATGATACAATCTAATTATAAAGGAATCAAACAGAGAACCACACTGAACAAAGCATCGATGGGAGATATTTGAACATGAAACATTTCATTGGTCAAGCTTTCGTATTTATTTTCCACAAATAATGAGCCATGTCAACTTGTTGCTATTGTAAATTAACTAAAAGAAAGTTTAATTATAAATAGCTGTGACTATCAAATTGCACTTTGCCGTGGAGCTTATTCAATCAAGAAATAAAAGCAGTTCTGTGAGTGCAGCGAACAAAGAACCCTTCTCCAATGCTCCCTACTGCTGTAGCTCAAATCCAAGGCAATTACAATATTGGCAATCTTCATACAGAAAAATTATTGGTATTTTAAGTACTTTCTCACTTTAGGTCTGCACTGAGCAATTAGCTGATACAGTGCTGAACAGAGCAGCATCTGTCAATGCCCTGGCACACTATATTATCAAAAAAAGGGCAAAAAAAAACCCCAAACACGGCTTAAAATGTGGTTAACAGAAGTGTTCAATTTACGCAAAAATTCTCCTACTGCAAGCGGTCCACATATACGGTAACAGAAACTGCCAAATGAGACCTTGTTTACTGAAGGAATTTCACAGGTATTTTCAAAACACAAAGGCATGTGAAATACTTTGGCTTTTGTACAACAGCCACAAAGTAGGGGGAGATTAGTCGAATGCACATTAGAAACTACCTTTGTTCTAACTCACACAGCATGACCAGTACTTAGAATTATATTGGGAAGAAAGCAGATGTCTGTAGGGTTTTGTAAAACTCAATTTTCTCCTAGATAGATTATCTCTGAGATAGTTCAAGTTTTTAATTCCTTATCAAGGTTACTCCTTACAGACTACACCTCAAATCAGCATTTAAATCACTGTGACCTACTCTGAGCCTGCACAGACACTTCCCCAGCAGCTGGCACAAAGATCACTACAGAGCAGGTAACGTACACATGCAGACCTAAATGCCTCGTGGTGCTGCAGGGAATTGGCTTTTCAGCATAGCCAATTCCTTCTATTTTTGTGTTCCAGATACTAACAAGTGTAAGCTTTTACTTGTAAGTGTATACCCATGTCTGAAAACAGGGGCAAGAATTCTGGACAACCGTGTCATCTTTTAGTGTAGGCAACCACCTACAGCTCCAGGCTGCTCAGGAAGCGCAACTCCCTACTACAACAATTCATCAATATTACTTGAGTTCCAAAGCTGGCAGAATATTTACCTCTACTAATGAAACTCATTGTGCTGCTCACAGCAAGGGCAGCAAGAAAGAACACATATAAAATACTTTCAAACATAAAGTACCATATTTCTTTCTAAAACTATGTAGAAAACACAGAAGTCAAATGACTGAATTATTACAATCACAGAATCCGCAGTGGGTAATTCTGTTGATCTCACTAGGTTAGGGAGCGTCCCTAGTGATATCCCTGATTTGGGTTCCAGGTAGACAGCAGACTTCCCTGTGAGGAGGGTTAGCTCTGCATATTGAGCCCTCAGTTCCCTTCAGGAAGAAGTCTCCAATATCTATTACCCTTTTCTTCTTTGTGGAGGAGGTTGTCCTATTACCGGAAGACCTCTCTGGTTTATGTGACTGTGATAAGACTTCTGGAATAGGTTGCCTATTCCAGATCTATATCCCTGTTAGACTGACTGTCTTCCAGGAGGGGCTCATATCTATTTCTCAGCGGCACCTGGGAAGGTGAGGCAGGCAACAACGTCCCAACACCTTGTATCTCTCTAACAGTCTACGCTACAAGTGCCTTTTTTTCCCCCCACTAACGGAAGCCCTGGTCAGGAAAGCTCTTGTTTATGAGAGACATCATGGTTTTTGAAGTGGAAGAGTACTCTGGGGGCATTGCCATACAAAATTACTGAAATAATGAAAAAAAAGCCTAGTGAATGCAAAGGTTTTTTCCAGTCTTAGATACTCTAGTATCAGAGTCCTGAAATCCTCACCTCCGACCAAAAGCAGCACGACTGTCATGCATTAAATAAATGCTTTGGTGGAGTAACTACTGCAGTGCTGAAAGCATGACCTTCTCAGTTAGAAATCTTTGGTACCTCATTTCAAAGCAGCATTCCCTGCTCCCTAAGAAATGGGTCACCATTTCTTCCTAGGAGTACTCTGCTGTCCCAAAGGTACATTACTGCGAACGCATGTCAACAGGAAAGCAAACAAGCATATTGCACTTATTACTGACACAGGGTCTGGGTGGTCTGGCTGGAAATGCTCTACTCTCTGTCATTTATGCAGAGGTCAGGGAATGGACACAGAATTCCCTTGTGTCACTATTACTATTCTTATTGCAAATGTAGGGATTGGTTGGGGACTTTTATTTATTTGTAAAACACATCTTGAACAGCAATCATACTGAAGGCTGGTTACACTAATGAAAACAGATGAAAACACAGAAAAATCTCATCTGCCAGCCAGGTGGCCAAGATGAGAAAGACCCCTACATTTTTCTAATATATGTTCTAATGTAATGATGTGCATAAACTATGCAAATGTTAGAATACTTGAGCACTAGGCACATGTGGAAAAAGCTGGCTGAGCAAGTTATCTATGCATTTGCAGGATCTCAAAAAGGCCTTTTTTTTAATTAGGAAATTTTACAGGAAATTAAATAAAAATGTGTTTTTCTAACTAACTGGAAGTGCATAGCATAAAAAGAAAAACAGAATCTATAATTTAACACTAATATACGCCTGCTGTCCTTATGTCCTACCAGTTCATAAAACTAAGAGCTGTTCCACATTCAGAATGTGGTAACCAGCAATCCATAAAAGTATAATATCTAGATGAAAAACAAACTTAAAACCTCAATGCCCATACCAGCCACCCACTCTTTCTTAAGTATTCTGGCAAAGAAGATGCTATCACTGCCAGAGACCTGTCACTCAGCTGCTCTCTCCCCACACAAGAAGTCCAAGATGCTTTTTCCAAATTCCTACTTGAGGCATTGCAATGTATCATGAAATGTCAGGTAGCCAGTCCAACATGAAGTACTGCACCTTGGGACAGACCATAGACTCCCTGGGTAAATCACATTGCTACTCAGAAAAATCTCATGTCAGCACTTCAGCGGTCCAGCTTAAACGCTTGGCGAGCTACCAAAGGTTAACGTCGCTGGAGTAGAAGGCGTGGTTTGCAGATCTGGAAGAGCAAAGTGATGGACAAGGTGGTGAAGAAAGGGAGATTAAATGCTCTGATACAAAATGCAAGGTTAAAGAGAAAAGGGTGTCTGCGGATAGAAGAATGTTGAAGGAGATGAGAATTCTTCTTATGATAAAGATGAATTCCAGCAATTGACGGGATTTCCTAAGGGTTACATGAATGCAGACAACAACCATAAATCTCTGCTGCTGCATGTGCTTATGCACGAAAACAGCTCTTCCCTCCTCTTAGCTGTGTGCTACAAGATTGAGAGTTTAGCCCAAAGCAGGCATATGGGCAATAAAGCAAGTGTAGGGATCCGGAATGACGCTTCATGGATTTCAGCTTGAAGACAATATGACATCAAAAGTATTTCTTAGACAATATTCATAGAGTAAGAGGACAGAAAATGGGAAAGCAAATTTAAGTCAAACTAAATCACAGAAGCGTTTCAGTTTGGAAACTACTAACCAGTAGATTTTATATTCTTATTTCAGAGAAACTGAATTCTGAAGTGTGTGAAACTGAAACTCAGCTATGATAGATACAGGCAAGATCCCGACATGTTGTTGTATTCAATCCCTGTTCTAATACTTTGAAAATTGGCATACACAAACAATCCTGTAATTAGGTCTTAAAAGTTACCTATTCAGTTACATTAGCTCTTTGTTGTTTAAATACCATATCACTACAACACACAGATGTAGCTAGTGTGTTCACTGTCACCCACTAAACCAATATGAAATTAAATCTAAAGAAATATGCTTGCAATAAACTTTCAGATTTAGGATGGGGGAACCACATCAGTAGGCCTGAATTAAATCCTGATTCATTAAATTGACATTAGTGAAGCGCTACAACTATCAGAGGTGCATACAGAGTGCAGTAAATCCCTAAGTCCCAAAACCGCAAAAGGTAACAACACTCCAACCATAAGCAACCACCTATTTTTCCTCTATACGTTCTAAGAAAAATGCCTTCCACTGTTCTGAACAAATTTTTGTCCCCCCAAGTATCCAGGGACTAATTCACTTCTCATTTTTACTTTGCACAAGCCACTACTACAGAGACTGTGGTGTTTTCCCTTCTGTGGAATGTCAACATGCTCAACTGGCTGTGCTCCCACAAATTAAAAGCCCTGAGAAAGCCAGGTACTTCCAGGACCAGGCACTTGTGACACAGCTCTCATCCCCATGGCCGGCACATCCTGCCCATCAAGTGTCTGCAGGCTCTGAGTGTGAACAGTGCACTGGGTGCTGGGAAATGTGAGCAGGAAGGACATGCCACAAGAAAACCTTTTCCAAACAAATTCATCTTGTGAATAATGTTGCCTCACTGGTTAAGGAGGCATTACCAGATTTAAAGATGACATCAGACGGGAATGGGAGAGACTTGAAAAAACGCCATTTACCGTGCTTAACTGTCTGCCCTTGCAGCCAAGAAAAACTAATTTTACATGCTCGCAGGAGAGCTTTGATCAGATGCTGGATTCCCAGGTGTTTCAGTGCTGTGCTCTACCCCCCACCCTTTTTTTTAATCCAATTGAGAGGGGAAAAATCATTTGCCAAAGCATCAGATATGCACACATCTGAATTGTCTGGCAGGTGGCAAACATTCCAGGTCACTACCTACCACCTAGGAAGACACTGTCGCTGCTCTTCTGCTCTTTGTTGCTCTTCTGTGTGGAGCAGTGACTGGCTTGTGAAATAGCACCACGAAACTACACTGCTGAGCAAAGAGGACCTTATGATTAATATTATACTGTCTCTTAAGTGTAACTGAGCCTACAAACAGAGAACCCAAACCCCCACACTTCAGGATTAAAATTACATATTTTACATTTGAAAATATAATTGCTTATATATTAGCTACAGCCAATTCAAGAAATTGTCAACTACTAAAGTGAACGCTCATGTTACCTTCAGTTTCTTATACATGGAACATAAACTATGGCTCATTAATGCTAAATACAAAAATAATGTAGAAGGGAAAACAAGATGAAAGACACGGTGTTATTTTATTTTCCTTTGGAAAATACCTATTTAAAATAAATACAGTTGAAACCACTTTGCTTCAATAATGTAGTCGCCATTAAAATGTTTCAGTGTTATATTTTCTAATCCATTATGGGTGTAGTCTATTCATCTCACAAAACCGCAAGACCTGGGCCTCGTGGAGAGTGAAAGCACTGCCCAGGACTGCATGTTTGAGTACAAATGATACCATGGGAACTATCATTTGTTAAACTACTCAGAAAACAGGTTGCTACATATTTCAGCCTCTGAATTAGAGCAGTATAAATATTCCACAACATTGCTAATGAGGATTTCAAGAGGCTTTCAAGCAACAATTTTCAAAAGCCATCCAAGAAGCCAAAGTAATTTAGTCAAAACTAATGAGATTTGTGCAGTTTTACATCAAAACTATGTTGATTAATTGGAAACCTTTACTGTCCCAAGTTTTTCTCAAAAGGAAGCCAACATCCACAATTATGGTTTTGTTGTTTGTTTTATATCTATGTTAATCTCTCCCTTTCATTTATGAAGAAAGAAGATCTGAAGTTTATGAGCTGAAATGCATCTGGATATAGTGGTGTCAAGACAGATGTGATGAGGAAAAAAAACCACCCAAAACCTCATTTGCAACAATTTCTGCCCTTGTTAAAAGCCCTGTCTTTTCCTCTTTCTAAGCTGCTGGACAACACAAACTGAGGAAAACTCCACATTGGGCTGGCTGCCCAACAGTCCTCTGAGGCCACTGTACCATGGCAGTGGCCTGGCCCTGCCTTGTTCTGACCCAGCTTCAACTACACCTGGACCAACCCATGGCAGCTTTTAGCATCACGCACACCTTATTGTTCTTCCTGTAGGGTTCTCTGCACTCACAGAAAGGAAAATCTTTAATTACCTGATTAAGGTACCTTCTGACTGCTTTGCACTGACAGAGTTAAGGAAATAGGGCTTGCTATGGAACATGGACCTGCAAGTGCACTGCAAACAAACACTCATGTCAGAAGAGTCTGGAAATATTAGGAAACTATTAATCTCTGACTTCTCTCCACAGATCCATCACAAGCACTTTTGTGGAGGAGAAGTACAATTAGTCAAGAAACATCAGAGACTGATGGCAATTGGCTATTCTCAAGACAAATGGAGCCTCTCAGAAAGGGTTAACAGCACTTCGCACATGTTTGCATTCTGTTCAGTCATTCATACAAATGAAATAGCCATTAATTGCCGCCTTCTGTGTCACCATGTCTTGCCTTGCTATCATTGTAACACACTACTGGTTTCATAGTATCACAGGATATTAGGGATTGTTCAACTAAGAAAACCACAGCTGGATCACTTTTCCAGTATGAAACTCAAAAGGTTGCCAACCACCATCACAAGTTTCCCTATTGTTTTAATACAAATAATTAGAGTGTGACATACCATTTCCTTAATCAGGTGGTAGCCATTTGCAAATGACCTTGTACTTGTTAACACTTCAAATCTACAGTCATGTAAGGTTATACGTGCTCGTCTTGAAATTCTTCTATGACTCAAACTTTAAAAAGAATGAAATGGAGACACCAAGAGAAACAAGTGATAAGGGTAGCCCTTAAAACAGTAACAGTATATTGAGTGTATATTCCCATCAGTTTATACTAAATGGCTAAACTGTCAAAGGGGAAGGCTTCATATCAAAGGTCCTGCTTTATTTCTGTTCCTGAGGTTTTTTTCCTCATGCTTTCAATAAATTACTTAGCTTTAGCAAAAGAAAAGAAAAAAATAAAGTGGCTGTGTTAATGCAGCAGCCATATGTTACACTGTTAGAGAGGTTAGCCCAGCTTTCACAGATTCTGGAGTTCAGCTACAGCTTGCTCACATCTGGTCTTTGTCTAGATTTATTAATAGCATGGCAAGAAATCTAAATCCTACAGCAGTGTCACAGAGATCATGCAGCGTACACTCACTCCAAACTGAAGAACAATATTCAGCTTAAACATTTTAATAGGCTTCTTTAAAATAAAGCTGGACAACACACTAGAAAATACATTTGAGAACAATTCTGCTTTGAAAGGCTGATGAATTAGATGATCTAACCACTATTTTCCAGTAATATTTTCCATCATCCATTTCATTTTTTGTTATCGCATCGTTCTAGTTCAGTATCCAGGCTCTATTTGGAGATCATCTCTTAGACTCAGCAGCCTAGAAGTTCAATGTGCTGCCTTACAATGGCTGGAAAAGTCACTGGGGCATTGTGCAACATCCCACTTCTTGCCTTTTCCACCACTGCACCTGCATGGCCCAGACAGTGCTGAAATGCAGGTTCTGCAGTTCTCCTCTGACCAAGCAGCCCACATACAGGTGCTGCTGATACAAGAAGATTTCCAACCCGTTTTTCATTTCTCTCTGGAGCTTGAGAGCACAGGAGATGACATTTCCTTTCTTAACCCCTTAGAACATTTTTTGAAGCAACTAATGAGCGAGGGCTGGCAGCACAGTCCATGTGACACGGCTGCATGGGTGTCTTAGCTCCAATGGCTTGATGGCTTTCACACTCCCTACATGCACACAGATTCCGACCCTAAGAGAGGAATTCTCCTTGCTCCTCCAAAGATCAGCTGTCTGCTAAGTGAAACCACTGTTAAAAACATTCTTGTTGGACCACAACAGACACTCCAAGAGGGCAGCAGACTACTCTTTGCGACCCTTTGTCATGTTCAAAGCTGTGTTCCTCACACAGAAGGACTTAATAGCTATGCCCCCATGGTCTGCTGAACAGCAGCCTCAGGCATGGCACTTCTGACTTCATGCTTCCTACCCACACTGGCAATCAAAAGTCTGGTTGTAGCTCTGGCTCAAAGCTTCTAAACTATGCCTGAACCCAGAGCTGCAAATATACAACTAAAGAAGACAAGCCTGACCCTGCTTTTAGAAATGGGCTTGGACTTGCATTTCACCTGAAGCAAAAACACTCTTCATTGCTACTAGCAACAGTAGCTAACAGACACTTGCACCAAAAGCTTCATCATGGCTTTGCATTATACCAACCTAGTTAAATCAAGGCACTCACAAAGAGACATAGTCTTGACACCAAAGTTAACAGACCTAGTATAAGCAGCCCATCTCAGAGCTTCTAAGAAGTAGAGGTGACTAATACATGAAAGCTTCTGTTCTTTGTTTCAGATACCAACTGACAAGCCAAACACATAGTAAGGTGAACAGTTTACTTCAACAGAGATTCTCTGAGGTTCTGGAAGAATTTAGTCTTCCCTGTTTACAGAAGTTCAATGTTTGATCTTCGAACAATGAAAGCAAACTGTGTCTGCACATTTTCCCTTAAAATAAGCAACTTTAGGCAAGACAAATGCAAATCCTAACAAAACATAGGAAAAGGTGGATTTTACTCTTTTTTTTCCTAAAACTGTCTCTTCAAGATGGTACACTGATGCAAAGCTAACTCATAAAAAGCAGCAGTGACTTCTTAATTCTGTATGCCTTGCTCAGAAAAGAGAAGGTGGCAACCTAAGGACATGAATGAGAGGAGCCACGACAAAACCATCTCCACAACTCCTTTCACTATTCTTTTGTTTTGCATGTGGGAGACAGATGGGTCCCTATTTCATGTACCACTATCTGCTAAAAGATGAAAGCTTGACATCCCAGAAATCTCAGATAAGCCAGGCCTGGGATTTTTCCACTGTGAAGGTTTCAGTGCTCAGGAATGGGTACTATAACTGGAGCCACTTTCAGCAGCACAAAAGCAGTAATAGAAGACGACATATGAATGCAGCATTTTCCAGTAACATGTTACTGTGCCTCTGTCTGACAGGTGATAAGGTACACCACCACAGACATTCTGTAACAGAAGCCCTAAAACTATTCTCAATAACAGTGCTCTCTGAAGTTGCCAATAAAGCAAGAGCTAAGATCTAAACAAAGTAAACAAATGCATAATTAATCCCACCTTCACAAAAAGTCAATTCCTTACACATGTAGCTAATGAAAGCTGCTGTGAGAAGACCACAGGGAGAAAAATACATGTTTTGCTACTTGAATCAAAAAGCTCATGCTTTGGGTCAACAAAAACCTCCAGGTGACACTCTGAAGCATTTCCAAGCAGATGGCATGAACTTAGCCACAAGTTTGACTGACTCAGCATTACTGCTAGCTGCTCATCTGATTTCATAGTGTCATTTGCAGTGGGTGTAAGCTGGAACATAGGAGGTTCCATATAAATATCAGAAGGAACTTCTTCACAGTGA
>JAOXOE010000405.1:20245102-20274231 GCA_028565055.1 Phoeniculus purpureus | reverse complement strand
GGAACATAGGAGGTTCCATATAAATATCAGAAGGAACTTCTTCACAGTGAGGGTGACGGAGCACTGGAACAGGCTGCGCAGGGGGGTTGCAGAGTCTCCTTCTCTGGAGATGTTTAAAACCCACCTGGATGTGTTTCTGTGTGACTTGGTCTAGGTGATCCTGCTGTGGCAGGGGGATCGGACTAGATGATCTCTCGAGGTCCCTTCCGATCCCTAATGTTCTGTGATTTCCAAGGAGTCATCCCTGAGGGTGATGAGATGCCCTAGCCTCAGGAAGGACTCTCAAGAGGAAAATAACTACTTACAAATGCTGAAATAAACCTAATAAACGTCTCAAAAATAATGGTGACCATGTCTAGATTTTCAGGAATTCCCTCACTTGAACATTTCACGTTTCACTGGTGCAATTTAAATCTGGCATTCTCCATCTCAGCATGGGACCAGGCTTACAGCCCCAGTCCTACAATCCATTAAATCTACACAATTCAAGAATGCATTTCAAATTAATAACCCCATTAACATTATGGGGTTATTAAAAAAGCCCTTTAACTACTACTGATCCACTTGCCAGCAACAACAACAATAACATCGGGAATTAGAGGAGTGCACCACATAATAGCTATTTCTGTGCTCCCCCTATCATTAAAAGACTTGACGGATTTTTTGAAGTGCTTTGGCCTTCACTTTGTTTTACTTCCTTCTCTTCCTTCCTAAGATACAACTTGCTCTGTGGTAGAGCTTTCCAGAATAGATCCCCACTGTTATTCCCAGATTGTTTCAATGGTAAACCAATTCACTTAGAATGGGGTTCTTCTGCACAGCGCATTAATAGCAATTGTTAGGGAGTTCTGTCTGTTGGTTCCTTCTGATGTTTAAATACCCCCCTGTATTTCCCAAGACTTAGAGGTGAGGAACAGCGACAATCCTTTTCTATCATCCTAGAGTCAAAGTATGATAGAAACTTGGCATGCTAGTTCATTGCACCTAACCAAACATAAAACGTTGTTACACCTATTTTAACGACCCTGACTGTGATAGCAAATGAGACCAGCTCTTGTTCTGAAATTCCTAAAGCAGTTCCAAGCTGTTTAGAGAACACTTAGCTGCTAACTCAGCATAGAATGACATCACACACCTCTGCTGGGAGACTGTACCCCTCAGCCCTACCCTCAGACTATCAGCTGCTGAACAGCATTCAGCCTTATTTAAAAGAATAGAACAATCCTGTCACTGCTTTGTTGTTTAAATAGCAAAACAACCTGCAGGTCTGTCTCTCTCTTGCACAAAGCCCATATTTTGCTTTTCATGTTCTCAACTACTTCAAAGAGCCTTCTCTTAAGGGCTGGCAATGGGAAGGTGGAGAGAGTGCCACACAGTTTTCAACCAGTGTCTCACATAGTCACACCTTTCCTGCTTTGATATCTGTCCTTGACTTCAGCTGTTTTCTTCTTGTCCGAGTTCATGCCAAAATCTAGTGCGTGGATACACACACAGAAAGCGCATTATACTCAGTGACATTTTTCTCTCTGGCTCTTCTTCACAGTGAAAAGGAGCTTTCAGGCAGTGCTTTTTAGGGGGAAGCAGCACCACTGTTCTGCCTGTGCCTCAGCTCAGTGCTTCATTTATTCTGGAGTCAGTTACACTGTGAGCATCCTTGTGGTCAACAGTAGCAACCACAGGCATAAAGGGTAAGATTTTTAAGAAGGAATTTGATGCCAAAATCACTGAAGATTTCGGTATTACTTCTCTGAAGAAGTTACTTTAATAAATTTGTACCAATTAAACCACGAGCCAGGTTTACCCTACCGTCATCCCACAACCCTCATTCCCCAAATGCTTGAAGGATACAAACTAGTCACATTAGAAGACAGGGACTCTCAAAACAAGGTATGTATCAAACCACATTTTAGCATTCGACTGAAGTGTTTTCTTCTCAGAGAGTGGGGGAGAAACATCCCTGAACCACAAGTTTCCTATGCTTGGGAAACCCAGCCAGCACACTGCCCTTTTTACTACAATGTACGGAACCACACCAGACAAAGTGTATACAAGTGAAAACTTTCAACACCTCGAACGTACCAAGAGACTGACTACCAGAAGAAGGCTCTCAAAATAATTGGTTAAGTCCCAAACACCGCATTTATCTCCAACTCTTATTCCTTACTAAATGGATTGATCCAGATGTTTGCTAAAGCAAGTAGAGGATACCTGAAAACATTTATTCCCAAGCACTAAACTGCATACTCAAGAATAACAATTTATGTCTTTTATTTGCCTGAGCTCCACAGCACTAATTTAACTTCTTTCCCCTAAAGAGTTTCAGTCCTCCTCCCCCATTTAGTTAAATTAAAAATAGATTTTTGCCATGACTACCTAAAAGCTGGTGCATACTTTTAATGTCAAGGCAAAGGAAGCTTTTCATTTACATAAAAGCCGAACATTTGGTTTAAGGTAATGGTTGCTGCTAAAGCACTAGGAAAAATAAGTTTTAAAAAGGCTGTCAAGTGTCAAAGCTGACTCATTAAAAGAGAGCTGCTCCAGTTTACCGCTCCTGGATTAGCTTTGCAGAGCTCCCTGGAAAGTCAACGTTAAGTACTATCACTATGCTTCATTCCCCATCCTCTCTATCACCACTACAAACAAAAACATTGTGAGACATAGGCCTACCAAAAAATAAAAAGACAAGGAAAATTAAATAATTACCAGACCTAATGAGGTCACATTTCATCAAGGGCTGAAGAAACACAAATCACAACTTGTAAGATCAAAGTCAATGGAGAGACAGAGGAAAACACAGCTCAGACCCAAATAAATTAGTCACATGAAGCAGGATTGGGGAACTTTTCGTATTAGCCAAATTCTTTGCTCAAATCAGGCAAATATCTCAAGCTAATAACAAACCACATTACTTTTCCCCTATTAGCATCTACACAGACCAAAATCAAGTATCAGATCCCTTCTGAATCTAGACTTTATTCCAAGTAAACTCAGATCTCCCTCCTTCTCCAGGGAAAAGTTGGTAAGTTACTCCTTTGGGAGCAGATGTTTATGAGTGACACTGTTTTAACATCAGAAATACCACCAATGCTCTGCAATAGCTGTCTATAGTTTTCCCCACCATGGGCATTTTTCACATTTTAAAACCCTGCAGTAGTAATTTTTTTGTATCTGTACAGACTGTGAGCTCTCAACTCCAGCGACACAGAACCCGGACAAGAAAAGCAAGACGTCACCCATCTTGCAGCATGTCTGCACGTGGGAGTCGAGTGACACAGGGTTAAATGTAAGTAGAACTGCCCAAGGCCAAATAACTCATGCTCATGTCCTTCTCCACGTACCACAGCAGCTCTATAAATGACACTGGTGACGTACAAGAAACTTAATAGAGAGCTCAGGAGACCTTTTTTGGTTTGATTTTGATATGTTTGGACAGTTTGTATAAAGTTTGTTTCTTGTTCAATTGCTTTCTTTCATTTGAAAGCCGCCTTAGAATGCATTATTCTAATTCTTCCAGGCTTCACAACGAGAGAAGGCAATATAAACTGTCTGAAATATTGAGCCTTACAGGTTTCACATTTGCATATCTATAAACAACCAATTAGCCATCTCTCTTCTATTAAATACTCCACTGGGATCAGCAGAATTATTCTCAACTTGCGTGAGTGTCACTTTGGAGATAAAACACAGTGAACATTCCCCTCTTCTAGGAAAAAGCCATTTGACTGAGATTGCCATTATAAGCATTTGTAAAAACCCTCCCTATCTCAGTGAGAGAGTGCTGGCAGTCCCAAGTCACAAGTGCTAACGAGAAGAAAATTATTGTTAGGAATATTAGACATTTACTTCCATTAAAATATTTTGCTGCTGGGAATTTCAGAAGCCCAATGTCAATTTACCTTGCATGTTTACGCCACTCTTTCGTCTCTGAGATAGTTTGTTATTGAGGATAAATGTTTGGAGGACAGAGGTTTTTCAAAAGTAACAAATTACAGTTCTTCTGGTTATTTACACTACAAGGTCAGGACGGAACTCTCTGTTTAGAGGAAAAGACACACTAACGATGGCTATGTTCCTCAAGTACCTGCATTTTTGGCAGTCCATTCATATCTTGGGAGGTAATCCCCTGCAAACATCACATTTAGTAATCCCTGCATCTCCTCCACCCAATATATTGAAAAGTATATTGTACAAAAAAGAAAGCCCAATGAGTCAGTGATGATGCAAATATAAACAAAGAAGAGCTAAATGAATCACAAGGAGGAATAGACATGCTGGTTAACATCAGGCTAAAGACACATTTTAAAACATCCACAAACACTGAAGAACCTCAATACCCTATGACTTGGGTCACTCAGTCCAGTCTAGACAATCTCACACAACTCAAACTAAGCACACAATGCCTACCCCAAAATTCAACCTTTTTGACAGACAAAATCTTTCTGTGATGGTTGTAAATGTTCTCATCTCTAATTTTAATTTATTTACTGACAAAGAACTTGTTTTCTGTTAGAAAAGAAATACGTTCAGCTTCAAGAACAAGAACTCATGTTTGCTTTCATGTTTACACTGTCGGTAACCTCATTATATAAATTACTTAAAGCTTTCAGAAAGAGTCTCTACACCCATGACACACATTCTGTATTAACATCTAGACTCCTTAGAGACCCAGTAGTAAGACCACCCAGGTCCTTCTACACGGTATTTTGTACTTTCTCCACATTTTAAGTCCCTCCAAGCAAAAATGCCCCTAAACCAACTGGAGGAAGAGCTCTAACAGTATAGCAGTGCTTGCTACAGAAAGCACAGTAATACTCTGCGATGGCAGACGACACGGACTCCTCTTTAGAGGTAAAAGACCTTTATTGCTCTGTGTGAAGCCGTGTTGTACTATTCCACATCTGTGAGATTAATTAGCAAGCAAGCAGAGTTTACATATTTTGCAACCCTTTTCCACCCACCTACTCCCAGGTGCCAGCGATTCCCATGTTTGAATCTTCACTTGTGCCGCCTTCTTCTAATCTTGTCTCCACAGCAGTGCACTCTTTCACTTCAAATCACCCATGTTTTATTAGGCCTAGCATGACCTTGAGTTCCTTATCAACTATTTCTTTGGTATTTCATAATACTTGAAGAATTATTTTGACTTCAGGCTGACACTGAACTCGTAATTGACGAGGTACAGTAACACTTTCAATCAGTGAGATTTATGGTCTGATTTATGAAAATTACAGTAAGATTTTTCAGATCTTGAGACAGTGGTGGTATCCCCCAAAGTACTTGCTAGTACTTTTTGCGTCCCTAAGCTCTCCAACCCGTTGAGAAGACTTTTAGAAGTCCCTTTCACTGATTCTACTCACCTGTTTCAGCAAATCCTTACACCAAAATCAAACTGAATCACCTATGAATGACTCAGACCCAGGTTATCCACCATGATCAGCTCTTTCATGCTGTCCTCTCTACTTAACTGTACCTTCTGACACAGTGACTATCTACTGAAGGAATGTTGGAAATTTGGCTTTGACATCAGTACCGTTAAGCTTTATGGAGATGCAGAAACCTGGAGGACAATAATGTTTCTTGATTAAACGCAACTATGAAACACACTTTTTTCTCCTCAACATTCTTTCACTACTACTTAGTAGGCATCCAGAGGTCAGACTGGAAATGCTGATGCTTTGAGACCAGAATACTTTTGATTTCATCCATAGAAGAGCAGAAATTGGAAAGCTATATGGCATGTATGCTTTTCATGTTTAAATGCTAGAGTATGTTTCTCAAAATATTTAAACAAGTAAGGAAATAAATCTCTGAAGTGGAAAGCTAATAAACATTCACATATGCGTTCTGCTCATCTCTGAATGTGGTGGTAGTTTAGTTACTCTCTTATTTATGCAGTGGGACAAAGATCAGGAAAGATCATCAGCAAGAACTATTTGGCTGTCTTAACTTTCTTTACTCCTAGTTGTTTCACATTTGTTTTCAAAGTTGTAACAAATGGGTCCTTTCTGTTTGGTAGGAAAGTAGGATGACAGATTGTGGGAAGGAAAGTGTGAGCTGTATGGAAAGAGAATGAGAGCAAGAAAAGGAGGGTGACTAATCCAACAAACCTGTTAACAGCAAGTGGAGAGAAGAAGATGAAAAATGCCCTTTCCTAGCCCACCCCACCACGTCACAGCAGTGAAGTCCTATGTACCACTTCATTCAGAGAAAGCGTTAGAGGAGCAGTGACTCTCCCCACTGCAGCACAAGTAGTGAATTAATAACAACTTGTTATAACAATTTATAACATTTCACACAATGTGAGTGAACCATTAAAGATTAATCTGGAAGGAGAAACTAGCCTGCCTTTCCTGAAGCTAGGTGTTAAAATTCTGCAGGAATCAAAGCAATGCCCAGGACATACCATACCCAAACGCAAAGTAATCTGCCTGGCCCTTTCATCAGTGGCACTGAAGGAGGAGGAAAACAGCCATTGTTGAAAAACAACTGCAAATTACATGCTCCGTATTTGTGTTCAAAGAACCATCACACTAAAGCAAGAACTGAAATGCGGAGCACTCTCTGAGGAAAATTATTTGAACAGCTTAAGGCTAAGTCTGTCCATCACTGATTTTTTTTTTTTCCCTTCATTTCTTACCAAAGAAGATTTTAAATGCCAGATTATGAAAATTCCTCTCAGATTTCAAAAACAATGCAGCATCTCTTCATTCCTTTATCTTTTGTTTAATCCTGTTAACTATCCCACTGCCTTCAACTCCTTCAAAGACTGGAGAAAGTGAAATTTGTTTAGATCTAGTATGCCAATAAAATTACAGAGCAGCAGTGAAATTACACCTGTACACCCAGTGCTGTGCTGTGATTACAACTAAAGAAGACAGCGGAAGAATAAACCTCCAAACACAGTCTTTGCCTCAGTATGGAAAATTTTTTTTAAAAGAAAATATCAAGGAAAGAACACAATAAAAAAGTAGTTGAAAAAACACAAATACAATACAGATTTCATAAAAATAACCTTTATAAGACAGATAATAAAGGCACATCAGAGGATGAGTTTGCAGCTGCAAAAATAAGGACGATTGCAGATATTGAAAAAGTACCTCAAGAAATGGCTAAAATGCAGATTTCCCTTAGCTGTACTGCTGCATAATCTTGGTTTAAACAAAAGTTTACAATGAAATTTCTCAAAGTCTGATTATCAATTTCAGATTTGTTATTTATCAAAACTTGCTCTTGACTGAAGATAGGGAAGAATTATCATTTGGTAGGTCAGTACAAAAGAGAAAAAAATGACCAGTCCAACACCCTGAGACTCAGATGCTGGAAATGGGATGAAAGTAACTGGTGCCAACTGAGAGATCAGTTCTTCAGGGAAAATATAAAATTCATTATGCTGGGAGTCAGACATCCAGAAACAGAGAAGTCATCAGGATGCAGTTAGGGTAGGACACAGATATGGCAAAACGATGCTTTGAGATTCTGAAAGTTTGTTGGAATAAGAAAGCCTGAATTAAGATGGTTACATGGCAATCAAGAGAGTGGCTCTCAAATTATACTGGAAAATGTCTTCACACAAAACATCTGGTCTAAATAAACCCCCCTCAGTGTCCCGGGGATGACTAAAAGCAGGGATAGAAACTAACAAAAAAAGAAATGGTGAATGATGATTTACCAGAGAGGAGAGACTGCTGCTGTCCCCACAATTAATATGACAGGCACCTTTATTATCTCTTCTCCTCACAAGCAGCTTATGGTCTGTTATCAGCCCTTAAAATGTAATGAAGTCAGATAATTAGAAGTTTGAAGATCAGAACAGGAAGCTGTCAGGTATAATGTGTCATACCCAACATCTCTGCAATGCTACTCTACTGAGTCTTGAGTCACAAGTATGGGTGTCTCTGCCACTTCTATCACCCCACACAGCACTTTCTCCCTCCTAAACCTCACACTGAGAAATAACAATGTGCTTATTACCTAAGGTAACAAACTACAGAGCTTCCTCTCCTTGCAACTGAAATTAATTCGACTTAAGTGCATTTTTCCCCTCACTTGATGTTCCCGATTTCTTGCCTGCATTTACTGCTCAGTGTCTAAAGAAGACTGGTGTGGTTTTTAGATTAGATACCCAGTACCTATCCAGACAAAGCCAAGTCCTGTTCTGATTTAAACCCCAGGCAACTCTAAATGAAAAAAAAAAAAATACACCAAGTCCCTTTAAAATGGCTCCAAGACATACCTTGCTATATGGTTAGTGGCCCTTGCCCCAAAACCCAAAGTACACTATACCATAACTGTGAAAATGTTTGCCTGGCACATCCCCAGAATACTCCACGCCATTTTCTGGTTTTCTCTCATCAGCCTACTTCCTTCAGAGCATATTTGCTCCCACCCACTGAACACCTCCATCTGATACTGCATTTACTGTTTTACTGTTCTGCAACTTTCATTTGATCTGGGAAGAGATGAGGTGAAACGGCTGCTACCAAAAGATTTCACTTAGAATAAAATCATATGTTTCCTCTCATTGCTCATATTCATGCATGGTGCATTAAAACCAAGTCCCATAAGTCTTCATTATTCAAGCATTTAATCATACGGAAAATGTGGTAATTTAATTAAAACAAGCAACATAGGTTAGATATCCCAAGGGATAAAGATAGAGGAAAAATGATCTAACTCTTTGCGTTTACATTTTGAAAATGTATTAATATTAGACCACAAGACCACAGCAAAAAAATTAAAAGAAAGAAAGGAAAGAATCAACACTGCTCATTTGCAAAGCAGTAATCCAAAGCTGAGACAATTTCAACTTAGGAAGCCAAAACTTACACTGCTCTGTCTCATGTCTGCAGTGAGTGTTTGTCAGAACATAACGTGACCTGCAATTACTTGCTGTACTGCAGCAGAGCCTGGATTTTTTTCACACGAGTTGGGGAAGGTACAAAGCATTACTAGTTTAGACATCACTGTTAAAGATGTCACTTGTCAGACAGTCGTGAAAGGCTTTCAGTCTTCCATGCTGTTAAGTGCAATGTTTAATTCTTCCCAAAACCTATGTCATGTACCTGGCACTTGAACTCAGAATGATTTATCAGGACTGGGAGAAGGAGGTGCAGTGGGGAGAGTAGATTCATACTCACAGATGGTAGCCATTCTCTCTAAAGTCCACGATACACCCACTAAGCCAACCTTTTGTTTTCACACAGTATTAAATACTTACTTTTGTCTGACTGAATAGTTTTCTCCTATCCCTCCCTCTCACAAATCCCTCAAACCACAACACTAATTCCTAAACCTTTATTGGTAGAGTTTATCTAAAACACTCTTCGGGAACACTTCCATCAGAAGGCCTCCGAGGTGTATATGGAGGAGGACTGTAAGGTTTCTTTCCTGCATTGTCTTATATCATAAAAGTAGGTACCACGTGCCCTGATGATACCCAATTCTGACACCAATGTAGCCATTTGCTCTTCCATAATTCCGCCCTTTCATTTCGTTAATCAGATTGATCTTACGTTTTCTATCTAAAACTCCCACAGAAACTAGTGAGAGATTACAAGCCTAGGCAATACAACAGGTGAGTTCAGTAAAAGCTGCAATTTCCTATAAACTATAGGAAAGGCAGGAAAGTATCAGCACACTACTCAGCTGGCCTGCGTCTGCACAGTTTCAGTGACAATCCCACAGTTTATATGTGGTGGTGTAAAAATACATCAGCATTCCATATACACAAATACGCAGCTTCCCACACATTTTCTATAAACATTATGCAATATTTTACTCTAGTTTTAAATGTCCTTGATGCTTTGCATCTCTTCTTTTCCAGCATGTTCATTCTCCAATCTTTGAGTTCTTGCAGAACATTCAACACAAATTGCAAGACAGGTATCAAAACCCAAAGACTTCACAGTGAGCTCTGCGTTTTAACAAAAATCAGTGTTACTGTATATTCTTTGTTCCAGCGCAGGTGCTCTTATTTCTTTCCTAGCTTAATCATCAGTAATTACTTCACACAATCAAGGGATAACAGCTAATGAACAAAGAACACATACAAGTGACATGAAACTTACAGATATCTAGTATACCAAATAGTGAAAAAAATCTAAAAAGCTTTCCCCCCCCCCCCATTCCTTCTTTGGGAAAAAAAAAAAAAAGAGAGCAGCTTTTATTTCTCATCACTCACTGCTGTGTGAAAAGCTAAATCAAAACAGCACTTTGCCCTTAATTCTGTTAAGTGAGAAAGCTTTGTGGATATAAGCCACTCGCTGAAAAATCCCCAACTCCAGCTCTCGCACACTGCCCTCTCCATTTAGCATCAGGAGAATCCAGCTCAGGCTGCTGGATAACAGGCTGCAAGTTTATTTTTTCAGAATATTTATCATCAGACATATAGCATTTGACAGATGTGTTTTGCCTACCAGCAATCTTTCTCTTTCATTTAACATACTATGAATTATTTTGGCAAGTATTCACTCCATCAAGATAGCAACCTTCCGTCAGCTGGCCACAAGAATGTGTTTCACCTGACCTGGTGGTCATGGCTTAGAGGCGCACTGCGTGGTCTAAATGACTGTGTAACAGAGGGCAACGGTTACGCTGAGGGACTGGCATAGAATTTTTGCCAAGTTTAAGCTATGTAAGTTTGATAGGATGTTAGATACTCCTCTGCAGATTTTGATTCTTTATTATTTCTGGTTTAGGTTTCTTCCCCCCCCCCCCCTTCAGGTCTTTGGAATTCATGCACAGAAATAGGCTACTCCATTTATACTCTCTTATGCTGCATAATTCCCAACCAAGTGATCACTGTCTGAGAGCTGTTGCCCATCACTGACAACTTGTACAGCACAATATGCTTAAAGGTATGTTAAGCTTGATGTGTGATCATCTAGAACAATTTTTAAGATAACAAACTCAGAGCAATTCTCACTTTTTCCACCATGCTTTGCCTGAGGCAAACTGCTCCTCTCAGTAGTCAGCCAGAGGAATGCCACACACCATAAAAGTGTTAGGTTCTGAAAACTGCTTATGTTTCAGAGTTGATGAAGCAGCAAAAGAGGTAAATAGCACCACAAACACCACCACCTCACTTAAAACACCCCCCACCCAAACATAATTAAACACCATTAAACTGATCTGCCAACAGGTATGTTTTCATTTGCTAAACTGTAGATGTTGCAGTTATCTGGATTCACAAGAAAGCTTCTTAAGGATGGCACCTGTGAAAGGAAACCATGAAGCTGCTTCTCTCTTTTCAGAGAGGTTCCCATGTTCATTCATTGCTCACGATCCAGTGAGTTCTCTGCATCAAGCTGCATGCACTGATAAGCGGACAGCACCTAACCACACAGACACCTATAACAAAACACCAACACAGTGATGCACCGTTTAACTACAACATAAAACAACAGCAGACAACTATGAGCATAGCAGTCGCTGTGAAATTTGCATTGCCAGTAACACCTTCAGTCATTCCTACCAGCACTTCACCAATCACATCACAACCAATGATGGGAGGGAGAATAATTTTAGAGTCTGGCCCGGAGTGATCTACAGTCCAAGTTCAAAATATTTCAAGTGGGGACAGGTGATGAAAGTTCAAAGTTTTCAAGAAGTTAAAAAATAGGGTTTTCCTTCACACTGATGATGTACAGTATCAGTTACTCAGACCATCTATTGGCAAATAAGCCGATTATACTCTTACACCTTTTGGACAACCTGTTTTCTCCAAGCACCAGGGAAGCAGAAGAAGAATTTTTCATTCTCCATTACTGGCAGAATCAAAGCTGCTGGCTGCACAGCCCTCTTTTCCCAGCTGACATTAAAAATAAAGAATCTGATATAAAACAAACAAGAAAGGAAATGGTACCATATGGTGTAATGCAGGGGCAGAGACTGATCACAAGGTTATGAAAACATGAAAGTTAAAATGCAGCAATCAACCATAAAATACTTCAAAAATGCAGAATATTTTTGGAAAAAAACCTGCACGTTCATGGGAATACGTCAAGTGTACAGTAAAAACATTTTTATAGAAAAACTCTCTCATACTGTGGCATAAAAATGACAATGAAAAAATACATCTACAGCCAGATGTTCCCTTCCTCCTTCTCTCTCTTCCACACACGTACGCATCCACATTAGTGTCTTCAAAGCTCTGATCCCCTTCCATTGTGGAAGGACACATGTGTCACCATGCCCTCTTTTTCCCTCCTCCAAGCCTAAGGCTTAACTTGCAGGTTCGGAGATTACATATTAGGAAGAATTTCTTTTCCGAAAGGGTTATCAGATGTTGGAATATTCTGGCCAAGGAGGTGCTGGAGTTGCCGTCTCTAAAATGTAGTGCCGAGAGACATGATTTAGTGGTGATCTGGCAGTGCTGGGTCGAAGGTTGGACCTGATGATCTTAACGGTCTTTTCCAATCAAAATGGTTCTGTGCTCTGGAGCCTGCAGTGTCAGTACAGGGCTGCTGTTGACTCACTGTACTCCTCTAAACCTTCTGCCCAGTTCTCCCTCCTATCCACACAAAACACACGCTACGTACATACAGAAGGAAGAAATATGCTCCACAGTTTTTTTAACACTCTTCAGTCTTTTAAAGTATCAAAGTTGTGGTTTCATGTAACTACGACAGTCTTAAGAGACAATTCAAATGTATTCTTAAGATGCCATTTAATTTAAAATAAACAAAAAGTTTTGCCTGACCATTAGATTGAAATTAAAGTTTTTATTTTTAAACAGAACAATTTTCCAAACTCTTAATCTCTGCAGAATTTTTACTTGGGATACGAACTTCAGGGGAATTGTGCCCATTCAGGTTTTATGCATCTACATTCAGCCAATTAGTACTTAGCTTGTTACTGCAATGAGTAAATGACTCAACCCTTTGCAACACTTGTCCTTGCTGGCATATTTCTCAGACAGGAGCATCTCAGCATGAGTCAGAATTCTGGAAAACACAGACAGGATCCTATTTAAAGGCAAGGGATGCAAGCTCTCTTCAGATGGTCTAGCAAGCATCCCTCATAGGTATCTGGGGGGAAGCACAAAGGGGTAACTGGAAACTAAATCTGTGACTCTGAAAATCAGTTCTAAGGAGCTCAGCTGATAACACCTGAAAGGAAGATGTGCACAACGTGCATGTGCAGGCACTCAGTGAACATCACTCACATTTTCCAGCAGTTTTACACTCCCTCTGAGGTTTCCTTACACCTAAGAGTGAAACAAACTCAGCTCTAAAATATGAAATTGAACGTATTCTCATTATTAAATAAAGAGTATGTATCCTTTAACATACGGTATTCTGACCTCAGCTGTTGACACATGGCTGTAGCATGGGGGAAAAGAATACGACGGTTAAACATAACTGAACCCCCAATGCGCTTTCCTTACTAGAACTGTAAAAATTTGAGAGAAATAAAGATAAGATGACGATGATCCAGAAGACCAACACAATCTTCCTGTAGGTATTGCTTTGGAAAGGAAGTTCACACCGACTTACTGCAAACAGCCAGGAATTGTTCCCAAAGAAGCAGTATCAACTACACTACGAGAAGGTTTTAGCCCTGCTATGACATCTTCAGGGCACTTTTCTCTGCCCTTTTTGGCAAGCAAAAAAGTGTTCTCCAGAGGGCACCACAAGAGTTTCTGAAACAACTGTCCCTGCCCATGGCAGGAAGACTGGACTAGATGATCTTTCGAGGTCCCTTCCAATCCCTAATGATTCCACGATTCTAACTTTTCTGAAGAAAGCACAAGGCAACGGTTTCTATTAAGTGAAGTTCGAACAGCAATCAGTCTTAGCCAAACGAGCAATAGTAAAGCGCCAGCATCATAGTGTATTACCTAAGCTTGCTGAGATAAAACGTAACGCAACAGCATAAAAGAGAAAACTCGTTGTCTAAGATCAGCGCTGACCTACACCTTTAACTGGCCTGTCAACAATAGGGGATTATGCAGGGTGGGGATCAATACAAAAACTGGCTGTGTCTGCCTACATGCTTTTCCATGAGTTGGCTTCTTTTCATCTGGAACATTTGGGATACTATCTGGAAAGGAAAGGCAGCTACGTTTCACTTCTCAAAGTAGGAGTCATGAAGAGGAATGAATAGCAGTGAGGTGTGCAGAGGCTCTAGGTACCATGTCCCTTGCCACCTTTATTTTAGTTCAATCCACTGCACAGCTTTATCATCTGGACAAAAACAGTGAGAAAGCAGAAGTGCAAACTAAATGTTTTCAATGTCTTTATCACAATTACTTCCACAAAATTTAACTCTCCCTACAGAGAGCGACAAATAGGCTGCAGAAAGGGCTTGGAGACTGGAAACGGTACATCATTTCCCTGCCAGTGAGTCTCACATTTTTATAAAGAGATTATATGGACTGACAGACATATTCAACTCTTCATAAGCCACTGGTCTTTAATGAATCAATTAAAGCAGATGGGTTCCTAGTCTTCTCAGAGTATTCAGTCACAGTACCCTTAGTCAGCAAAACTCCCTTACACCAATAAAATTTCCTTATGATTGTTCACATTTATCTGCTGTCTCAAAAGTTGCTTTTCAACATAAGGGACACCATTTCCATTAGTACACTTGGACAGGATCAGTATTTTACACTTGCTGCAACAACTCTGGCAGTTCTTGTCAAGCAATAATAGATCTGATACCACCAAACAGCTTTTGTCAGTTCTTTGAGCTCTTTCATACTGACTGTGACACCACTTTCTACTCCAAAGTCCCCGTACCCAAGCTACTATGAAATATCAGAATAAAAATTATTTCATACCTTGAGTATTAGTTATCCCAATCTTTAGAACAAGGCAAAGAAAAGGCAGTTGAGCAACTGTCAAAGGCAACAAAAGAAATAGAGACCTTTAAAAAAAAGTTTCTCTTACAATTAATCCAAGTGACTTCAAATTTTTCATGCCAATTATTTGATACATTTAAAAACACCCAAAGATGTTCCTGAAGCACAGGAGGTGAAGGCAAGCATACTGGAACCCAGACTGCTAGTGTATGGAGGGGTATCAGCACAGGCTGAGATGTGCTGAAATAGGAGCTTTTAAACAAGATTTCACTGTGAGGGAGGCAAAGGCAAACCGCAAGGTGAGAGCATTACCCAGACACACCTGTGCTATGCACTCAGTACTTACAGGACTGAAGGCCCAAAACCAAAGAGGCAATTTATGCAGCCATTACAAAAGACTGAAACATGTTTAATGCGATGCTGCAGTATCTGTTGCTACCTTGGTTTGGTTTTTTGGTTTTTTTTTTTTCCAAAAACGAGGGAGGCAATGTGATTCAGGTCTGCATACAGTGACTATTAGCACGCAGTATACACAGAGTTCTCCCAGGAGAACAATTTTCCAGTTAGCCCTTCAATACTGCACCATTCCTACTATTCATTGTGTTCCTACAAGGAGTTACAGACCTTTTGACTCCAGATTTCTGTACAATAGATTTGTGTGCCTCTACAGTGTACAGTAGAAAGCCCAAAGAACCTTCATTTTTCAACAGAAGTGGGATAAAATTACTATTGCTTGTGAGTAGTTTAACACTTAATTTTATCTTGCACATCTGAATGAGATCACACTTGGTTCAGAGGCATAAACACATTTGTGCTGATGCTTTTCTGTTAGACAAGACTGCACCTGGAATGTGTTTTACGACCTCCCGTGCTTGGAATACTGCTGTCTTCATTAACAGAAGTATCCAAAGATGGGTATTAAATAAGCACACACCCACACGCAAAACCTACTTGAAGCGTAAGATATAATTTCGATAATTAATTACTTAACGAGTTCAATATATGTGTGTAGTAACAAAGATACAATGAAATCAAACTTCTGGGGGCTGAAGGAAGGGTTCATGGCTGCTGGAGTTTTCTTTTGATGTTATTTGTAAGTCACTAAATTCAACATTTCCTTTTATCTGAGTATTCCAAAGGAGACACAAAGCTGTAGCAACCCACACAGTAAAACAAACAGCCCTCCTGGTACGAAGTACTGTTTTAGGTATGATACATGGAGAGCTTCATATTTACTCTATGTAGGGATCTTACATCTTTTCTTTCTTGCTTTATTTGCTCCAAAAAAAATCTGCACATTAAGTATCATTGCAGATGTAGAGTGTAAAAAAAAAAAAAGACATTTGTTTGCCTGTATCATTCAAAATCATACCCCTTAGAAAGGTTTCATTCTATCGAGTCTGTCTAACACAGACTCTGAAGTAAACAGCACTAAATAATTGTCAAATACTAAGCACTATGCTGTTGTGAATGAAGAGTCATTATATCTATTCTGCTCATAGTCACAGCAATTGTCCATATGAGGATACTCTAATGAAGCCTGTCATTAGCATGCTGAGCCTCTTCAGCAGCTTAGCACTTCTTTTTCTTCTCATTTTGTTATATAGCATGTAATTTGCATTTCTATAAACCCCTAGGAGTTCAGCCTGCTGGGCTAGCAAGTCTGCTCTGCTCCCAGGGCATACTCTCACCTTTCAGATTACACACTCTCAACGTTTCGCTCATATATATTAGAAGCGATATAGGCAAGAGGCTTATCTTTGCATTTTAGGAGTCAAGAGAACAGCCTTTACAGATCAGTTTAACAGTTTGTTGGGGAAAGTAAAGCTCTTCTGAATTCTTGCCTTTCTCTTGATTCACCCCAATAAGCCTCACAGAAGTGATTTTGTATGTTGTTTTGTATGTTGTACATGACTGTTTTAGTGGCAATAGCCTAGTGCTAGGTTCAAAAGATGACAAAGCTTATTTTACATTGGGTATAATACTTCAAAGATAGTGAAGTTGTTTTGTTTGGTGTAACAAAAAATAGGGCTGCTCATGATTTTTATTCTAAATGCAACCTTCCACCCCACATGGACCCTTCCTCAGCTATCAGCACACATTCACACCAAGCAAATGGCAGTACGTAAATCACTTCTTGAACTCACCTAAAGCAGCTGCACATACCTGCCACGGGTTGTATATGGGTGAGTTTGTCTTCTCCTGGGTTAACAGAGTGCTATGTTCCAACTTTGTCTTTATTTTATACCTATGCATAAATCACCTGTGCCCCACACCTTGGTATCCTCTCTCCTCAGTACATCTCTCTCCAGTAAGTTAAAAAAAAAACTCAAGCTCTTTATTTTAAAAGGTCCTTCTTCCTACAGAAGAACACAGAACCATGTGTCAGCTCTTTTTGCCATTTTAAAGTACAAAAATGTCCTTTAGCTAGAATTAGGCAACCAATCAGCTCAGAAAAGTTCTTAAAAAAAACCCCCACAATGTTCAGTGCGTGGCTTACTGCAGAACACTACCCAACCTTTTACCCCCCTCAGCTGCTATCAACTATTCAGCATGGCTACAGGAACATCAAGATCAGACGGTGATACTGATACTTTGAGATGGAACCACTTTTCTTCTGAAACCATGTGAATGACAGCTTGGAGTTCATGTGGATTTACATAATTACAAATGCATCTAAGATTTAGTCCTGTTAATCTAAGTAGAAAGAATGTCCAAACATATCCTGTGAACTGCCAGCTGGTCTTGTTTAACTTGTTTTTTATTAAAAGATGTTGAACACATTGAAATGACACTTGAAGGACATTGTGCTCTTGATTCTGGATTTAAAATCCAAGAAGAGCAAGTTCAGAGTATGTTAAAGCAAACATGTTTATGAACTATTTGAAAATACAAGCTAAAGATGTGCCTATGAGACAGCATATGAAACCTTGCACATGTTGACTATTTGAGGATTAGCATAGATGATGGATAGAAGATGGCATACATGGAAATTAAAGCAACTTTGATTTAAAACAGATGTCTAGAAGGTCTCTCCCTACCCCTTTACTTGAAAGAATGCACCATGAGAGCAACTAGGACACCACTTGGGTAAAAACAACTGGGACATTCAAAACAAACAGTGACAAGAAATGGAATAGAGAAGGAAAAGCTAATGGATTTTCCTGTGAGACATCTCTGTTTTCCAACTGATGCACGTACGTACGTATAAACACCATACCCATACACACACATACAGAGCATTCTCTGAAAACAGCCACAAAAAGGAGAGCAAGGGTACAAGTACCAAAAGTCTACCACACCGCAAATAACACACAGCTCAGAAGGCATCATCTTCAGCTCCTACAATGTAGCCTGAAAGTGGTCACTGATTTTGAAATTTTCACATTATGTGGAGTCACATTTCTCAATGCTAGGACAAATGACCAAGACAGCTTTGGAAGGAACTCAGTCATAAAATGCAAACCAGTCCTTGGCAAAAAAACTTTGGTTGTCATCCATGCTGTAAAAATAATTAAGACCTCTTACACAGTAATGGTTTACGTGCTGTACCCCTGAAAATTCTATTTATCCAAACTGCTTTTTGTGCCTCTGCTGGAAAGGTACCTCACTGAAAAGCTAAAGGATATGTATCTGTCTGTACGCAGAAAAAGAAAACACATTCACAGAATTCTTGCAAGTACACATGGAAAAATGCAGATCTATGCAAAACCATTAATTTTATTATGCACCTTTGACCAGCATTTTGTTTGCCCACTAACTGGGCTACTGGGATTACTTTTAACTTTCCAGCTCCTGAATTAACACTGAGCTGGAGACATTTGGTTCTTACATCAGATTCTGAAATGATTCTTCAGTCTCTCCTCGCTTTTGGAGTTTCCATTAGGATAGCACCTGTATGTGATCCAGAGAGGAAAAGCTGTCTTAGCCAACATTTACTTCTTGTCAAGGCTGTTATGGTTTATAGTTCATTATTGTTTGTATGACCGTCTTTCTGAAACCCAAGTAAGAGTCTCATTCTGCTGGATACTATACCAGTATCTTTTTTTTTAAAGTTTATGAAGTAGAAATAATCAAAGGTGAAGGAGAAGTTCTGGAGGTATTGCAGGGAGGGTAGCCACCTCCAGCAATGCCGAACTTATCACTACCAGTGAGTCTCATGTTTTGCTGTGAGTTGGATGCTCATGGGAAGCTATTAGAAGGCTGCTTCCAAGGAGGGAAGTGCAGACACTGTAACACCATTTGAGCTGTTCTGTAATGCAGCATGTGATCATTCAAATAGTGAAGATTGCCCCAAAACCACAACTGAAGTTATTTTATTCTTCTGAAGTAGCTAGGATAGGAGTAGTTCAGCTACATTCAAAAAACCTCTGAGCACTGTTTACCACATATATAAATGATAATGTAAGTCGTGAAGAGTCTCAGTCTTCTCAATGGTCTATGAGAGTAAGATGCTGCTGGGCTGCTGAAGGTCAACAGAGTCAGAAGAGCCTGTCCTGGAGGGCAGCTTTCTTTTTACCTTGATTGTTTAGGTAGAGACCAATGTATTGCCAATGTCATGAGGGACAAACAGAGTCACACTGTGCAATGTGAAAAAATTATACTCAATGCAAGGAAAAATGCCATACTTCTAAAAATTTTTGTTGATTCAGGTCTTTATTTTAAGTTACTATAAAAATCCAACCATAGCACAGGGAACTCTGAATGTACCTAGAGGACATCCTTCACAAACGGCTACAACAGTGAGAGCATGCAACACAGTCCAAACACTATTTTCCTTATTTTAAACTTATTTTTCAGCAACTGTCAGTCCAGGAGACAAAAAGCTGAAGAGTATCTAACAACTGAATTAATTATCATGCTAAAACTTAAATCTTTTTAAGACCATTGAATAAAGGCTAGGAGGCAAAAAAACACCACTAATAATCTTCTTTAGGATCCGATCATAGACTAGAAGGGCAGCTCAATTGCTACTTGGCCACATTCAGACGAAAAGCCATTAACGAGAGAATGTATAGTTGGATAGAAAAGCAACCAGAAGCTCAAAACTCCATGACTTGATCCTTGTGGACCCTGGAGAACATTTGAGCCCAAATCTATACTAGAGAATTAAGCTGTACTCTGAAATTAATTGATATGTATCACATTTACAGCACTCCAAGTGCTTGGCAAGAACACAGGCAACTACACCAGCAACTTTACCATCTAAATTAAATATGAGCACAGTTATATTGAAATAAAGGCAAGAAAACAACAGGAAAAGTTGGCAATTAAAGCAGTGTAAGGAAAGTTTCCTGTTCCGGAAAATACAGACAACACAGGCTCCCAGCTCTTTTGATCTTTAAACCACCATTTAAAAGGAAATGCTGAATTACAAGTGTATTAAGTGTCCGAGTCTCTCTAATGCCACATGGAACCAGTCCATAAGAAAAAAATCAAGATATGTATCAAAGTAGCTTAGAAGGTTTGAAGGAAGAACAACAGAGAAATGTAACTGCAATTGTATCATTCATTGAATTTACACATTAAAACCCTCTTTGTTCTAACTGGGAATTGATTCGTACTAGGGCTTTCGTGCCTGTCAAAACGTACACTCTATACTTTTACAATAGGCAGAAAAATCGGGGTTACCAGCGAGAACAGCACAGAAAAAAAAATACCAACAGCTACCCTTCCAATTCCATGCTTAGCTTACAAGGCTGATTTAGCAAACACGACTTTTCGCTTACAAATTAACTAGGTTTTATCTAGAAATCATTAAACAACCCTAAAATGCAAGTTATTCAGTCACTGCTAGTAGTGGAACACAAAATTTCTTTTGAGATAGCACAAAGCACTGCAGCTACTTTACTGACTTCTTTCTGAACCAGCTGAAGTAAACACACTGACCCTCCCTCTGGTCAATGCCACCAAAAGGACAAATCACAGCTTGCCACAACACCAGCCCAAAAAAAGCAGGAGTCCATGTGTACATAAGGACCCCATCTCCTCACTATTCCTTGAGAGAAATCACTACATATGTTGCAGGGAAGAGAGGAAAGGAAAAAACCAAAAAGCAGCAGCATCACAGGGTGGTTTTCCTACTGAGGTAGTCAACAACTTGGAGAGATCTTTAATTTCACCCACGTTCAACAGTCAACACATGCCATTACGTATTAAACCACAGAAACTTATCACTCAGCTTGAGGGACAGAATCTGAGGTACTGTTGTGACATCTGAAAATCCTGGAGGGGCTTGGGGATAATTCAAACTACATTTGGCAAGGCTGCAAACTGCTGGTTAGCCCTACAAAAGAGCTGATGAAAACGTCCATGAATTACTGGATAAAGCCTTCCAAGCAAGTTCTCTGCAACATGAAGCATTTCAGTCAAACTTATGGTCACTATTGCAAGCTAGAGATTTCAGTCCACGTTTAAATAGGTTCAACATTCAAACCAAGCAGAAATCTAAGTAATTGCACTGGACTGCTCTGGAGAAGTGTGACACTAGCCAAGGCACCATCTGCCTCCCTAGTACAAGCAAAGGCACTGCAAGCACCAAAGGCTGCCAGCACACCCCACACCTTGTTCACCAGACAACCAGCAGACATAACTGAAACAAAACCAGCAGTAGGCAGGTACTGCAGATATGCATGTGCATAATTTAACGAACTGGCAGAGATCTCCAAAGCTCTCTGTGAATGGAGGAAATATCAGAGCAAGCTCCGAACCAGAACCTTACCTTATCATCATTCAGTAGGTAAAGGGAGCAGAAAACCTGAACACAAAGACCATTTGCTCTATTTCTGTAGCAGAGACATAAACAAAATGTCAAACAATAAGAGAGGAAACTGGATATTTGTGGCTCGTCTGCAAGAAGAAAGCATGAAAGCTTAACTTTCAGCTCCATCTCCACAGAGGAAGTCCCCTGAAGGATAAAAGAAGGTTTAACAAAGTGAGATGCTGAACCCAGCAGCTCCACTTTGTCACTCTCATCCTTGCAGCCCACAGAAAAGTAGGGGACTTCCGTGCCAGCCCTTGGCACAGTGACCAGGAACCCAGTGCAAAAGAGTCAGGCAGGCTGAGGACAAAAGTGGGAGGCTTTAAAGGCAGCAGCCAGCTCAGCAGAGACAAAGCAGCTGGCAGAAGACAGTAACGTGGAAGATGTTTGTGTCTGCCGAGCCGAATGGCAACAGCCTCCTCGTAAACTGCAAAAGACGAGAGGAACAGTTGAACACAAAGGTGAAGAAAACACTCCTATTACTCCTTTCGACAGCCCTATTACTTCTCAAGAGTGCTCCCAACACGACGTCTATTCAATTTTCACTCCATGTGTTCCACCTAATGGGAGCTGTATTATGTTTCACACTGGGTGTAATTACCTCTTGAAAATTTTGTGTACAAGGGGAGCAGAGGCTTTAATTTTCTACAGGTGCCTTGGCCACATTCCTCACAAACACTGTGACCCAAAATGAGGTGTGCATTCCTGCTTCACAGGGCTGCGCTTGAATTAGGATGGTTTATATTTGCAGGCCAAGCCGAAGCCATTTATCCTGTCCAGTAAATGGTGACACGTATAATATGTTCTACCACCAGCACAACAGAGTAACTGCTCCAATGAAACTGAGTGAATACAAAACCCTTCTATTGCTAGTAAGTACATTACAGAAAGCTGTAAATATTAATGGCTCAGGATTTTACAGCGCAAGAAGCTGCTTCCTCACCTCTTCTTAAGAGACATTCTTGCAAAATTTCCTGAAAACGTTTCAGCTCATCATGATTGCTGAAGAGCTGTTTAAAAAGTAAGTGTGTGGTGTCCTCAGACACTTCTCATTGCACTAATTATAGACTGGAAAGTATGCAATGAAGAGTATAGTTGGTTATGTGTTACAAAAGAGCAGTGCTTGCACATATGCAAATCGGCCAACCTGGAGCTACACTATTTCATATATAGCATCCAAAACATTGATCAGACCGGCATCAACTCAGCCAGCAGAAAACACTGCACACTTCATCAGCTCCTCAATGTACTTTCACATAAATCAGGACAGCAAAACTTTTAACTGTAGAGTTGCTTCTAAAAATTATACCCAAGACATCAACATATCATCCCTCCTATGAAAACACTTTTTCCCAGTTGCATGCTTTGCTACCTGGAAGTCCTCTTTTCAGACCATAAATGACAATCTAGAATTAAAAAGTTCCAACACAATATCTAGCTGAGTTTTACCTGTCCGAAGAGTACTAGAATATTTCCTACGTAGTTTTTATGATATCAAATTGGTTCAAATTTAATTTTTTTAGAACAAGAACTGTTGCTATTCAGCAAAGTAATTGATATACTCCTAGTACTTGAAGGATATAACCCAGAGAACCACGACAAAACAAGGGAAAGCATAGTTTGGAAGTATAAAATATACTCCCCACCACCAAAGCTGTTTCTAGGGCCCAAAATCCCTACAATGCTAAGTTATAATTTCTAGAAGTAGCAACTCATTGGTTTTGCCATGACTGCCTGGAAGTCAGCTTTAT
This sequence comes from Phoeniculus purpureus, assembly GCA_028565055.1. Lineage (NCBI taxonomy): Eukaryota > Metazoa > Chordata > Aves > Bucerotiformes > Phoeniculidae > Phoeniculus > Phoeniculus purpureus. The sequence continues at coordinate 20,250,917 of JAOXOE010000405.1, read as the reverse complement.
GTACAGCCTTTCTGCAGATGTCTGTAGAAAAACAGAGTAAAGTACTTGAGAGTATCATGACTTGTGCAGAAGGTGCCTCAGCTGGCAGGACAAACACTAATGGGAAAAAAAGAAACCAAACTTTTGCATGATTCACTTGAAACCAGGAGGTGCTCCATGGACATGTTTGATCCCATTAATGCAGTGGTACGCACAGTGATTTGTCCCTTGACTACAACTGCTGTTGAGAGCATCATCTCAATGGGATGGGCACAGACAAAACAAAAACAGCTGTACAAAAAAACACAGACACTCATAAAGGCAAGTTAGTCACCAGGGATAGGGAATTTCTCTCAAATGAATGTAGCCCCTCATAGCACACTTATATTCTTTAGGGATATTGCTGAAGTACAGGAAAGATACTTCAAGGTCTTCTGCAACCTTGACAATTCTATGATACTGTACAGCTATAGATTCAGACTAAGCCCCTCACATACTCTGAAAAAACAGCTTCTTCCTTGTGAACTACCCGTACCTGCTGTCACTCATGTTGACAGGGTCCAAGCTGTGGATGGCAGAGAACTGCCAAAGATAATGCAATGAATGAAGCAAGACCAGACCTGCAGCTGGTGAAAACATGTCCCACGCAGCAAATCAAATTTGAAGAGATGTGTGTACTGCCTCATTATGCAGTGAATGAGCAAAGCTTTTTGACTTTTCCAGGCACATTCACCCATGGCCTGCTACTCAAGCCACTCCTCAAAATGGCTTGTGATGCAGACCACCACCTCTTTTCCACAAGCAAGCTGATCACCTTCAAGCAACTCACTACATTGAAACCCAATTTCAGTTGCTTCTGTCAGAGCTCCTCTACTTATTATAACAACGAGATGATGTGCTCTTTAGAAAACCAGTTGGAATTTGGCCTCTATACATTAGAAATCAATGCCCAGAATGGAGCAGGAGGAGGAGGGATCTCATCTGTTTTTCTCCGTATGTAATTCTTTCTTTGATTGAAACACTTACAATTGGAATATACTTTGACTCAAAACCATTTGAGAAGCCTCAGCTTTGACAATCTTTTATGTTCCGACCCTCCAAATCTCCTATGCTTATCGCTCCCCGCACTTTCTTAACTAACAGATTGCTTTGCTGAAGCATGTAACACAACGAGCATCTCCTTTACCCAATCATAGTCTTGTTAGAGATTAGGAAAACATCCAGAAAGACTTGGAGCCATTCTGTTCAGTGTCTCTCCACAGGTGCATTTTCCAGGTTTGCCTGAATTTGGCTTATAACTTAAGCAGAAACGGCCCCCTCTAAATCATATTCAGGCAGTTCTTTTTAGAGTAAAATACTTCCCTCTAAACCTACCTTTCCAACCTTAGTTGCTTTAAACATTGGACTCCTACAAGAGTGAGGAAAATGCAAGTGATTGAACTGATTTTGCTCAAGCCTTCCAACAAAAAAAAAAAAGTACATTCGGCCACAATCCAAAATACCCAACATACAGAACAATTCATCTGCGAAGCTGAACGTTTCACAAGCCATCTGCAAACAGGGCTTTATAAGAGGAACCATTTTGTTACCTTAGCAGTATAGCAAGAGCAACAGCCATAACATAACATCCAGAAGGAAGGATTACAGCTGTAAAAAATGTTAACAATGAAGTCATAAACTACACAATGTGCCCCTTTTGAATTTCTTTACAAATACAAAACTTTTCATAAAAGGTTAACTAAGATTCACACATCTTTAGCAAGAATATGGGCCAGTTTATAGAATTGATATAAAACCCTGTGAAATGCTGTTTCTTTTTTTTCTTTCCCCGCTGAACCTGAAACTCCAAATAAAAATCATGGGGTGCAGACCCACGTGGACTGAAAGCAAAATTGTTGAGTATGAAGCCTTGAGAACAAAACCCACCACGTTTTGCACAGCTTGTTAGGATGACATTATTAGAGCTGGGACCATTTAGGAAAACTCATCTAGAGGCCAAGAACATTCTTAAACAGGGGATAGGAATATATGCTCCAGTTTGCCTGCAAGCCTAAAACAAGCTTAATTAAAAGTTTCAGAAATGTTAAATAATGTTAATTTGTTGCGCTGGCAAACGTCCCGTTACAGCTCTGCAGACTCTATAAATGAGTCTGCAGCACCGTGACTGAAACCCCTTCCTGAACTAGTTAAGACTATTGAAACCTTTTGTGGTTGTGGATTTTTTTGGGGGTGACTTTTAAAAAGCCTGCAAAGTAAAGCTGCAGACAGAGACAGCACTACCTCAGGTTTGAACAGAAGAAAGGTCCATGGACTCCTTCCTTGACAGCACTTCTGATACAGAACTATGTCAAGAGACAAAGAATCCTGCCTCTCTACAGTGGTATCAAATCCAGATGGCGCTTATAAAAGTACACAAAATCCTACATGATATGGATGTCTGTTGGGGAATTATTTTGAGTCTAATACATATGACAGGACAAGAGGGCATACGTGAATATTATAAGAAAAAATATTTGATTTGAAGCAGATGTCAGGAAGCCCTGTTGCATGCAAAAAAAGAAACAAAAAAAAAAACCATGAATACTTTCAAAAGCCAAAGAAGCAGATTTGTGCAGGTACAAACACTGGACCCATTCACAAACAAATAGCATACCAGGGTGGAGTGAGGCCAAATTGTCAAGGACTAACTAACAACTACTGTAGCTACATTCAGTGCAGCACTACAGTGTATTTTAGGATTTGCTGCACTGAATCTCATACCTAGGACCATTTACTTTCAAGTACTTTGTTATTAATGGTTGTGGATGTATTTCCACATTTCTAGGACCATATCTGCAGTTTTAATTAGAGGGTACTCTGCACCACTGGTTTAGCAGAAATATGATATACATCCATTTTCTCTCTCTTCCAATATGTCATCTTAAACGTACACATACATGTAAGAAGCAGGTAAGCCCAGGCAGCCAGAAAGAAAATCCTACAAGAGAGAATAAGGAATCATTTTCTGTCTACAACAAAAATAGGGTGGTTTTTTTTATTCTAGAGACAAACAGCTTCTACTCAGGTGAGATTTATTGTAGCTTAGATCAAAGGGATATGAAAGGATTTTAAAGTTTCAGAGTACCAATAAGAAAGAGGGAATACAGCAAGTTCGTTTCAAATTCACATCCAGAAGAGTGGTGCACATTGACAACACTTATGGTCACAGCTGCCAACAGTAAGAATTTTTATTTTCCATACTCTGGCTCAGATGCTTTTTAAAACTGTACTGGTAGCACAGTCTCGCTTATGGCACAGCTCCTTAGCAAACCTACACAAGGAATAAGGGCCATATTTCTCATTTAATGGCCTCAGCAAGTTTTTTAGTGGGGACAAATGTGGCCCAATCAATCACTTCAAAGCAATGCTGCAGAAGATTGAACTGAGTGGCAACAGTTTTTTACAGAATTGCCATATGTAACGTTAGCTTCAAAGTTTCTGGGAAAGTTTCTTTTTGCACACAAAGCACAAAATTAACAAGGAACTCTCAAGCTCTCTCTAAAAATTAATCTTTCATATGTTTATAATTGAAAGAATTTCCCACAATTAACTCATAACTGAAAGTCACCCAGAATATCTTCAGCTCATCTTTTTTCCATGAAAACTCTGCCATTCTCCCCAGAAACAATTCTCCGGGTGTCCTGGTTTGGGCTGGAATAAAGTTAGTTTCCTTCCTAGCAGCCGGTACAGCGCTGTGCTGTGGATTTAGGATAAGAGTAATGTTGATAACACCCGAAGGTTTTAATGGTTGTTAAGCCACATTTGTATGAAGTCAAGGATTTCTCAGCTTCTCACAGTGCCCTGCCAACTGATGCTGGGGGTGCACAAGGAGCTAGGAGAGGACACAGTCAGGAGAGCTGACCCAACCAGCTGAAGGAGTATTCCAGACCATATGGTATCATGGCCAGTATATAAACTGAGGGGAGTTAGTTGGAGGACGCTGGTGCTCAGGAGCTGACTGGGCATCAGTCAGCATGTGGGGAACAACTGCACTGTGCATCACCTGTTTTGTTAGTCTAGTTATTATTTCTTACTGTCATTCTATGATTATTCCTCCTCTTCTTTCCTATTAAACTATCTTTGTCTCAATCCCTGAGTTTTCATAGAAACACAGAATGGCTTAGGCTGGAAGAGACCTCAGAGATCATCTAATCCAACCTTCCTGTCATGAGCAAGGATGCCTCTTGACCAGACAATGTGGCTCAAAGCGTCATCCAGCCTGGCCTTAAACATCTCCGGGGAGGGGGCATCTACAACCTCTTTACCTTTTGTTTTTCAGTTCTCTCCCTGATAACACTGAGAACGGGTAAGAGGCTGCATGGCCAACTGGGGTAGAACCATGACATTTGAGTTTTTTTAATTTTAAATACTATGATTCTGAGATTGTGAGTAATGAACTAGGATTTCAGAGCTTGTAAAGACTGGCAATTGAATACCTAAACCCCTTTGCAATTAGCACGGCAGCTCACTGACATTTAACCAGGTTCATCTGCAGCAGTTCTTTTAGAGCTTGCAGAAAAGCCAGAATGAAACTGGAACTCACTAAATGTTACTTGTTCGCTCTATAGAATAAAAATAATAAGCGTATCACAGAGGCAGGCAGGCAGGCACTGAGAAATGCCTTTTAAAAGGCATGTAGTTTCTCTATGAAACAGAAGTTTTCAAACTGCTGATTAGCAAAGAAACATTTAGCATTTGCTAGACTTGGATCTCTGCATTTAACATGCCCATATATCTTTCAAACTGAGACATAAATTTTCACACCACTTTATCTACCAGTAATTTGCTCATACTTTGAGGCACCCTATTCTTCCAGATCTGTCCCTTTTCATTCCACTCAACCTAAGGAAGCGCGGAATGACAAACATTTGTAAGACCAATCCATCTCACCATCATATTCATTCTGGAAGTTTAAACTTCCAGAAGTTGTTTAGGTTAGACATTAGGAAAAATTCTTCATTGAAAGGGTCATCAGGCATTGAACAGGCTGCCCAGGGAGGGAGCTGAATTGCCATCCCTAGTTATGTTTAAAAGTTGTGTAGATGTGGAGCTTAAGCTCTTTGCAGTGCTGGGTCAATGGTTGGATTCAATGATCTTAAGTGTCTTTTCCAACCTAAACACTGGGGTGATCACGGCCTGGGACAACAAAAATCATAAATGGCAGGGCCATGGTAAACAATAATTCCATGTGCACTGTCTCTTCCGATACAAGAAATACAACAAGGATTCAAAATCAGACAAATTCAAAATGAGCAAAAGGGGATTGGGGAGGGGTTCGTCTGGACTTTCGTTGGTTTCATTTAGCAGAATGTTTTCATTTGAGACATATTAGACTCCCTTGCATTTCTTGCTAAAGCAGGTCAGAAATACACAGGAGCTCAAAGAGAAACCATGCATGCCAATGGATTATGTCATCAACAACACAACTGGCAAAAGAAGATCTCTCTCATGAAGTAACAGCTGGATCCAGGAAGAGTGCTAGTGTACAACTATACACATTTACACCACCCTTCAGCTGCTGCTTACAGCCACCATTGCACATACACAGACATTTGGTTTGATCCAGTGTGGCAAATACAATGCTTTTGTCTTACTGCAGTTTAATAATAAAATAGAATATTAATCTCAAAGTTATACAGCTCAAATATTATACGGTTTCCCAAAACTGTGAAGCTTTAAATGTATCTATGGTAAGTAACACTGAAAGAGGTCTGTTCAAAGATCACAGAACATTAGGGATTGGAAGGGACCTCAAAAGATCATCCAGTCCAATCCCCCTGCCAGAGCAGGATCCCCT
>JAOXOE010000405.1:20221211-20234713 GCA_028565055.1 Phoeniculus purpureus | reverse complement strand
CCAAGTGCCTTGAGATGCCCTCCAGCAGGAGCCGCTCCATCATTTTTCCAGGGATGGAGGTGAGGCTGACCGGTCTAAAAGCAATTCTACCACAACTTCTCAAAACAAAGCACTGAAAGCTATTTTCTTTTTATGAAATTAGGAGAAAGAATGCAAGCTGGCTGCTGCAGATGCAAGCAAACTAACACAGTACTATCTACACTCATTTTTATGGTTCACACAGTTGCAGCGGCAAATTAATACTGTTTTCCAAGAGCCATTCACAGCTATAATATGTCTCAGGAGGGGAAAGGCTTTGTATGTGCCTATAACATAGTAGCTACCACTCCAGCTGAGAAGACAAAGATCTGGTTGAAATTAGCATATGCTATTTTCCTTTGTAGCCACAGAATTCTCTAAACACAGAAATACTTCACTACTTGCAAAAATTTTGTTGCTGAGTGTCAAAAAGTGTGCTTGATTCCTCTGAAAATAATAATGAACTACATTACAGTATTTGAAATGTAAAAGATTTATCAGAATCAAGTGGTCTGAGAGTTGGTAACTGTTTAGTTGATGTTAAAGATTAACTTTGAGGCTACTTGCAGACATGACAACCGCACTACAGAGATCACAGAATCACAGAACGTTAGGGATTGGAAGATCACCTAGTCCAATCCCCCTGCCACAGCAGGATCCCCTAGATCCAGTTGCACAGGACCATGTCCAGGTGGGTTTCAAACATCTCCAGAGAAGGAGATTCAATATATGTACTGGTTTGTTTGTCTCCGAAATATGTGTACTACAGAAATTACCGTTACACTGCTGGTATTACCGTGTTACCACCTGGCTCTTATCTGCCAAGACTTTCCAAATCACAAGATATTTCATGCAGTCATCTTTTAGAGCACAGATCCTGCACTGCACAGGATCATTATCACTGTACCTCAATTAACTTACAATTATGTTTCAAGTACTAACAGTTACTCCAAGAGATTAGGAAAGGATTGAAAAGTGTAAGACCCAAAAAGCATTCAAAAATCTTTGTACAGGCGAGAACGAGAACTGAGAATACCATGTTCTCCTTTCACATTGTACAAAGAAGTCTTTTTAATATGGTTATAAGCAATTTTATCTTGTTTCTGATAAAACGCCTTTGCTCAAGAGAAAGTCAAAGACAACGCAATGAAATTGCTACCAAATACAACTTACACACAGAGCACAACAAAGCAGAACACAGGCCAATTTCCTTGAGTATATGCATTAGTCCTGAAGAATCGCAAGTTGTTTTTTTTTTTTTTACCCAAACTACCCCTTAACCAGCATTTACTCCTCCATGAAATAACTCCGTAGTTTTGAATTAGAAAACAACTGACAGTTCTTTCTTGCAATACCAATTCTCTCCTTTTTTACTCCCATGAAGATCCTTCTACCCATTTCCATAAAACACAGCTGTAGAAATACTCCATCTGCACACAGAATCTGGGTGGATTATAGAGGCCAAAAAGTGTTTGGCTGAGTTATAAATTACATGTAGTCTCATAAGTGTATGTTTGGGTGTGCAAAACAATGCACTGGAATGTTAGAGTGGATTATTGAGTTTAAACTACCATTGAATTGAAGTTGATAATATTTGCATGGCCTACTCTAAGGAGGTTAAAATGCACCATTAAAAGAGTGCTGCAGAATATTGAACAAGGTTTCTTTAATGCAAATCTTCAAATAAAGAACTGCTGCTTATCTTTATGTTTCTCCTAATGACACGATCAGAAGTTTGTAACGGAGACATGTGACAACAGGCTTAATGTTCACTTGTGCAGTCTTAACAAGATGATACAGCAGAGCGACAGCTGCAGAACAAGAGTGTAAACTAAAAGCAACACACTAAAACGCAATTACAGGAAAACAGCACTGTGTGCAACCTGTAACAGGTGCATTGGTGCTACAGAGGTTAACACAGGAACAGCTAACATGGCTCTACTGCCAAGTACTAGCTTCATAAATCTGTCAACCTGAGCCCACAGCTCCAAGACAAGGGCAGACACCTGATTAAAGTGCCTCAAATCACCATCTCATTCCATAGCAACCTGAGTATGGAGAAGTAGAAACAGAAACAGAGGAGGAGAAAGATAAAGGCAACCTTCCCTTGTTCCCCTTGGAAGCTGAGGCGTGATCAGCATAACTCCAAGTTCTACAGAACTGCCATGCCAGTAGATCCAGTCAAACATTCATACCCAAGAGAAAGAAAGTCATAAGGATTTTATTTGCAGTCTAATATAATTTCAGTGTAATTTAATTTAGCATTCTTGCATGCCTTTTGTTTTGTATACTTGGTGTCTGAATCCTTCTGTTTAGCCTTTCTACACAGCAGCTGCCTTCTTAAGGCACTGCAGGAAGCAGTGGTTACCAGCTTCATCTATTCCCTCCTTCTGTCAATACTGTCACAGCAAGGATTGAAACCAATGCCAGAAGTGCCTTTGCATTACAAAACACAGTGAATCTAATTTAGTTTATATGGTGCAGATCACTACACAGTCAAAAAGACTTCATGAAGTTCAATCTGAGCAAATCTACAGAGTGAGACAATCATCATGCTACCAACCCATGTGTAGAATATAGTTTTCAGCACAAGTAAATGATTCAATGCTCTACATTTCTTGGATCATCATGATGTTACGACTAATTTTTGGTACTGCTTTAAAGATTAAATTATTCTTGTGCCCCACTATTTAGGTGTAGTTCAAGACTATTAACTGTTGTGAGAAAACAGCTATCAGGTTCGTTTCCAGTTGGGCGATCTGTACCACGCTTTACTAATATTCTGAGAGTAAAACAAGTTAAGTGTAATTATTCTGCCCTACTAATCATATTCATTCATTAATCCTCATGCATTTCTCAGGACTTTCACAGGACAAGTGCAGAAACACAATTCAGATCACAGTCAAGAAAGCAGCCTCATAAGGCAACTTAGAGAGTACATAGTTACATGCTTTCTGTAGCCATGCACCTCAAAAATTACCCGAAATGAGCAGGAGGAGTTACAGCTATGGCATGTACCCTTCACTCACTTCTCCAAGCAGTTTGAACATCACCTACTTGCATTAAAACTCAACTTTAAAGAAACTTCACAGGGAAAGCCTTAGAAAAACAGATTCAGGTTGGGACATTTTTGAACTTGTCCTTCCAACATGCAACATGCTCAGTTTTCCTCCACCTTACTTCTCATCCCTCACATTTTTAAATGATATTTTAGAGCAAAGGACTGTGGCTCTATTACATCTATGTAGTCTCAGAAGCTTTGCCAGTTGATAACTTAATCGATTTAACATTTTCAATCCTAAGAGTTACTCCTACAACAGAAGCAAATACTGAAAGGAGTGAAAGGGTTGAGTATTTGCAATGCTCATTGGCATAATGATGAAGTTGAAATCTTAATTGTCTTCTTGAAGAGGTACAAAATTACACAGAGGTGCTCCATAGAGCCCAGAAGACATCTGAAAACTACCAACTGTGAGATCCTCTTGGGCAGGGAAAATGAAGATAGACAAGAGAAAAATAACTTCCAAGAGGATGGAAGATAACAACAGAATCAGAGAATAGTAGGGGTTGAAAAAGACCACTGGAGATCATCTAGTCCAAACTCTTGTCAAAGCAGGATGACCCAGGACAGGCCACATAGGAATGCACCCAGGCGGGTTTTGAAGGAATGACTCCTCAACGTCCCTGGGCAGCCTGTTCCAGTACTCTGTCACCCCCATAGTAAACAAGTTTTTTCTGATGATGAGGTAAACTGACCTTTTGTTCTTAACTCCTAGGAACAGAAAGCTGCAGGCAAACAACTCAGATGACAAGTTCAGAAACATCAAACATACCAAACAGGTAACACTCAATTTTCAGCCAAAAGTTTGCTCAACTGCAGATGTCTATTAGAGTCTCTATGAAAATCCCCTATTAAAAATGGAATGCACATTGGCTTGTTTGTTCCAAAATCTAACAAAAAACGACCCAAACCCCACAGTTCATCTCCACTTGGGAATGAACCTGCCTTGAATGGCAGATTGAAATAATTATTTAAATAACTGCCTTTTGTAATTTTTATGATTCTGATGTCCAAAATGTCTGGTTTATGTTCAAAGGGGTGGAGCAGAAGACAATCCTGTGGTGTATTGCATCATACACACATGAGGGCAAACCCTATCTGAAGTGGATGAACTGCATGAATTTTATAAGACCTAAATCACAGTTTAAGAAGTCTGTTTCTTTCTCCTAAGCAATCTGTTTCTTTAGATTATTTTTCCTTCCAAAGTAATGGCATGATTTCTAAGGAAGTTTACAAGTGAAGGCAACTGAGAAAACATAATAAATCTGTTTGCTATTTGTCAGTGTTTCTGGACAGTGAGAGAAGACAGTCCTGTTGTCATGGCAGAAATAACAAAGGTACACAGAAAGAGAGCTGTCACATGGCTTGAAATCCTTATCAGCCTGATATTCTCCAGTCTGCCTACCTGTTTGCTATGCAAACTAAAGTTACAGACATTGTGAGATGCACCTGAAAGCTACAAAACCTAAAAAGGGGCACTCACCAGCCACACCTCCTGTTCTTTATAGCAGTAAGAAAGCAAAGTCAGTGACTGTTAAATAAACAGCCACTTTAGATCCAGAACCATATGGAAATCAATTAAGGCAGCAATAACCTTACTGCAGCAATCTCCAGTGCTGAAGACCATCTGCTCAGATTTCTGTTGCTTATTCCAAAATTGTAATATTTTGGACTTCTGAGTGTCAGTAAATATCAGAGGTGTCCTTTCTCAACATAAACTGTCAAAAATATTTGGTCCACAGTAAGAGAGATCATTTTTCCTTCTACTGGCTCAATACTTTATATAGAATACAGTCACCAACAGAACTTCAAGCAACTTCATGCCCATGGCATACAGGGCTTTATACACAGATTTTGGACAAGCAAAGGCAAGCAAGGGAAGAGGAAAAGGGAATACTCCGCTTACGTGAACAAGGACAATTTACATCCACGAAACAGTTCAACTAAACTGCAATTGCAAGACAAGAAAAACTTTAAGACTCATAGAATCATTTTGGTCTGGTCTGTTTGCATTCAAAGTCTGGTCCAAAACTATGCAGTGCTGCAAATAGTTTACAGTCAATAAAGGAAGAAAAATGTAATTCCAAAAATCACTGTACACTGGATCTTAAAAGTATTTTGCAGAAAAGGTTATTTGATGCTTTGTAGTAGAACTTGGCAACACACCACCAGCATGCTCAATGAACAGTGCTGTTCTCAGAAGAGGGGGTTACTGGAGCCCATTTGTAGAGAACCTTACAGAGATGCACATGCACACAGCTCAGTGAGTGATTCTTTATTCATTCAGTGCCACCCTGTCTGTTCCTATCTTTACCTTCATGGCTTCTTAGCCTGCAGTTTTTATATCTAGAGGGATACAAGTAATTTCAGTAAAGGTATAACCAATAATCATTTTTAGCTGGTTCAGTCTGCTCAAAGCCCTCTCTTGTGGATTTTTAGTCTTCCACTGCATCTGTCTTTCTAATATCTCATTATATCCACTAGATAGGTAGTAATCATTCTGCTGTTAAATCAGTCTATTGATGTTACAGTACTTATGCTCTAAGTTAGCCAGCCAGCTCTTCTTGGGCAGACATCATGTTTGTGGGCAACAGATAGTACTGAGCCTTGTCTCAACTTCACAGAGCGTAACACTGTGGAAGGTGAGATAAACCCACACTGACTCTGAATCACTTCTTTCATACATCTTCTTTTTGTGCAATGCAGATGTTTAGCAGTGACTGGAACTTCTATTGAAGTGCTCATGGCTAGCAGCACAAACTGATATATCCAGATGCAGACACCTTTCACAGTCATGAGGTCCAGACCAGAATCAGACACTGAAATTCTCTTCTCCTGAGAACTTGAAATGCTGTGTAGATATTATTCAACTCACAGAAAGGCAGTAAAAGTACTATGGAATTACTTATTTACAGAGTAGTCAACAGCAAGAAAAACACTCTAGTTTATAATTGCTGATGATTAAAGCCATCAGTGAACACAGTAAGTGCTACTTTACCCTACCCAAGCCGTCTTCCTCATTATGTCTCTCTAATAAGACAGACTTGATCTAAATACAGATTAAGATTGATTTAAACTACGACATGTAAAGTTTAAGCATGTTCTAATAGGATCATACATTCATTCTACAACAAGTCTCTTTGTGGCTGAGCTGTCTGTTCAGTCTGTTTCAGCAAAAGTAAACAGATTGAGCAGAACCTCCAGAAGAGGGACACAGCAGCATCACCTTTCCCTCAAGCCAGCACAGCAGCTAAAGCTGCTCAGGCTGAGGCTGCAGATCCAAGGCTGTCTCAGGGGTTAGAGCTGCAGCTATACTTTATTACATCTGCCAGGCCCATAATAAAATGTCTGAGAGGATTTCAGGTTTTTGAGACAGTATTTGCTGTGGGGTTTTCTTTCCTCAATCTTTATAAATCCTCAAAAATATCTTTAAATATCTTTAAATACGGTTAAGTGGGAAATGAAGCATTTACTAGAGATAAATCTTATCTTACTTGTATAATCCCAGTTTAGGTTAGCAAAAAAAAAAAAAAAGGCTGCTGGTGAATTGCTTTTCCCTGAGCATCTGTCACAACAGACTTACAGGTTCTTATGCCTTGATAACCAAACTAATTTGAAGTGGTGCTGTATTTACTCCATTTTTGGCTTGTTCCTTTTTTTCAGCTAGCCATGGAGTTTACTGCATTCTTTAAACCAGTTATTTACAACTTAAGTAGTGGACTGAAGAACATTCATTTCAGTTAGGCCATATGGCCTGAGCAATAGCAGCCAGTCAAAAAAATCATTTCCTACCCAGGTCCGCTGAGAGATAACCTCCCTATTTTTAAAATGCTTTTCTAAAGGATAATCTTGGTTTATAAATTTTTTCCCCTTACATACCAGATAATATCATGCCCCTCAATGTAATACATACAGTCTTGAATAAATTAATTGAAGCCAAGTACTGTGGGTTCCTTTTCTTCTACTCATTTTCTTAAGCAATTCTGTGGGTCTCAAGAGTTACCATGAACCAAGCCAAGAACAGGAAAAGAACTACACAAAACCAAAAAGCAAAACGCCAGCAACATAAACACATCCTGAAACAACAACACAAAGTGAAAAGCTTTGCAGTGAACTTACAGATATAACCTCTGCACCATCTAGTGCTAGCCGTACCAAATGGTATTCGCACAGCAACAAGAATGACCCCAATCACGTTAATTCTATTTATCCACGTGCTATGTATTAAGTAACACAACCTTCCAAAACATCGCTTTGAGCATCGAAGATTAAAACGTAATGTTTCCAAGGTGATCATGAAAAAAGGTTTCCCCTAGTTCAAAAAAAACAGTAACTGTTCTCTTCCATAGAAATAAAACTATTAGGTAGGAAACCAAATAGAACAAATGAAGTCATGTTTCTTTAGATCTTCTGATGGAAAGCAAGGCACATTTCTGAAAGTAAGTAAAACAGGTGATGTTACCTTTGACAGGTTTGTGCTGCATATAATATTGTAATGGGAACTCAAAAATGCATTTTCTAATTTAATGGAATATCATTTGGGTGAATTATCTACTTCCTCAGGGGAAAAAAAAAGAATGTACGGCCTGTCTGGAAGAAAAATCACAGGCCTAGAACTTGTTTCCAGTATGGGAATAATGTTCATACACTTCTATCTCAGGAGAGCTCTTCATAAGCAGAATCTTGAGAACAGGGCCGTTGTTTTTTCAGTAAGGCAATATATTGAAAAACCTAGAAAATATTATAAACTATTACCTTCAACCATAACACATAACCCTCAGAACTGATTCTCTCCTTTTTTTCAGGAAAGCCATGCTTTAAAATACAAGATGTTTCCAACTTCGAGTCATCGTATGAAATTCATTGTTTCTAGCATGCACCTCTATGGCATTTAGACAATTAGGAACAGGCTGCCCAGGAAGGCGGTGGAGGCCCCATCCCTGGAGGTGTTTAAAAAATGAGTAGACAGAGCACTTGAGGTCATGGTCTAGGGGTCAGGGAGATGCTGGGATGAGGGCTGGACTTGATGATCCTGGAGGTCCTTTCCAGCCATGATGATTCTATGATTCTAAATCAAATTTCTCTTTCTCCATGCAGTGGGCACAGGCTGATAGACAGTAATGCTGTAATAAGATACGCTGTGTCTAGATTTGGAAGGATAGGAACATTCAGTCCTCGTCTCTCTGATGAAGCCAAAGACACATATATGCAAGATCAACATTAAAAAAAAAGGCAATAAGTATTTATGAATCAGCAGAAGAAACTATCAAATAAAGCAATGGAGACCTCCCAGGATTGGCTTCACATCAGTTTTGAACTCCATTTGACCAGATAAAAGATAAATACCAAGTGAGGGTTACTGGTCTATAAAAACATGGTAAAAACATGGCACCCAGAGCAAAAAACTTTGCTTTGAAACTTATTCATTTGATTTCTTGTATCACCATGGTCTTCAGGTGAAAACAATACACTTTTTCAAACAGAAGTGTCATACATGAAGGTATTCCAATAGCTCTTCATTTATTTCAGACATTAATGTAAGGGAGGTATGTTCCCTTGTACTCTGAGATGAGACTGCAGTGAATTGACAGGCTTAAGAGTCAATAAAGGAACACGGCTGAGTCCATAAAAAAACTAGTGAAAAACATTAATTTATGTATATTTAAAAAAACCCACCTCTTAATTTAATGGTCAACTGAAAACAAAAGCATTTCTGTAGCACATAAGGAAAAAGTTGCAGCAATAGAACTTGATAACATTAGAGGACAAGTGGTCTTTGCTTATTTACCCAGTTAAATATCTTCAGTCACAGTGTGGAACAAAAAACAAGATTTTTTTTTTTTAATTAGTTAGTCGTTCAGAATAAATAATACTTTCCAAATGCTCTCTTTTTCTCTTTGTAAGATTCACCTAAATGACTTGTAAATGTAAGCCACAACTTTGTGATGCCAGTAAGTTCTTCGCAACTCTTTCATTCCTATTCATTCATTTTAAGATAATTGTAATAACAACAAATGAAATGACCTGGTAACATTTCCAGCTGAAAGTCTGGAAAGAAGGAAGAATCTTCTCAAATTGCTTTAGAGAAGGGTAATAGTAAAAACAAACACATGATCCTCATAAAAGCATGCCATGTATTTTTCCACTGTACTTAGGGAGAGCACCAACCACTGTAGACCCACATAAAACAATGTAATTTGAGGCAAATTCAGACAAGGTTTGCACAGCTACAGTGTCAGGAAAAGATCTTGCTGGTCTTAGATGATCAAACTGATACATCAGAGTAAACCTAGTCACTTTTATTTGGTGATGGACCTTGCTAATTAAGATCATACTAGGCCACCAGTTGGCCAACATGTCAGTTACAACTCTCATCGCAGTTTATTAACACCACATTTTAATGCTAAATCAAGTGAACTTTCAGAGAGAGCCAAACATCTGTGCGTACACATTCCTTCTGAGGAGCACTCTCTCCCTGCGCTGGAAACAGTCCTTCTCTCTAACTCCTTAGACAGATACTTCTCAGAGCATTTTGAGAGCTGCAGGGCTCACCAACATTAGTCCCAACCCAGCAAAGCACCCAAGGTCATGAGTGGTATCAGTGGTCTGACAGGACTGCAGACACATCTATTCACATTTCAAAGAGGGAATGAGAAGGAAGCACTGCTCTCCAGGTGCCTGAAAAACTCATGTCAAGGACTGGCTATCCCAGGCAATTTCTCAAAGTTATTAATTTCTTACACTATGCTATAAACAGAAACTAATTTTGGACTTCATAAATGCAAACTCCATGTTTAACAGTGCTAACCCCGGACTGGCCCCACTGGAGTATGTACTGAA
Organism: Phoeniculus purpureus; assembly: GCA_028565055.1. Taxonomy (NCBI): domain Eukaryota; kingdom Metazoa; phylum Chordata; class Aves; order Bucerotiformes; family Phoeniculidae; genus Phoeniculus; species Phoeniculus purpureus. Next base: position 20,224,794 of record JAOXOE010000405.1, on the reverse strand, counting down.
TGTTGGGAGGATCATTTGCAGAACTAGCCAAGTGTTATCTGCCAGATAGCGGACCTTCAAGATCGCTGAGTACAACCATTAACCTAACTCCACTAAGTCCACCACTAAATCCTGTCCTTAAGTTCCATATTCACACCACTTTTAAACATGTCCAGGGATGGCAAGTCAGCCTTCTCTCTGGGCAGCCTGTTTCAAGACCTGATAAACATTTCAAGACAGCAAAGTGTGGGGTTTTTTCCACGGAGAAAAGCAAAAAAAATACCCATCCTTCTGAGTGATTGTGGCCCACTGCACTGAACTCAACTGCTGGTATGTTTTCAGAAATCTGTGCTCCATCGCAACAGGATGGTTTTAATAAAAACAGACTCTCACTGCATGTCAGGTCAGCAACCGGACTATAGAGTATAGTCACTACCTCATCAAGCAGGGGAAATGGAAACAGAATTCAGCACAGCACACCTGATGCCTTCACTATCCAAACATGCAATATCTACACAAGTGAACTGCAATTTATTGGATTAAATCCAGAAATCCACAAGCAGGCTAATATCCCATTGATTTCAGTCAAGAAGAATAGAGGCTTCAGATAGGACTGTTCTTCATGATTAGTCAGACAGATTTAAAAGAGCTTAATTACTTCAGATTAGTCAAACACTGGAGTCTGGCTGAATAAAGGCTAATAAATCCTAATTAACAAAGATTATCTCCAAATAGCTATTAAAGACTAATTTAAATTATCCTTTGGCCACAGAAGATAATTTGCCAGTAAAAGCAGTTTTAAATAGTAAGATCAGAATTAATCTGCAAGGAAAAGATTTGTAAAGAACATCTTCAAAAGTTAACTCTTTCACCTTCAATATCAAGCAAATGATATAAAATACCATTCACTAAGCACATGGTCTAGAACTATCTAAACACCACCTGAAGATTCCAAATCACTCAATTCAGAAATGTTTCCAAACTCTCAAGCTGGCCACCAGTTTCAGTGAGACTAGATTAACAAACGTTTACATATCTTTTCTAAAACACAGTCAAAATATTTAAGAACTCAGCGCAGGTGAAAAAGCTCAAGGTATATTTTTATGTATTATGTATAAATATTTAGACATCTAAAAATACATCTATATGACTGGGATATGTATTTTTTATATAATATGTATTTATGCGTATTTCACTCATAGTATTAGATAGTGTTAGATTTTCAGATTAGCACAGAGGAACAATGTGCTTATTCCCTCACAGTTTCAGTGCTACCAATTGAACTGCTGAGCTTCCTTCCATCTAGAAAAGAATGAGCCTCCTTCTTGAAAACAGAAACATCTGTTTTCTGAAGACATCTGTTAAAGAAGAGAGGGAAGCAAGATGTAAACTGCTTAGTCAAATAGTTTAAAGATAATGAAGAAATAATTAATTACAAGAAAAAACCTATAAGATTAAGATCTGCATGTAATTAGCTGTACTCTAAACGCCAAAACACAACGCTCAGAAAAACATAATTAATGAGTTCTTGAGAGCTCCTGATGATTCTCACTAACGCAGTGATAAAGGGTGCTGCAATTTGCTCCAAATGTTTCCTTGGGTGGGACCTGTGGAGCTAGGCTCTCTGCTTACAGCCAGGCATATGCTGGAACAGTTCTTCTTCATGCTGTGCCCAGTCCCATTAGACTTGGCAGAGCCAGAGCCTATGGATTACAAGGCTTATGCTCAGCCAAAGACTGCTTTACCAGCACAGCTTGACTTGGTCCAAGCGCAACAGCATTAAAATATATCATGTTATGGGGCACTTGTGGAGATTTCATTGATGAAGAATACATTGGATCAGATCTTTCACAAGCTAGCAATTTATTACAGGGCTATGGAAGTCAAAGTAGTACGCAGTTTACATCTATTTAACTATAGGAAAGATGATGTCCAGTCACTGTTTTACAGTGTTTTTAAATACATATGGACTGAAACTGAAAAAACAAAGATTAACTTAAAATAAACAAACATGTTTTTCTGACAGATTTAATATTAATCAAACTATTTCTATTAGTTTTCTTTGTACTTCTATCCATGGAGGATTCAAAAGCTTCTTTCTACCGGTTTTAAAACTCACCACTTCTTCCCACCTCCATTACTTCTAACCTTACAAATAAAAGCTCTTTGCTGTCTTAGCAGCTTTTATCTTCCAGCAGGAGACCTAAAGTCAGGATGTAGTAGCCCAGTCTCTGTGGCGGTCCAGCCAAACACCAGTCTCAAGGCATGTCCACAAGGTGAAGGCAGAAACATTTCCTGGCCCCAGCACACAGGAGTGGTCAGGACTGAACTGACAGCTTCCACAATGTTTGAATGGCGTAACTTGACACAAGAACCACCTCTACCCTGAGGCCTGACACATCCTCCTAAAGGCAGTGCAATTCCTTTTGCTGCAGCACTTACTTTTTGCTTACTTGCCACAGGATGATTTGGGTAAAAACAAACTAGCAGAGACTACTATTTGTCCAGTTCATGTGAGAAACCTTGCCAAGACTAGTGCTATATACAGCAGCTGGTGATCTGGGTGAGCACAAGGGAACTCAACCACCTCTTTCCACTCCTTCGCCTTATTTTTTATACTCTAAAACTCTGAAGGAAGACTAGGAAAGCATTTTCTCTACAATGTCATCTAGTTTGTCAAATCAAAACAAACCAGATTGCCTGCAGCACCAGGCTTACAGGCTGCCCAGTGGGACCATTTAGATACAGGCTGTTCTCCTACCGTACATTTAGAGGACACTGCCAGGTGAGGTCATACAATTCCTCAGTTTCCCTTCTATGTTTGTTTTTCATTTAAGATTGTAAAAAACCTAGAAAGAAACATTTTTGTTCCCCCAATGGAAAAATGCTGATTTGTAGAAACAAATTTCTACAGGAACTGACACTGTCAAAAACCTTTCAATGAAAACCAGATACAGAAGACTAGCCAGCCCACCCACAGGCAAGCTCCCGAGGGGGCAGTCCTCTTGGCAGACATCCTGGGCTCCGATCTGCAAACTAAAACTGGTTGGAAGCATGAAAATTTCCACAGTATGGATGTTCCAGTTCCCACAAAGCTTCCATGTTAATTGGCTGGTTTTAAAAAACCCAAGTACCTAAGACGTAGTCTCATCCTCTCAGGAAATGAATCTAAACCAACAGTCAATAGCAGTCTTCACCACTTATCAGGATGCATTCTGCCATTAGCTAAATTAAATGCAGGAGGAAAGACTCCATCATCACAATCAAAATGAAATGAGTAGTAGACAAGTGCTGATTGTTCAAGACAAGGGAGGGGGAAAGTCTGCATCCTTTCTTAATAGGGAGTGGAGAAGCTGGGCATAGTTTACTTGGTTGCCCTCCCTTTGAGCACAAGCCTGAAGAGAGAAAAAAAAAAAAGATGGACAGATGATGGCAGAGCAGTGGATGTGGTCTATCTTGACTTCAGGAAAGCATTTGACACAGTCTCACACAGCACCCTCGCAGACAAACTGAGGCAGTGTGGACTCGACAATCAGGCAGTGAGGTGGATCATGAACTTGCTGCAGGATAGAAGCCAGAGAGTAGTGGTCAATGGGACAGAGTC
>JAOXOE010000405.1:20099039-20219309 GCA_028565055.1 Phoeniculus purpureus | reverse complement strand
TAGGCCACACTGACTCAGTTTGGCTGCAAGGATGCTGTGAGAGACTGTGTCAAATGCCTTACTTAAGTCAAGATAGATCACATCCACTGCTCTGCCATCATCCATCCACCTGGTTATGCCCTCATAAAAGGCTATCGGGTTGGTCAAGCATGACTTTGCTTTTGTAAAGCCAAGCTTTCATCACACAGCATTGATCACTTTCACTGTATCACTGGTTTCCTGAAAAGAAGCTCAGTACAAGTTTTCCTTAAATCAAGTGGCTCTCAAACTGCTAAAAAATACCTAATTTGAGTCTCTTTTTCTTGATTTGCTTTTTAACCTTGTACAGCCATGTGGCAGATTCACATTGTTTCCAGCTAACGCAGACCCTTGGGAAGTGACAGATATCCAGGCACCCTGCAGCTTGTGTTGATGAGAAGCAGGAGTTTCGTATCAAGGCATCAAAACAACAGTTTTCTCAGAACATTTTCCTAGAATGGGTCTCTAATACAGCTTTCCCTCTGGGTTTCAATAACCTCAACTAAAGCATAATTCCCACTATTCAGCTTATAATAAGAGAAACATCACTATAGTGGACAAGTCTTCTAGATAAAACATGCAATTGAACCTCACGTTGAGTCTAGATTAGACCTTTCCACTGACTAAGTGTCCTGTTCCATCACATCCAATTTCCACAATCCTACCTAGAAAGATTTAGAGGGCATCTGTGGCTTGACTGTGGCTTAACCCTCAAGTCTGACTCAGAAGCCAAGAATTTCTCTTCTCCATATCCATTTCCTGCTCGATTGTGGCAGGCCAGTGTGGAGTCCCTACAGCACAAGGTCTATATATATCATGTGCTTCTATCCTGACCATTTCCAACCTTCCTTTTCCTTCAGAGGGTTCTCCTGCCCTCCCTTCAGAATAAATTCTATTGAATAACTGTATGGCTCAGGTAGGCAAGCTTGTCTGCTTTTTAAAACATACAAAGCAGAATTCTAGACAAAGAGTAATTTTATACAGCCATGATCATGAGTCAGCTGAGAAGGGTTACAGAAAATCCCAGTGTTCAGAACAAGCAGCAAGGGCTGGTTAATAGCATAACCATGCAACAGCTCTCTACTCAGAGGAAGATCAGCTTGGAAAAAAGAAATACCAGTCTGAATCATCGTCACTTCCTGAACCTTTGGATATGCCAAACAGAAGTGTTGCTCAGTTACAGTTGGATGCATTTGCTGATCTCCCATCAAAAACAATTGTTATTTTTGTGCCAATCTCGAATGAAAATCATTGGTATATCTTAACATGAAAATGTTTCAGCATTTCACACCACAGGATTAAAGCCCGAGAAGATTCTGTTCGAACTAGTTTGCACCTTCCTTTCTTTCTACTTACCACTAGCACTCAAGTAATGCACAGGCTCAAGTCCTGGCCAGTACCTGGATAAGGAAAATAAGCCCTTGAAGAAGGGCAAGTTGCATCACTGTCTACTAGCAGCTCTCACTCATGCACCAGCAACAACACACAACTGCCATTCTGTTTGCAACTATGCCCAAAGGAGCAGGCATAAGAGTCTGGATACTCCTCCTCATCCCCCTTATCTATCTAAACAGAAGAGCACGCTCCCAAATGAGCCAGTTATCAGCTTTATCTATGGTTCACCAAGGCTCTCAGTTTAAGGGCAGAAGTACAAATAGCTCTGTTCCTCATAACAGTTTGCTGAGACCATTTTAATGCTGAGAACCTTGAGAACTTGAAGTGCTTTAGTAACTGTTAGGCACTGAGTGTTTCCTAAGTGCATTGGGAGTTTCCTGAGGTTTTTGATCCTGTTCCTGCAGAAGTTACTGAGACCCATGGCTCAAATCAGTAAAAACGTCAAGCTTCCTGTGTCTTCTGAGCACCTCATCAGTGAAAAGGGCATACCTACACAAATACAGATACTAACAAATACCACTATAAAATCATCAGCAACCCTTAATGATTGTTTGTCCTATCACTTGCTCATCTCAGGAGACAAAGTTTCCTTCCTGTGAGCTCACCTTTACTCTGATTGCACAGCTCCAAATACTTCAAATTTGGATTCAACATGTGCAGGTCATTATCTCTGACTAGAAAAGATGTCATACGTATACCCATTACACAAAGACTGCCCCTTTGAAGTGTCCCACTCTTAAAGCCAGGGATGCAGCAAGAGCTGTGTTTTTCTGACAGAAATATCACTTTGAGGTCTCCCCTGGAGACCTGTGATTTTGCCACATCTTTCCTTCTCATAAAGCATTGCATGTTTTTCTCCACAAGTACTTCCAGCACGATGCTCAGAATATATTCATGGCTTTTAAAGCACTTCAGACCGATACTATGGCCTGGCTTTATAGGTTACCATTAAAGGATATCTTCACTCAACTGCCTGACACAATTACAGAGAAAAGGCACCAATGTTCTCACAAGAAGATATCATTTCTGTCATATCAAAGCATTCCAGGCAAAGGACAGAAAACATTCAGTCCATTTTATGTTAGAACAAATTCAGAGAAAGCTCATTCTGTAAATTACTTTAAATTAAATGGATACACCACAGTTTATTGCATAACTCAAAGTGTCCTTATGAATGAGTCATTATTCAAACACCACAAACAATCATGAGTGGCAATACTAACACATACCCGTAGTTGACCTAAGGGGTACATTTTACATGGGCCAACAGAAGTCAAGCATAGATTCAGTTATCTGTATCTTCCTTATTTGTCTGCCCTTACAGTAATTACATCTACCTGGGTCACTGCATTAGTCTCAAAAACAAGGCATTCCCATCCTATCTTGCAACATTCCCAAACATCCACATCCACTGAAGACTGTTTCTGAGTATGAAGATCAGAGCTTACTTGGAGATCTTGCTCTTCAGTGTTCTTCCCTAACAGAGTATTATTTTCTGTTTTACAGTCGGTAAACAAGGTCACAAAAAGAAGAATTAAGCTGCTTGAGTTTTTTGCTGCAAATCCACAGCAAGGCTTGGGAATAAAACATCTGACCTGCCAATCTCACAGCCATTTAACGATAAGAAAAATAACCATTAATAGCAGGCTAAAGGCGTAAGCATTATTTAAGCAAGCTGAAGACGTAAGCATTTCATCTGCTGACCTAAGCCATGATCATTCTCCAAAAGAAATTAATGGTAAACTCCTATTGAGTTCAGCAAGAGCAATATTAAATCCCTCGGTTTCTTTCCTCCCACCAGCTTCCCTAGAGAAGGTAACAAATCATCAAAGTTTAATGACTCTCACTTAGAATTAACAGTGAAAAAATTGCACACAAAAGTCACTGCATATTTCTTTTTCTATGCCTTGATGAGGCTTCCGATTTTCATTTGGAAAACTCTACAGGAGAAAAGCACACACAAAAAACACCCAAGGTCTTAAGCCTTTCTTGGACTTAATTTTACAAAGCAGACTCTTTTGCATTTAGGATACTTTTTAAATGACACTAACTGAACCAAGAGACACTAACTGAACCAAGAACTGCTTTCCTCCCCTATTACCATTTCCCTCCCCACCCTTTTTTTGAATTAATCTGTGCACACACTATAGGGACTGCCAACATGGAACATCGCACTGGCCTTCACAATTGGCAGCTGTGATCAATCACTTCATAAAAGCCGATGTGTCAGCTAGAAACCAGTTGTGTTTCTTAAGCAAGTCAATCTGCAGAACAGTTTAAATCAGTAATCTATTCAAAACACTAGAAAAACAAAGTCATTGGGATGAAATCTTACTTTATGCCTAATCTTCCTTTAATTGTTAACCAACAAAGTAGAAATTCTTTGCTCTCATGATGCAAAGCTGCTTACAGACTCCTCAGTGTATGTACACTGACAAAGACGGCAACTCTCCACTTACTGGTGAAGTTACCCACAGGTCATTATATCCACATTATGCATGCCACATACAGTTCCAAACATTTTTCAGATAATTAATCCAATCTAAATATGAAGTTAATGACTTGTGACACTCATTGAACTGGTGACCTTATGAGGAATAATCAAACAAATGTCTTCAACCCACCTTTGCAATCAATCCACACCCCACCATCTTTCAGATTACAAACTCAAGCATCAAACCAAGGCACCACAGAGACAGACCTGCTCTGCACATCCGATCTCCTGGTATCATTCGCAGGTACCACGGGAAATCAGAGCTTTCAAATGAAAAGGAAGCCACCCTCTCTGTCCAAACTCTGTATCAGCTGAACTGATACTACCAAACACACCACTAAACAAAAGAGATGCTTTTCACTCTAAGCTGAAATTGGGCAGAATGAAATCAGCACAGTCATTTTAAAAAAAAAAAAAAAAATAAAAAAAAAAATCACTCTTTCCATAATTATTTCCTCTTTTAAAATAATGTGACAATGGACTTCTCTGGCCAATCTGCTCACTACCTAGGATCCTCAGAGAGCATAACCAACTGTGAAATTCAACAATAAAATGTTTTCATTCACAGACTGAGGGAAGGGGATACAGTGTTGTGCAAATTTTTTACAGTTAAATTAGCGTGAACAGTACCATCTTAGGGTAGAATGAAACATTTCCATTCTCACCTAGACCACTAAAAGCATGTAATTCAGGCAAAGTGTCACCACTCACAGGTGCCTGTCCATGTGAAAGTTACTTCAAGGCAGCATTAACTTGAAGTTAATTGGGTTAACTTGGTTTTACTACACACTCTGTTACACCTCTAATTTTGTTAACCCATTAGTGAGTTTTTTTCTGATTGGACTTAAATGCCAAAGATTAAATTTCAAATTCATTTCCAACTTCTATTTGCCAGAAGAATTTTGAACAGGAGGAAAAGACCTAGCAATAGCTGACCATTAGTTTTGACAGCACATTCACCTGCTCTCCTCATAAATGGAAAAGTCTGGAATTCTAACTGAACATTTTGGGTTTTTCTAGTGGCTTTTCACACTTCATATGACATTTCATAACCAACTCTTGGCGTTCTTTCTCCAACTCCAAGAAAACAGGCCTTAACACACTCAGCTTGGATTTAGCTGCTTTGCTCATTTGATGTGTAGCAAGACTGAAAACTGTAAAGGCAGAGAGAAAATTACCCCAACACAAATGTCATATTTTTAATGCTCATCCTTCTTTGTATGACATTTCTTCTTTTTCAGCATGAATTAGAAGGTGATCCAAGGTCTACACACCTAACAATCTGAATCCAATGTATCTAACTAAGCACATAGGGCATGAGTGCACAATCCTACCTATATCAATCCGGAAAACACTTTACTTTATTCCGGTAATTCTTCCTGCTCTTTGCAAGTAGCTGGAACACAATTCAATTCAGCAGAAATTCTTTAGACATAAGAATTGTTGGTTAAGTTGGAATTTTACTAGACTGATATTTTATCATGACTGTGGTTTTTAAGAAACAAAAAACAAACAAGAAAACCTACGTAAACAGCACTGCTTTAGAAGTGGATCTAGTATCTCATGGAAGCACAGTCTTCTAAACAGGAAAATCCTGAATTTCCAATTCAACATCTACTGCCAAACTCATGCAAGGCTCATTTTCAAGAAATCAAAACAGACAGACTTGACATTCGTGACTGTCCAGTTGTGAAATTAAAATTACAACTCTTTTTCAACCCAAACTAGTTTAGCATTCAAACCCCAGCTAAGCTACACCACGTAAATTGAGTTAGAAATTCTATGGGAAAAAAAAAAAATCTAAACAACAGACCTTTTAATGTCAATGCGAGATGTCTGCCTATCTTACCAAAACAGAGATCCCTAATGCTGCACAGAAACAGGAACACGACAGGTCAAGTGTAAGACAGACTGAAAATCTGAATGTATAGCTCATGTCATCTTGTGACAAGCGTGTTATAAACACCGTGGACTGGCAGGAAGGATGACAAAACATGCACTCTTGGCTGTCTAGGTTGAGATTGAAACTAACCATTCCCATGCATTATTAAGAACAAAATTTCCCAAGAGCTCTGGAAAAATATAGTTCAATTAAACAAACTGATAGTAAAAGCAAATAGGCTCATTTCAAACAGACAAATTCCAAGTTTTGTCTCACTGTATTCCCACCCTAGAATAAAGTAATACTCCAAATCCCTGTCCCAGCTGAAAATGAAAAAACAGTGGGGGCTAAGGCTCCCTTCATTCCCTCCAGTGTCTTGAAAGCTTTTGGATTAAGACCCCATAGAATGAATGCTTCAGAATCACCTTGAAGCTCCTGTCTAACTCACAATCTTATACTTCACCACACATCTAGAAAAGAAAAATGGCACAGCCATTAAAGTTCAAGAGAGTTTGAAGCATGAGGATTTAATTTGCAGAAGAGTAGAATCTCTACCTCCTCTGAAACGCTTTTGTTAAATGTCCGTTAGAGTCCCAGCCACTACCAGGTAGCTTTCATGATTAAAAAAAATAAAGAATACTGCTGTTTGTTTGGTTCTTTTTCATGGGCATCATCAACAAATGCCTAGAGAACAAACTGAAGTACTAGAATACATCTCTCATGTTTTTATTCTTTGTTTTCTATAAATGAAGGAGTTCACCACTGTAATTGCTCACTGCAACCTGATAGTTAGAGAACATCTTATTAAATTTACAACCTGGCTAAGAATATGCTTCCTTCAAGCACTGCTCAGAGGTGGAACTAATGCCCTGCTGCATTGTAAGCAAGAAAGAATGCTTGCCAGACCTGCTTAACACTCCTTTGCATCACTGCAGCAGCCAAAATGCTGCACTGCACAGAACATACAAGGAGCTCCCCTGTTCCAGAAGCTGACACCAAAGACTGGCCTCAGAGCTAATGATGGCTCCACCAAGCAGTTCCAATTGAAGCTATGAGATCAGACTGCAGAGAGTAAGTCACACATGAGACGTGTAGGCTATATATTTTTATAGTCCTTCCCCAGACCCTGAGATAGCAAGGGTACTGCTATTGAAAAATGTAAAATATTTTTGTTAAATCACGTCCAAGGCAAGACATCAAACCTTTCTTCACAATGATCTGAAAAATGCGCAGCAGTTAAGTAAGTAGGTGTCTAATCAAGCTGTTTACAGTGTCACAGAGAAGCTTCTCTTTCAAAAAAAAAAAATTCAAAAGGCAAGGGGAAAATGGCACCCAGCCATCAGCACTTGTAATTTCTTTCAGAACCATCTAGCTCACCACTGTTTTGTCTTTGGAAGAATGTAATTCGTAAAATGAGCCTATGAAATAAGTTGTGTGCTAAAGTTGTTTATGGACTGTGTATAATGAAGATCAGATCTGTTTAAAACTGGACAAGGAAAAAAACAAAAACCCAGGTTAGAGACTTGGAGAGGAGGGCTGTTCCAAGTGGAATGGCATCCTTCTTTCTGCTATTTTCTTTTTCATCAATTTGAATGGATGCCTTCTTCCTAGAGGATTTTCCTCTTACTCCCAAAAGAACATTTCTTCATCTCTCAGCAGCACACAGAAAATACACTAGTATTTCAATAGTGCTGAAGTAATTGACTTCATACTCTTTCATTACTGGACTCTACATTAAAATAATCTGAATTGTTTAATCTGAGCCCCAAACCAGCTTCACATTTGCACTGTGCTGTTTTCAGTGCACATATCCAAGTGCTGCCCAGCAGACCACGGAGACTGAAACCCACAATCCCATTGAAAAGGAAACTAGAAGTAATCTGGCTCAGTGAAAACTCACACACCACAGTCATCAATAAAACCTAGCCTTTGAACTGGTATCTCTACTGGAGTTTTTCCCTAATTGAACAAAATTACATAACAGTGTTTTGGGTCTTTGTTGGCAAGCGTAGGTATTCGTTAGCAATAGAAGAAATGTGATCAGGAATTACCTTTGATGGCTAAACCAGCACCGAGTCACTGGAATAAAACTACTTCCTTCACAGCTGCTTAAATTAGGTCCAAAAGTTTTGCTCAATGAGCACTACACAGCTACACAATCATCCTTCCCTCCTCAGATCACAAACTAGGTAGCTCTTTCTCATCACATGGCTCTCTGAGAATGCTGTCTACAGCTAGAGCTTTATTCTCTGCCATATAAAGCCACAACACACAGCCTTCTGTCCTGATGACACCGAGTACATTGTAAAGTTCTATTTGTAAAGCCAAAAGGGCTTAATGAAGAGTTATAGGTTTGAATTGGATGTATACAAAAGGCACTCGTCTAGCTTATTTTCTTGCTGATTAATTTGCTTTACTCTATATTAAATAAATATGACACACACTGCTTTTCTCCAATTTCTTTTGTATACAAATCTACCTCAGGTGACCATTTATAGCTCTTTCTTGGTATGCACTGGATCCTCCTTCCCTGCTATTCACCCACTTATGAGTGAAGTTATATTTATCACCATTTTCCTTCTGAGGCAGTTCAGAAGGAACTCTCCCCATTTCCCTTGCTCACTTGCACTAGTTACCAGTAAGAGATTTCTCCAGCACTGTTATTCAGAGATTCACAGAACATTAGGGACTGGAAGAGACCTCAAAAGATCATCTAGTCCAGCCCCCCTGCCACAGCAGGATCACCTACACCAAGTCGCACAGGATTATATCCAGGTGGGTTTCAAACATCTCCAGAGAAGGAGACTCCACAACTGCCCTGGTCAGCCCCTTCCAGCACCCTGGAAGGGTTCCTTCTTCTGTTTATGTGGAACCTCCTGTGTTCCAGCTCACACCCACTGCCCTATCATTATGATTGTCCTATCATTAGATGACACTGAGTAGAGCCTAGCTCATCCTCTTGACATCAACCCTTCACATATTTATAAATATTAATGTGGTCACCCCTCAGTCTCCTCTTCTTCAAGCTAATCATCACTTAGTACGCTATGACTGAACTTAACACACAACAAGAATTAAATGCCAAATATGCTAATTATCTTTCTGTATTTGCCTGTAGAAGATGGGTGACAAGGAAAACAGTAAAAGTAGCAGCTCTCAGCATGAAAAAAGAAATTAATTTTGAATCCAAAAGTTAGACCCCACATCCTGTCAAAAAGATAGGTCAAATGTAGGCAGGTACAAACTTCTCCAAATCTCCATTGGTGATTTTAAAGTTTTAATTAGTTCTTACTAGAAAGCCAGGAATCATGTTGTGAGGAGAGGGTATGTATTTCACAAGACCATCTGACAAACTCAAGAGAACCAGAAAAGTTTTGACGCACAGTAGAACAGTCCTCTCACACTTGTTTGCTCGTATCACCCAAGCTATTACCTCCTGAAACCTGGCTTCCTGACTACACCTGCAGGTACATGTGACATTCACTTAAATCTACACCGACTGAAGAGATGTTCTCCAAACCCAGACACAAATAACAAAGGACGGGGCCAAGCAAGTAATTTACCCATCAATTTCATAATTCCTAAAGCTGGCCTTATTCTAGCTGCTCAAGCATAAAAAAAACAACCAATACATACTAACTGCTTAATAAATAAGTAAAGGATTGTAACAAATTTGTCACATAAGATTCTACATAGCACATAAAAGCATTAGAGCCACAGAAGCTCACACTGACAAAGTTTTGTTATAGCATAAGGCACTACTGACCCTGAAGAAGTGGCTACAATAGCCCGCAGTTCAGAGTAAGGTGTGTCATGTACTCACCTCATGTTTCTGCCCCTTTAACAATCCTTCTAACAAAAGTCAGACTTGAGCCTTACAGTAGTAAATACTTACACATGCTTCAATAACACTTTATAGAAATCATTCTGATCACAGGGAGAAAGTTAAGTCTGTTGCAAAATGAGGTCTAAAAGACTCAAGTAAATAAACCTAAACACAACAATACAGGAGAAACATCTTTAAAAGAGAAAATTCTGATCCCATCATATGTCTAGCAAAAGAAAACATCCCACATCACTTGTTTGTATAAAGCCCACATCACAAGGAAAACTGGGACAGTATTTATATAATTTATTTTACAGAACTGATTTACTGTATGTGCATTGTATAAACAGCTTATTTAAACTGTTATAACTTCGCTTTTGTTTCAAGTTTCAGCTGCTGCAGTTCAGATTCTTCTCTTTGTTGGTGCTTTAAACCATCACATGTTCTTTATCAGAGCTAATTTTGTTAGCTGAGAAACAGAACGGTAATTTGAAAGTTTGATAGCAAAAGCACCATTTCCTGTAATCCAAGTTATGCCTTAATCATTTTACCACACAAGTAAAAACACCTAAATCATTTGAACCTTGTGTCATGAAAGGAAGTTTGCTCTTGGCTCCTCAATCTCATCCTAGTCTTTGCAAAAGAAGCAGTGATTAGTTAGTCAAAATTTTTCATTCCCGAACTGCATTGCACACTAAACACCTATCACAGTGGGCACTGACTCCTTGAATCCTCAAATACACGTAATTTTTCCTACAAAATTACTCTTCAGACACCTGCCACTGGCTTCCATGCCATTCACTAACAGACAAGCCATCCCACCCGACCTTGTTTTCTTCCAGTGCTTACAACAGAGATAGTTTGTTTGTAGTTTGCGTTTCCCAGAAACAGTCACTACAGTAAATATATAACAACTACTCCTGTTTCATGCAGGATTTGAATTATTCCTAACCTAACTGGAGGAATTGCACTCAGCAAACCTGGCATCATCTTAAAGACGAAGAAGCTGAGTAACTGTCCAGCAGCATGACTGATGCCATCCTTGGCTGGCCATGGGTGCCATTCCAAAGGGAATTTTAGGAATAGTTACAGGCGAAGCTGGTAACCCATCATAAATATTATTGTATTATGAGCTAGCAGCCTATAAATCCCTTCTCAGTGGCATATCCCTATGGGAAAGGACATGCAGGCTTCCATATGGTGGTGATATATCATGTGGTTTTTTTAAAAGGCACACTATAACTCGGACTTATTTACTGTTCTCTCTCCTCGTATCTGTAAACAAAGAAAAGCTTAAAAGGTTACATTCCTTCCTTCTCCTTGGTATGTTATTTAAACCAAACTGAATGTTTAGCCACATAAATGTCTATCATCTGTACTTAATTCTTGGTACTTTCTCTTTCTTCTTCTTCAGAAAATTAAATACCCAGATGTGTCTGTCTAAATAGAAGGGTGCTGATTCATCTGATTTTTCTGCCAAAGCAGCAAAAATGATGATAGCTAAGTAGTAAGAGGAGAATCTTAAAAAAACAGAAGGTTTCTCTGAAGTTCACCATGCTGAACACTGACCATACCCTACACAGGTTTTCCTGATCTGCCGCTACGCATAACAAAGTACAAAATAAACTAAGACGCCACTTACTGTAGGTTTAATTCATAAAAGCTCATAAAAGATTTCAAAGAACATCAGGCAATTTGTATAAACGGTATGTAGAAAAGCATAAAAAGCTGTTTGAATACGTGCTAAGAAACCAAATCAGACTACCCAAATTTCTTTTCACTTTTCCCCAGCTCTCTTAATAGACTCTCAAAGAATCAAAGGAAAGCAGCAGATTCCATTAACAATCAAACCAAACAATGGGATATATTCAACTCCTCTCTTCTTGCCATTCCCTTTCTTCAAAGCAAGCCATTTGTTCTTTATTACTCCCCCTTAATTTGATATAGCAAGGAAAAGGTATCAGACTACCAGAACAACAGGAGCCATAAAAAACATAGGAAAATTCAGGTTCAAACATACCTTAGCAGAGGTCCAATCCAGCCTCGTGTTCCAAGCAGGGTCAGCTCTGAGGTCAGACTAGACTGATCCAGCCAAGTCTTGAGAACCCCCAAGGCTAAAGCCCAAGAGCCTCTCTGAACAGCTTCAGCTGCCTAAGAATCCTTCAGTTGGTCCTTATACCCAGTCAGAACCTCTCACTGCAATTTCTGCTTATTTTTGCCACTGTAAAAAGCCTGGCTCGATTTCCTCAGTAATGTCCTTCTATACGTTACAAGATGGCCCCAAAACTCCTTTTCTGAGCCAGAGAAGGCAGTTTCCTCAGTCTCTTCTAGAGCATGTGCCTCCACTGCCTGGTCAGCTAATGGGCTTCAGCTGAGATTCCACTTATTAATGCTGCTCTGACATTGCTCCACGTCGTTTAATTAGCAGCTCCTGGCTCCTTCGTCAGTCATCAGGGGCATCACTTCCTCAGGAGACCTCCACCTGCGCAGTGTGTGGGTCGAGGCTCCTTTTCTTCTCGGGGTCTCCATGAAGAGCCCATCCCTGTCGCTGAGGGCAGCGCTGAGGGCAGTCCCCCTGCCCCGCTTCCTCACGCGCAGGATGAAGCACAAACCCGCCCGCTCCCGTCCAGCTGCCGCTCGCGCTGGATCACGCGCCCGCCCCAACGGCGGCAACAACTGCGGCACGTGCGAGCTCGCGCTGCAGCACGCGCCCGCCCCAACGGCGGCAACGACAGCGGCACGTGCGAGCTCGCGCTGCAGCACGCGCCCGCCCCAACGGCGGCAACCAACGCCCAGCAACGGCCCCGCTCGCGCTCAGGCGCGTGACCGTCGCCAGCCCCGCACGCGCTGCTTCAGCACCTGCTTCCTTCCAGCCTCCAGCCGCCGTCTAGCACGAATTGCAGCTCCCCGCTCCCAAGAAGGGGCCCAGGGTGGTCCCGGAGCGACACCGGGCGGATCTCGGGGGTGGTGCTGGCGGCGGTGCCGCTGCTGCCGGGCAGCGGGGGCTCTGCACCGAGTGCATCCGCCAGGCGGCGCCGCTGTGCCTGGCACAGCCCTTAGGCTCGGCTGGTATCGGCACAGGCTGAGCAATGACGGGATGGAGAGTAGGCTAGCACAGAGCTTCGTCAGGACAGAGAGAGGCCACAGAAGTGATCCGAAGGCTGGAACCCCTCTGCTGTGAGGACAGGCGTTCTTCAAGTGGAGAAGAGAAGGCTTCAGGAAGACCTTCCAGTATCTGTGGGGAGCCTACAAGCAAGCCAGAGAGGAGTACTCAGGGAGTGTAGTGATAGGACTGAAAAGGTAATAGTTGTGGACTGAAAGAGAGTGGATTTAGGTTAGATTTTAGGGAGAAATTCCTCAGTCTGAGAATGGTGGGGCACTGAAACAGGCTGCTCAGAGAAGCTGTTCAAGTCCAAGTTGGATGGGGCTTTGGGCAGCCTGGTTTGGTGAGAGGTGTCGCTGCCCATGGCAGGGGGTTGGAACTAGATCACAGAATCATAGAACATTAGGGATTGGAAGGGACCTCAAAAGATGTCCAATTGCCCTGCCACAGCAGGATCACCTTGATCAAGTCGCACAATATGATCTTTGAAGGTCCTTTCCAATCCAAATCATTCTGTCATTGTACAACCAGGCAGGCCAGAAATGTGGATTTGGACTCTGCTTGGCCTTTGCTGACAAGGTCCTGGGCCAGAAGCAGCAGAAGGAGCAGAATCCCCAGGGTCAGTGAGAAGTGTGGTAGTGACCCACCAGGCACACACTGCTGTGGTGCAGAGACAGATGAAGCATAGCTTCAAAGGGGCTTCCAAACAAAAGAGCCACCAGGTACCATGCCTGAGATATCTTCCAGCTCTGTACTCTCACCAGCTCTTATAGGAAAGCTGGCTTTCAGCTAAAATCCTGTAGGGGAAGGAGGAGAACATTACAGATACTTTTTACCTCTTTGTCTTGCTGCCATATTTTCAGTGGGAAAGAGAACAGCCAAAACATGTTGCAGCCAGCCTCTTGAGTTGGAAAAGTCTTCTGATAACCTGGAGGCACAACCAGAGAGACTGACTTTCCCAAACATAATACACTGACATCTAGTCTGACAGCTTAAGCTGCAGAATTTCCTAGGCAGAAACTCCGCTTTAGCATAAATACAACCCACCCTTCTACTGCAGAATTGCCTGATTATAACACTATAGTCTAAACATATAGGTGAGGCATTTTGTCCTGACTTCAAACCTTTATCTCATTTTTTTCAGACTGCTTTTTAAAGATACAGAGCATTTTACAGTAACAAACCTGCATGCTTCTAAATTTCTATTTCAAGCATTGTTCATGTAAGTAGATTTACTTGTTCTCACCTAGCTCCAAGCAAGTTCTTAGCCCACTAACATAAAAAGGTGGCTTACAGATACTGTAAGAATATTTCAAGTGAAGAAATCTTTCATCCAAACCCATATGAGAATAGTATAAAGGGGTAATAAAATCAATGTGATGTATTTATTGTATCATCACTGCTGTCAGAGTAGGGTATAATTTGGCTAAAGAGGGAAATGATACCAAATGAGTTTGGTTTCCGTAGAGTCTCTGGAGAAGATGGAAGGAAAGAGAAGAACTTGATCCCACACACTTTGGGCAGATAGGAGCCAACTGTTCATTCTGCTCCTCCCTTCAAATGAATTGTGAATTTCATGTGAGGACAAAACCCTGTTCTTCATATGAGCAGCTGGCAGGAGTGACACACAAATCAAGGCTGTCATGGCTCCACTGACATGGAAAGAATATCCATGAGAGCTGTGGTTCCTTTTTATATGAAGGGAAGAGAGGAGTGTAACAACAGCCCTTAATTAGATGCAGAAATAGAATTTGGTTGGTTTTCTTTTCCATCCTGGGAAGTACAAGGCAACAGACTCCAGCCAATCAGTTTATATTTCTCTCACCCAGGTAAAATGGTTTGAGGTGAGGCTCAACTTGTTAATTTAGTGGCCTTGGCATATGAGGTTGGGTAAGCAATGTTCATTTTGAAGAGGCTGTAGAAGAAATATTTGAAACAATGGAAAGTTCAAGGACCCTGACTCTCAAGCTGTAGCAATTCATGGGGTGCAGGGAGGATGATGCATAGCTGTCTGTTCCTTTACTGTGCCAGAGGTTACCATCCCCACCACAGCAATGGCAGAACAGGTGGTATAGCTACTCCTCAGCTGAGCCTGTTCTGGCTGTCAAATTAATGGAATTGCTGTCAGGTCCAGTTTACATTACTATGTGAGACTGAACTGCAGCAGCAGAGAGCTCTGATTCATGATCCCTGTTGGAGTGAGCTGCAGTGGCTACAGAGACAGCCTCCCCCACATCTCCTCAGCCAATGCAGTTACATTTCACCAGGATCATGAATCAGAATCTTGGGGGGGGAACAGATTAGGAAAAAAGTAAAACAGCAAATACAGAAGAAGAAAAAGAATAAGGAAGTGAGGGCAGGAAAGAAATGAGCATTAGTAGACAGAAGGAAGGGTTATTAGTGTGCCAAGAGAGGAGGAAAAAAGGGACTGGAATTTGTTAGGGTATTTTCTAAAGCCTAAATGTAGAGGTCATAAGGAGAAAAGGTGCCTCATGTCTATGAATACCTCAGAGTTATTGATTACCTACAGGCTCGATTTCAGAAAGAGCCAGTAACAAGCTGTATGAATCAATTACAATTATGGAATTCTATAAAATATGGCCAGCAAACTGAGTGAAAAGACTTCCGTCTGGGATTTGGATATTCCAAGCTCCAGGATGAAGCGGGGTTACACCCTATAGACTTAATAACGTCAGCATGGAAAAGGTTGTTACCTGTCTGTATGGACAGTTAAGAAGTGCCCAAGTGATGCACAAGAGAAATTAGGACCTCCAAAGTATAAGGCAGCAAGCAATGACTTGGTAGGAAGAAAAGCAGAACCCTTTCTTGCTTCAGTTAATGAATGATAAATTAGCAGGTTGGGCAGGAGGGATTTTTCAGTTGAAATGATTCAAAAGGTGACTAGGGACCAAACACGGAAAAGGAATCAGTCAGCTCCAGGCTCCACTCAGTGAATGTAACCTGAAGACATAAAGACTTAGTGAAAACCAGAGCCCTTGGTTAGAAATGCTGCCAGGCATTTGCCAACTTGTCAGTTGAGTCATAGGGAGTAAAGGAAACCATCAGCTCTGAATTAAGTGCTGCTTAGGGAGCATGGCTGGAGTTTTTTTTCCATCCCCTTCTGTTCATCAGTGTCTACAAGTTTGCACATGTGCCTTCTGTTCAGGATTTGTAAATAAATATTTACTTTTAGCTTAACTTTTGTAAGGAGTGATTCTAACGAGGGCTCAGCCCTAAGAAATTCCTTTCCTTGGGTACGACCATCCTGAAAAATTGCGCTGTAGAGGAGGGTGTGAGGTGACCATCAAGTCTTCCGTGCTCCCATACACTCGTGGTTCTTCAGCTCACTACACCTCAGTCTCTGCTTGAGGGCTGGCAAAAGGAACTTACAAGGAAAATGTGTCTTTGGGTGGCAGCTGGTGGCCAGGCATGCTCTTGGGCATGTGGCAACAAAATGATTCTGTATTTCAAGGGTCTCATGGGATGTGATGTGGCTATAAAAACTGAAACAACGCAGAAAAGAGAGGCTTCTGCCATGTGCTGCAGCAGAATGTGAAAACTCTCAATGGCCGCCTTGGTGCCAGCAGTTGGCTTCAAACTGAAATAATCAGAAGTAGAACCAGCCTTTCTGCATTACAGCAGACAAAGTTGAAGGCCAGAAATGAGAAAACTGGAGGCGGCTAAAAACACAGATAATACTGGAGCTAAACAGGCATCACAAGAAGCAGAGCACAGGAGGTGAATGGGACTGACAACCACAATCAGTTGGCCGAGATGAAAGGAAATAACCAGCAGAGTAGGAACAGCTTTCCAAATCACACAGCCTATAATTCACACTGCAAAGACGGATCCTTCTGACAGTTTGTGCGGCATCCACAACGTAGCAAAAGACTGTTAGGTATCTGTTTTTATTCTTCTAGCTGAAAGGAAAGAACTTAGTCCATTTTCAACAGTGTGGACCAGGCAGTGTATCAAATTCCACTCCAGTTAGAAGCATTTTACTCAGAAAATGTTTAATTATTTCAGCGATGAGCAGCCAGCAGTGCCAGAGCTTCAAAGAGCAGAACAGTTTGAGTCTTCTGTGGAAACATATGCTGCATGGCATACCTGTGCCAAGAGGGGGATTGAGATCTTATGTGGTGGGAGATGAGACAATTATTGTTCTCATTACATTAGTTTGGGCAGGGTATTCAAAATCCTCAGGAAATAGTTGATTTAAATGTGGGGATGATGACATGTTCAGCGTTAATCTCTCAGGAGAAGAGGAGAAACTTCAACATCAGCAGATAGGCAAGGGAGGCAGCAGTGAAATAATTCCCATGTGTAGTTCCCATCCCTTAAGCTATCCATAAAAAATTAATACCCACAGAAGTACCAAGGAGCACTACAACTCTGCGTACAGCGAGAATGTAGAGTTATTGTACCACCTGCTGTGCTATACCACGTGTTCAGTCAGCAGAGCTGGTATAAGGCAGGCAATCAGCTGCTGTGACAGGAGAGGACATGGCAGCAAAGAACATTGGATCAACCTGCTGGGAAGGTGGAAACCACTCTACTAATTTTAAGAACAGTTCTTCACTGGGAAGGTAAAAACAATCATGAAGGGTGAGTAAAGAAAGGGTGAAATTTCCATCAAAAGAAAAGAGAAGGCCAAACAGAAGTCAGAGTAATAGAAACAGAAACCAAATAATAGGGAAGTAAGATACCCTGGAAAACCAAAATAAATGAACAAACTTCTTTTTAAAAGCTAGACGTTGGATGCTCTGAGTGAGGTAGCCTGTATTAACCATGGTCAGTACTACAGAGGAGACAGTAAACCCACTAGAGACCTGGAACAGGGAAGAAGACACAGGTGAATCTGCCAGAGGAGCCATGTTTGCCAGCAGTCTGTCTAGGTGGAGGGACCTTTCAGGGTGAGCTCAGCCTGGATCTGAGCAGCAGGTTCTGTTGCTGCTGTGCTCTCAATGGTCTGTAGAAATTACTCTGGCACAGTGTCACCCAAGGAAGTGGCAAGAGTCAGTATGAACCAGCACATGGTTCCTAGGTTATCTGCTTTATTAGGACTTGCATAAGGCCTTTGAAGCATATTTGTGTTTTCCAGCAGTGGTGGTTCGCACTTGCATGCACTGGCTCTATGCAGAAAGCACAGGTCTGCTTCCCCTGTGTGGCATGCAAGCAACTCAATGGCTTCCAGGTGACCTTCACATCATGGTCCAAGATCACTCTCCTTTAGGTAACCTGCCAGCCCCACACTTTTATGTCTCAGAGTCTTTTATAAAGTTAATGCACAAGCTGGATAAATCACTGCTGAGAGTCAGCTGTGGTAAGAACTGAATGCTCACCTACCACCTCGTGCATACATCTTTGGAGTATGAATGTTGGCAGGAAGTAGCTATTCTCTTTCTTCTGTTGGTTGCTGAATGGTATAATACAGGCTTGTTTCCCTTCCAGAAAGTGTGCTTTGTTCTGACACTGGATTTATTTATACAGACCAAGTAGCGACACTTTTGTACAGGAGAGTCTTAACATTTGGGTATTTCAAGGGCATGGCTGGAAAAATACAAGTCCTGCTCAGTAAGCATTAGCCTTTTTCCACTTCTTCCTAAAATTTACAGTCACTTCTGTCCACCTTTCATCTGCTCTAGAAAAAAAAAGGAAAGAGCCTTTTCTTAGGTTCTTCACTTAAACAAAACCAGGCTTTCACATTCAAAGAGATTCATACCCTGCTACCAAGATAATAGGTGAGATGTGAGTCCAAAAGTCCCCCTACTGTGTGCTTCACATTCATGGGTGGTCGAAGCTGTAACTGAGCTACCTCACCATGGTGCAGCAAGAATTCAGAGATTTATGTTATGCTATTGGCATTCTATTTATGCTTTTTGGTCCACTGTATCTCAGAGCACATTATGGAGTATTTAATCACAATATACTTCACCTTCAGCACAGTTCCACAGCCAACATTTAGCTCATGAAAGGGGAAGGAGGGAGAGGAGATGGGAGAGAAAGGAAAAGTAGTTTGATTTTGTAAGATTTCTCACCTGATTAAAAACCAATTAGATGTTAGATATTCTTATACAATTAGCTATCCTTATCAATGTCTACCTGCTATTTGTAGCTCC
This sequence comes from Phoeniculus purpureus, assembly GCA_028565055.1. Lineage (NCBI taxonomy): Eukaryota > Metazoa > Chordata > Aves > Bucerotiformes > Phoeniculidae > Phoeniculus > Phoeniculus purpureus. Next base: position 20,200,472 of record JAOXOE010000405.1, on the reverse strand, counting down.
TGCCAAAATCTTCTCACTCATTGCACCTCTTCTCCCCAGGACCTCAATTTATTTTGTGTTGACCTTCTGAAAGAAAATCTCCAAGTTGTTTACACATGATATGAATTCTCCACTAATCTCACTTTCTCTTTACTGCCTAAATGCTTCATTTTAAACTGCTGCAGCATCAATGGTCTTGTCTCACAGGCTGAAATACTGCACCTTCTGACTGTCCAGCAGCTCCACCCTTGGCCATCAAATGTACTTTTTTTTTACCCAGGTACTTGTACCCAATGTACTTACTTTCTTCCCATGGCCATCAAGTACTTCTTTCTGCCTTCCATGTTGTGCACAACTCCGTGCATCTTAGACTTCTACAATACCCTGATCTTTCCCCACTCTTCTCTAGTAGCATCAGTGTCATGTGTTTTCTCAGAGTTTGTTTCTCTCCTTGCTCAGTGGCTAGGCCCATCTAGCTGGCAACCACACACCCCCGGCATATAAAGACGACTTCTCTCTTAACTCTTTCTGGAAAACACCAAGTTAAAGGATTAAAATCATAACCATGCAATTCCTGTGCAATTTGTCTTTCTATTTTGGTCTGTAACCTAAACTGCAGTCTCTAGAACAGGTAAAGCTTTCCTGTCCGTGCCTTGTAGCATGCCAAGTACGTTGTCAGTGCTTGACAAATAATTGCTGCCTCCACAGAATATTCTTCCTACCCAAGAGCTGATCTTTGAGAACTGAATAGCCCCAGGAGGTCAGGCCAGCAGCTAACCAGCAAAGTCCGGAAAAAGCAAATAAGTATTTTGAGGAAAGCTCATGTCTCTCTCAGCTACTTCTGGAACCAGAAGAAAGACAAAAGTAGAGGGAAAAAAGCCATTAAAATAACTGCAACCAGCCTAAAGGCCTCATTTCTTACACTCCTTGGCAAGGAGGAAGCATGGTAGCTTGGCCTCCCCTCCAATTAGCTTGGCCTCTTTTTCAACCCCTGGGTGAGGGGGGTCAAGGGTGAAGGAATACAGACCTGTAGTCATGGTTTATTTAGTGCCTTTCCATTAGGGCACTTCATCGCCTCTTTTTTTTTTCTATAGAAATATTTTTTTCATTTAATAGGACCAAATATAATGGCAAATGAATGGCTGACCAGGCACATAAAAGTGTGCAAAAGCCAAAACTAGGAGAATACAAAAAGCAGGTATAATCACACACAAGAGCTTTGAAATCATCAGGGAACTATTACTAGTCTCTTGGTACAATTTTATCCATCAGTCTATACGTTCCTAAAGATGTTGTTCATCCATGCGTTGCTCAGTGTCTTTAAACTCCGTATATTGCGGTAGAAGGACAGGTTGATTTTTTCATAGGAGCAGCCAGTGGTGGTATCCAGCGGCTGTAAAGTACTTGTACAGACAGCCATGTAACAACAGCACTATTCTCTTAAGCCAGAATTGCACAGAAAAGTGACTGCTTCTAGAGTTGACTTCAGTCCTCCAGTGAGAAGACCATGCATCTCGGGGTCTGTTCACCCTGCCTGCTCTTTGGCTGCACCATAGGCAGCTCCAACACAAACAATTAATGTCAAGAAGACTATCAGTGCAAATACTGCTGCCTTCTTGCTAGCTTTTCTGCTTGACTTGCTTGTAACTTAGAGTGCATATCAACAGTTTTAAGGAGAACCTGCTCACTCAACCTATTCTCCATCATAATCAGCAGCAGCATTATTGTACTTACATCACTGCCAAGAGAAAAATAAATCATTTTGAAATAGCATTTTTCTGGACTGAAAAAATTGTCTCAATGCTGCAGCACTCTGATTTGGTTATTATTGCACAACAGTCAATAAAAGATTTAAAAAACCATCAACCACTGGAAGTATCCCAAGTAAATGTAAGTTGAAATCACAGACAAGCACTTAAGTTTTACAGAGTAAAGGGCGGTCAAAGCATCAAATCCATCTTTTCATCTTGTTTATCCCAAAGAGAAAATTCAATGCATATGTAACTTCTGTTTGTTTCATTTCCTAATAAACAAGGAACTGATGCACTGACTGTAAGCTGGGAGGAAACAGTTTCAAGTGCAGTGAAGCTTGAAACATCTCGTTTGGTGGAGGTTATTCCATACAACCGTATGTGGCTGGATTTTCCAAAAAGTAACAAACAGCCAGTGAAATGAGTTTGTGTTCAGATACACTTGGCTTAGCAGCCTGTGGTTTAGCCCCATAGGTAAGCTCAGATTTGACGTGGGTTAAAATAAAATAGACCTTGGCGACTGGTCACGGTAACTGAAATCTTACTCTGGAAGGACTGGTTTAGGGGGTCCGGATCCTATTCTTCCACAGTCACTGCAGCTGGAACAGAGCTAGTCTGTCAGTGCCCAGCTCCATCAATCCTACGTGTCTGATCTGTCTGAGTTTTGCTAAGAAAATAAAGTGAGGGAGCCCTGACACAACATAAGAGCACAGACATAACATAAATAAAAAAATACATTCACGTTTCCAACTGTCCGCACATTCTCCAGCAAGTTGCACCTATGTTATATTACTCAGCATGTGGTTTCAATTGGAACAACAATGCACATTTGTTGAACTGCGCGCTGGCTGCGAACTGCCCCATGAGCCACGTTTAACTGTGGCATGGCCTGTGACTGCCTGTCGGGGGTCAAGTGTCTGGCATGTGCCTGCCACGTTATGGTCGGTATAATCTCACAGATTACCCAAGCAGCATCCCCGGACTCTTTGATCTCTTTGATGTCATGAAGGCATATTTATGTACAGTATGCATACACTCTGTATTTTTCATAAGGTTCAAGATCCAAGAAGGAGGCTACTGAGGGAGAAAAAAGCAAAATATTTAATCAAGAAAGTGTCTATCTAGGTCTTTCCATTCCGTTTGCATTAAAGTCACTAAATTAAATAAGTAAGGATTTTACAGTACTCTGTTAAAAATAAATTCAAGTATTTTTCACTCATCTTTACAAATGAGTGCTCATGAAATTTGCCCTGCCCTGCAGAACCGTTTACACTCACTTGCACTGAGGAGTGTTTTCAGAACAACTTGCCATCATCCAGTTCTCTGACACAACATTCATACTGCTGGGTTCCAGGTTTTTTTTCATCCTCATGAATTTAGGATATTGCCCACATTTTCACTAATAGCTGCTAGATCCAGTCACACAGGAACATGTCCAGGTGGGTTTTAAACATCTCCAGAGAAAGAGACTTCATAACCTCCCTGGGCAGCCTGTTCCAGTGCTCTGTAACCCTCACTGCAAAGAAGTTCCTTCTCATAGTCATGTGGAACCTCCTGTGTTACAGCTTACACCCATTGCCCCTTGTCCTATCATTAGGTGACACTGAGCAGAGCCTGGCTCCATCCTCTTGACACTCACCCTTTCCATATTTATCAACATTAATGAGGTCACCCCTCAGTCTCCTTTGTAAAAAGCTCAACAGACCGAGCTCCCTCAGCCTTTCCTCATCAGGGAGATGTTCCACTCCCTTTCATAATGTTTAAATGCTCAACATTGTGATTTTTATGATGTTATAATCTTTATAATGTAAAAACCCATCATTTTACTGGGGCAGGGAAGAAGGGGTTATTTACAGAGCTAAACAATGTGAAGTAGCAGTTCAGGACACTTTAACCCTTGAAGCCCCCCAAAACAACTTCTGAATGTATCCTTCTATCAACCAATGCATCACAAAACATCACTGTGAAAAAAGTTCCTTAACAATTACGGTTTCGGTGAAAGAAGTCATTAAAAGTTTCATAGGAAGAAAATGTTAAAAAACCCCATGACACAGCCCAAACCTATCTGAAGACTGTGTGCCCATCTCTGCTGTAAAACATTACACGCTATTCTTCCTACTCTTCAGGCTGCTACAATGGAGCCCCTCTTTACAGCCACAGCCCTAACTCTCCCGCTGCCACTTAAGAAGCTGCATATAGATGGTCACACAAATGATGGTTGGAGGGCTCTGCTTGTATCTTGACTTAGCCCAAATGTTTCCAATGAAAGCCCTGGAAAGAACTACAGATTTAAAGTTTTATTTGCCTCTGAAAACATTCTCTTTGCAACAAATAGGGGTTTCTCAAAGAATTGAGAACCTTGAATAGAACAGGAGCTCTTATTTTGCCGACCCTTCTGTACTCTTGAGATGTAAGTGTATAAGCTTGAATCAAGATGAAGTATAAACTCTACCAACATGTGAGATTTCATAAACCTAAGCAAAGTAAACACACCCCAGGATTTTCCCGCTGCTAGATTTCTCTTAGTTTTACTCAGTTTGTCTCCTCTACCTCAGCCTGTCTTCTAGCAAGAACCTTTCAGTCTCCAAAAGCTTACAGAGCCGCTTGAGAGTGGGGAGGAGGACCAAGATGAAGGTTTCTTACTAATGCAAAACACATCCACAGGTGGATATTAGGATTACATATTATAGATAAACCCTCCAAGTGATGGACAGTACCTGCATGTGGTGAGTGTTTGCATCATCTACTCAGATAACCAATAACAGGGCAGTCAAATTGCTCTTGTACTGGGTGAAGTGGCTGGTGGTGGAGTTAATATCCAGCCAGGGTGAAAAATTAATGACTAGCGATTATAGGAACCTGACTCTTTCTGTTATTCCCATTGCTTTAACAGATGAAAAGAGTAGATATAAATTAACAGGTCTTGGCATGTCCAGCAATGCTGTCATCCAGCCAAGCAGACAGTTTTAAATAGCCCAGAGCTCCATCCATGTTTTTTTCTTTCTAGGTGGCTCATTACACACTGGAGCCAGGCACTGCTGCATCCGAGGTGAAACAGGAGCTGTGGCACACTCAGCATTTCTGGAAGTCAGGCTTGGGGGTTTTGTAAAAAAAAGTATTGGGGAGCTGTAGTTTGGGTCACTATGCTTTTTGATTCTAACTGTGCAGACAGAGGGAAACAATGGCAAAAGTCTTCTGGAGAACTGTTTTGCTTGTGAAGAGAGATGGATGGCACAAGCACTTCAGGGTGAGGTTCTGCATTGCACCTCTCTCAAGTGACAAAGCCATTTTAAGACACTTCCACCTCCAGGCATGCCAAGACACTCAAGAGAGATTACTCCTTCCTCAGTTGTGGGTTTCCTACTGGCTAGAATGCCAGGTAACACACTGCTGATTTTATTCTTCTTCTGTCTTTTAAACCACATCATGTAGCTGTCACAGTCCAGCCAACATACAAAAAGGCTTAAAAGAGAAAGAAAGATGCAGATGGGAAGGTGATAGAACAGATCTCTTGTTACATCAGATTAACACTAGCAGGTTACAATGATTGGCAGAGCACAGAAAACCAGCATGAGTTTCCCTTCTGTGAGTGGTTTATATCCTCTCCTTTAACACAACAAGCATCTGTGAAAAGCCAATATTGTGATTTATCTGTTTACTTACTGTGTTAGTTTGGGGGTTGTTCTTTTCTTGTGTATATCAGCACCACAAGAAAATGTTTTACATCTTCTGCAGTGAAAACTGACAAGAAGCAACAAGGGCAGTGTGACATGGCAAAGCGCAGTGTTTCAAAGATGAGAGATGGGGGAATGCCAAGTGAACCTTGTGTCTGTTCCCCATCAAGTTCTATTCCTGAAAATTCAATAGATGCATTTATCCCCTCCTACAGCCTCAACAGTACATCCACATTATACTCAGCCATCTCCATGTAAAGCCAAGAGAACCATAAGGAACAAACTGAAGCACTATCCAACATATATTTGTCCCCTGACTAGACGAGCTGATTATACCTTTTCATCTGTACAATGTTTTATCTGAGGATCTCAATATCAGTCAGTACAGCTTGAAGTGGGGTTTTCTACTCATTGTATTGAGTAATAGCTCTACATGTGTTCAAGAACTTAGAGAGGTTTGTGCGGGGTTTGGTTTTTTGACTTTTCACTTCCCAAGTAGTAAATTAATAGTGATCATCCTAGAAAAAAAAACCAGAAACAGCATAGAAATTAAATCTGTCTGCTTCTAACAAAATAGGAGATAAGAAAATTACACCTAGCACTTACACTTAGCACTGGTACCCTTCCAGTGAGACTGTAGTTCAGAGGAGTGACTCAAGACAAACCGACTGCCCTCAAATCACCATACACTGACTGGCCAACCAGGCAGTCCCTTTCCCTTGCTCTGGTGCCAGCTGACTAGTTGCAGGCTGCAGTGTATCCGTGCAGTTTGCATGTCTCATGGGCCTTTCAATTCTCCTCTCAGTGAAGAGCCAGGCATATACTACATTTATTGATTCAGGCCAAACTGCACTTCTCCAAATGAGAAATTCACCCTGATTTAGCTGTTAACAGAAGCACTGCTGTAGATACAATTAGCATTAACAACTCTTCAGCATCATGTGCTTCTCCTTCTTCTCCTGTGGATAAAAAGACAGTTTTCTGGTCACAGTGTACAGGATGTGTTTGTTTAATAGCCTTAGCTGATGGTGCTGCCGCCCTCACGATACTGCAGTGTCAGGTACGCAGTCTGCTTGCTTGATGCCTCTATTTCCCTTCAGTAATCCATTTCCCTTTAGTAACACATTGCCTCAAGAGGATTTGCAGAACAGCAGTCTTGTGGCAAGATTCAACAACAGTCTTCCCTGGCTTTGTTGTGTGAACCTCTCGATTGGATGAAGTATTCCTGAGATACTTCTAATCAAGCATCTTAATGACCTCTACTTTGACTGTGGACTGTAACTATCTCTGGTAAGCCCTTGCTGCTGTGACATCCTGAGGCTTTATTTCATAAAGTCAATGTAAATTCACTCAGAGTTGTAAGGTTAATGGACCCACTGAGCACACAAAGCGTGTAAAAGTTACCTTTTTCAGCAATGATCAGTTGAAACTTTTGCACTTGAAGAACTACAAGTAATCCATTTCCTCTTTTATCTTCTTAATGGCCTCAAGTTGCATCAGGGGAGGTTTAGATTGGATCTTAGGAAGAAATTCTTTCCTGAGAGAGTGGTTGGACACTGGAACAGGCTGCCCAGGGAGGTGGTGGAGTCCCCACCCTGGAGGCGTTTAAAAACCGAGTAGCTCAAGTGCTTGAGGCCATGGTCTAGAGGTTAGGGAGATGTTGGCATGAGGGCTGGACTTGATGATCCTGGAGGTCCTTTCCAGCCATGATGATTCCATGGTTCTATCATTCTGGGGAAAGAATACTATAATTTTGTAGCCTTTTAAGCTGAAAGTCTATCAGATGAGACAGTAAGAAATTACAGAGGGCCTGAGCATCACTTCTATGAGACGATGACAATATGAGACAGCAAAAATCCATTATTTGAATAAAATTTATCAGAGGTAATAGAACTTCACCTAGGTCATGATCTGCTATTTCAGAGAGAATTCCTTGTCTGTTTAAATACTGAATTTAGAACTGATCTGAAATAAAAGCTGTAACAACTCGATTAAGAGCTGAATCCCGAATGAACATGCAAGGATATTTCTACTAATACAGCACTCCACTGCACTAAATACCACGCTACTGTCACAGGCACAGATTTCTCCCTCCTGTAATTGGGAAACATTCTTCACTCCATATGTCACTGTTGGCAGGGATCCTTTTACGCTATTTGCATTTACACCACGTTTATTTTTGTAGAAATGGTAGTTCAACTACCAGAATTGTTTAAAACAGCAGGGTTTTTCCTTTGTTGAAAATTATATGGGAGTAAAAGCAAACCTTGCAGAAGTGCTGTTCTCACAATAACCAAGGGGGACAGTTAGGATTTATTGACCCACTTTTCAGTGGGTCACAACCTTCAAGGTTTTTCTTATGTTTTGCTTATAGTCCATAAATCATTTTCTCTAGATATATGTTCAGAGACAACATTTGTTTGATTTCAGTCTAAGGGTATAAACCATCACTGAACGATACAATACTGATGATTAGCATTAAGCTGCCATTCTCGTCCATTGTTTTTCCTACCACAGAAAACTTCCCTCTCTTTTAGGGCAGACCAGATGGCTTACTGCTTAAAGATAGCTTAGTAGCACCCAGGCAATCGCTAGTGTTTTACATGATACCAAGAAAGAGACAAGCACATCATCCCTTGAACTATATGGAAGACAGAATGCTGACAGAAGTACTACCAGCAAAATCTTTGTCTTCCTCAGGAGAAGTTACGGGTGGTCTTTGAAAGAAAAAATATTAAGAAAACCTTGGCTGCAGCTCACTGGCAAATGCAAACCCAAATATCTGGCACCAGGTGTGAAAGTACTGAGGCACACCAACCTCATGGTCATTAGAATTTTGCAAGATTTCCAACTCAAGTAAGATTTTGCAGCTCACACCTCCTTCATCAGCCTTCATCATACTGGCTGAAATGATCTTGGCAGTGGGGATAATTATTCATCAGTTACAATTAGCGTTACAGATGTATCTGAATCAAACACAGTGCACGGGACACAGAGACAGCTGCAAGAACTCCCACCGTGTCTGCTGAAAACTCCTCTGGAGGGGCTGGGAGCTGCACTCACAGCCAGCAAATGCCCAGTGGTGAGCAACACTCCTTCGTTTTTATCTAGAACTAGGGTGGCTCACCCCCAACCAGAGTCATCATCTAGATAACTCAGTGAGGTGGACCCGTGCAAACGCTTCATTTAATTCTTAAGAAAATTAGGACTTTAATCTAAACCACAGATCTGTAAGGAACCCCCACCAGTTCCTTACCAGAAGACAGATGGTTCATCTCCAGCTCCCATGTCAGTAACAATTTATGTGCTTGTCCCGCCAGGCTTTTTCATTCCTCCTTGTATCGAATGTCGCTCCAGCCTGCCATCCAGGTCCCTGTCCTTAACACAGATAGCACGTGGTTGGGAGATGTTTACTTTGCCATGCGCCATCCCTTCCTCCTGGGATGAAGTGTCGAGTGACAGGCTTTCATCTGGGTATCGTTTACTCATTATATCACTATTTTATATTAAAGAAAACGCAACAGTGTGAAAGAATGAACAGAAAACACATTTTGGCTATTGAATAACCTGGAAATTATTAAAGTTAAAAGCTCCTGAGTTAGAGCAGCATCATATTATTAGAATAATATGTTAATGTTTCAGCCATGCCACCTCTGGAGATCTTCTCAAACGCCTGTGGAAATAAGGTTTGTGCTATTATAGTGCTAACAAACACATGGGACTCAGTCAGTTTAATTACTCAAATTATCCATATGAGTTTTATGAGCTAATAAAATACACTCTGATACAAATACAATAAATACTTTGTGCAAAATTCTACACTGAGTCTATTCGCAACAACTTCTTCCTATTTTCTTTTTCTCCTCTGCTTTCCTGTTCCTTGGGTTGCATTCCATACAGCTGCTACTCAGAAGACCCCTGATGCTGCTTGTGGTTGGGTGGAAACTGTGAGAGCACAAAATCTACTGTACAATGGAGAGTCTTTATTTGAAAAGACTGCAGAACAAATTTAACTCTTTCCAAGGAAAACACGTCAATGTCTCCAGCTCCCTCTTTCAGCACAGAGGAAGAGGCACCATCTCTTGCTATCTCCCTTTTCCTTTGTTAGGCCAGATTCCTATTCCCAAATGTCATCACACTTCAACTTCACCTACTGGCTCTTTGCTTTTTACTGCCTTCTCTGAGTGTTTTGTCATTGATAACAGAGTCTGGCAAATCATTTTCCTTACCAATCATTAACATCTCTGCTTTCATATTCATAATTGTGTCATAAAAGTGAAAGACAGTAAAGTTTTACGATGTCTGAAGATAAGCCCAAGTGGCAAAACCTGCACACTAAGTGAAAACTTTTCCAACTTGGGTGGAGTAGGGTTTCAAGCTCTACACAAGTTTTCCCCTGTTCTAAGTGATTACATGTTACTTTCTTGTGAGGAAAGTGATGTGAATGTACTACAGCATTTTCATTTTTAGCTTCTGAGCACAGAAAATAGTGTAGCCAGTAAGAACGTCAATATGTAATGGTTGAAACATTTGGTTTGGGACCATAGAAAATGCTGGACAACAAGCAGGTCGCACTGTCATATTTGAAATAAGTCATTCAAAAAACAGCCTTAGTGAATCACAGACTCAGAATAAATTAATGATACAATAGAAAAATAATTCTTCACACTATTAAATTTACAGCGATACGAGTCTTTGCCTGATAAAATCACAGTATCACAGTATTACCAAGGTTAAATGAGTAGGTCATATAACCAATGCAAAATCAAGAGCTTTGACAAAGAGTTATCAAAATATAATCACATGGCTTTGTTATCCTTTTGATTCTGTGCATTTCAACAGTACTACATTACCACAGTGCTTCAGAAACTGCCCACTCTGTACTACGATGCTGTATTATACCAAATGCACCAGCTGGTTATCCTGTAAAAATTTGGTCCAAAGCAAAAATTCAGCATCTCAGAAGCAGCTCCCTGAGGAAACTTCTTGTTTAATTAAATTAGATGAATTCTTCATCTAATTTAATTCAAAGACAAAATATTTCCTTTTAACTGCCGATGCAGCTGACTGCACCTGACTTTGACATTAGGTCTCACCTGGCACTGAGGTGGTGCAGCTGACTGTTGTTGCTCCTTGCAGATGAGCACTCTGCAAGGAACCCTGCCCTAGTTTTGCACTAGCAAATGTAGTTGAAGATACCAAGAAAAAGCAAAAAAACCAAGAGGTGAGGAGACTGAGACAACCACCACTAACATCCAGTACCTTTGTATTTACCTACACACACTGGAACTGTTCTGAAATTGATTGTACAGCACACATAGAAAGAACCCTGCAGCATCCATAAAAATGAGTTCATGGGAGTTTAGCCCTTATTTGCAGCCTGAGAACACTGATGCCATAGTCTCAGTGGGAATCTATATTTAAAAAATTACAGCAAGAAACTAAAACATGAAACAGTACCATCCTAACAATCTGAAAGAATTACTTCCTAAAAACTCAAACCAATATCTTCCTAAACAAACAATTTGGAGAAACCTGGATGTGACCTAATGTCAACGAGTAGGTGACTGGTGCTTTTGAATCCAGAGAGCTTTTGCCCCTTCTAATATGCTTTTAAAATAAAAACTTCCTGTCCAAATCATACTTGTAGGGACAACATTAGATCTTTTGGGCTCCAAATAATTTTCCATTCCTGTCAATTAATCTTATACCTCCTGCTTTGCTTACCTGATAGAAACCTGTGTTATATATAGATAACAATATGTGTGTTCTAGTATTTAATATATAATTTTATATCTGTCTACATTATGTATTTAATAGAATAATTTTTAATATAATAATATTTCTGTTATGTATATTTCTATATTATGCATAATTCTATCTCCCTATAAGGGGTGTATAGGTGCATGTACAGATAGATATGAAGATAATACCTTTTGAATGGGGTTTTTTCCAAAATGAGGAAACCAGTCTGTCTACATAGACTCAGAAACAATGTTTACTGGAGAATGCTATAAATTGGAACAGATCCCACTTTGAAGAACCACACTCCCCCTCACCCACTGTACTAATTAACAATTACATTATTTTATCATCTTAAAGCCATAAGCAAAGTCAGCCACTTCTGCAAGAGATTTCAGTGTAAACACATTATGGATTTAGCAGAAATTCCTTGCACAGGGCTCCAGTGTGGGGTTATTTTTCCTTCCTTCAATACAGATGTTAAAATAATCATGTAAAGGATTCCCGTACTGTGTCTTCAAATCTTTCAGAGGATGATTCACTCTATTCATTTTCACTAGGCACAGGGCCGCCTAACTTTAACTGAACATACCTTTAATGTATTTAACGTGGATCCAGACCAATATGCAGAGACTGAATGACTCTTTGCTAAGAATGCCAACAGACTGAAACCAAATACACATGTAGGAAAGAAAGCATGGGTGAGAGGGAAGTGCTTGGCAGAAGGAAAGAAGCTTTTGGTGATTTGGTGGTATGTGAAAGAAACTGGGCAGCCTCCCACTGAATTACATCTTTCCATCTGCCCTGTCCCCACTCATCAGTGTACGGGGCCTATACACTCCTCCCTGAGGTAAATCATTTGGAGAGCAGAAGGAAAAGTGCAGTAGTAAGTATGATTCAGGGGTTGGGAAGCAGGAAATTGGATTGCAAAACTGTGACTACAGAGACGATGCCTACATATATGGAAGGGATCTGCCTCACCCGTGAACAAATCCTTTCTCCACAGGTAGGGCAGGAGTTAAGCAAGCTACACCTATGTATACTATGAAGGTCCACTGAGTCCTTTGGTGAGACTTAATCCTTCCACTGGTAGCATTCAGTCACTGCCAATCTTGCCTAAGGATTGATTTCCTATCACTTCTGTGTTTTCAAATGGCTCAAGTGCAACACAACTTGCAGTGGAAATGGTGCAGCTCTGCATCACTGTGGTGCTGCCATTAGTCATTTTCCTCCTCTGAAGCTGTTTTGAAGCTGTTTTAAAGCTGTCAGCAGGCCTGTACAGTAACTGAAGCATACAGAGATGAAGTAGGTGCACAAGGAATAGCTGAACTGTAATTTGAAATGCAGATTCATCTGTGCTGGGGGCTATTGGAACTTATCTAATCTACACTAGTTCTACAGGATATGAACACAGCAAATCTGTGCCTCATGTAGCTTGTCACACTCAAAGATTCCATGTGAGACTCCCCCAGCAATTGAAGGACATGCAGTGATGAGGTTGGTGGAGGTACAGATGAGTTACTGTGTGCAGGAAAAGCACACCAGACCACCTTTGCCATCTGCCAGTTCCTATTTTTATGACCCTTTCAAACACATGGGCTTCCTGTCCCATCAAGGTCACCCGACTGATTGTTGATACCACCTCATCCTTGTGTCAGCTCTATTGGGATGATAATATTATTTCTTGCAAACAAAAAGTATTTTGAAGGGAAGAAAAGGGACAAACAAAACCTCAGACTATGAGTGAGCTGGACAATGACAGAATTGGCTCAACTCTCTGGATAACAAACCTCAACCCCCATGCACTTACTAGGTTCATAACTGGTTCATAACCAGTCCAGACGAGGTTTTGGCTGTTCAATATAAGGAACATGGAACTGAGAGCAGGTCCTCAGCTGGAGAGCATCTTCCAGTAAGGCTCCATCTGACATTTGGGCCTGAAGATCAGATTCAGAACGTCACACAAGGAGAACTAGAAAGCTTTCCTTCAGAACCAGTGTTGTGATTAAAAATGTCATATCCAGAGAAACTTGGGGAGAGAAAGAAAAAAGCTCCTCTGTTGTGAGTAACATCTTGCCTTTATTTTTTTTTTCTAATAGTGAGACACAGGCCCTATGAAAGGCTATAAAACAAAGAGAAGGTGTATTTGGATCAGGTCACATCCTAAGGAATCCAGGAGAGGCTGGTTTATACCAGAAAGATGAAATTATTTCTCTTTATTTCTTAGGGTGTACAAAGAAACAAACTGGAGACAAAGGGAAAAGGAAGACAGTTGCTTCTGCTAGATACGAAGTCAGAGATGTCAGGGATGGAAATGTCTCCAAATGCTCATTGATTTTTTTTCATTCTTTTCCCAAGTCTCTGCATACCTTTATTTGTGATCCAGATATTTGTGTAACACTCTGGAATTCATCAGAGACTGGTCTGAAATACTGTCACAAGGCAGCCAAGCTATCCTGAGATGCTTCACCAGAATTCAGACATACACACTGCACAGAAACCTCTCCTAGCAGACTTTACAGAAGGAACCATATAAAGCTGCCAAAGAAAATGGAATTTAACAGCCAGAAGTATGTGAAATAACCCCCAGGATTGTGCACTTTATCTCTACTGGGGAAATGCTTTCTTTCCCTTTCATTCTTAATTCAATTTACATTTATTTCCATTGTACTTTGGAAAGTCATTTTGCACCAAATCGGTATTATTTCTATCAAGTTTTAGACAGACTTATTTTTACTTCATTAAATCATGGAGCAAGAGCACTAGCTTGGATCAAGGAACTTCAGCAATTTCACCTCTTAGCACAAGCAGCCAATGTCTCACCTCTTATAAAACACTCCAGCATCCATTGGCTTGTAGTTCACAGCCTTTGCCATGAGCTCTGATAGAGGTCACACCATACAGACTGTGCCAGTACCAGTGGACTTGCAGAATTCTTTACCTGCAAGGACTTGCTGTGTTTTTCAAACAGGTTTCTTGTGAGCACCCCTAGGTAGAACACAATTCCATAAATTAGGGAAATCCAACACAGTGAGAGCAGGAACACCACTGCAAACAAAGTGTTCTTTTCTAAGCCTGAGAAGAAAGCGTGCAGAAATGTTGTGATATTCCCCAGACTCTAATTATCTGAGCAGGCTGAGTTTGGAGACAGGTATTTATAACTGTGGTTACTGTTGCTCCTGGTGCTGCTCAACAACCACATTTAGGAAATGCTGAATGTTTTTCCATCTTCTGTTGTCTCCTCACTAAGCCTACACTTGGGAACACTACTGCCAACCACGAACATGAGAACCACAATTTACAGACCCAAATCTTTTATTCTGTCCTGACATGTTATTTTCTCGCTATTATATAAATTGTCCAACGTGTCTGCCAGCTCAGCAAAGAACAGGTCTAGTCCTCCTCTGTACCTCCTCTGCATTTGCATCAATATCCTGAATTCACCTATGTTTTTCCCCCCATCCTCACAAAGGTGGCCACCATCCACTGATTTCTTACCCACAATATCAATATGGTCTTATTTCCCATCAGTAAATTAGGAGGTTTATGGTGAACTCCACTCTTTGGTTCTGTTGAGGACTGCTTCTTGCTGTTCATTACAGACTGAAACCAACAGAGAACAGTTCCTCCTCCTAGCTGAGAAAAGAGAAAGAATAGAATGATGAAAAAAATTCACCATCCACACACTGTTGTATCATAATAGTTCTTGTAGTCAGGCCCTGGTGACCAATAATTCTGAACGAGACTGTTAAAAGTAATTTGGTTAATTCTGGTAGTCTTACCCGGAGTAGTAAATGCTTTTATGCCTTTAGAACCTGGGCTTCTAAAGTTACTCCCTTTTGCTAGTAACATTTGCAAGCAATCGAAGAATTAAAGTCCCAGTTTGTTTCAGTTTGGGGCTGTACTAACTGGCTAGAAGACTTTATAAAATCCCTCAGTACTGCAGACAATCATCTGTGCTTGTCACTGGCACTTTGAAATGCTGTCCTTGAAGAGCTTCCAGTGCCCATGACAAAGGAGTCAAGCACTGGCTCGCTGATGCACAGTCCTGGCTCACAACCTCTGATCAGCTCTTAGAGACATAATCAAAATTTACAATGGAAACCACTGCACCAACCAGACAGCCAGAAATCTCCACTAACATTAAAAAAAGCCCTCAAAATGGCCATCCCTGGCTCCTGAAAATCAGCCACAGCTGTTGCAAAAAACTAGCCCAATTCCACAGGAAACCCACAGAACTGGCAACTTGCAAACCGTAATGAGCTTCCCCAAGCAACTTTTCATCATGATCCCTCAGGTAGTGCGGAGCCAAAGCGGATGCATCATCCATCCTCCAAGCGAGCCTCATCGTAGTTCTCTTTGCTGGCCTCCTCCATTGTCTCCTTCACAAGTCTCTCCAGCATGCAGTGGTCAATAAAGGAGTTATAGAAACCTTCCAACAAGATTTTCAAGAAAAACACATTTGAACATAGTTCAGGTACACAGCCCCCGAACAAATGTGCAGCAAATACTCACCACTACCCAGAAACTTGGGGCCAAATGCTGAAGTAATTGGAACCTCATGCAACTGTTGACTCTAGTGAGAATAAACAGGTGCTGTGTCAGTGATCACAGATTATCTCAGAGGAAGAGCCCCAGCTCAGGGCTGCACTGTGACAACTTTGTACAGCTGATACAAAAGGTCTCAAAAACAACATAACCAGGCACAGGAGGCTCATCAGTGTCACAGGGTGGAGTAGTAGTGTACAATCAAAGGAGAGTAAAAACAGCCAAATTCCTCCAATCCAGAAAATCCCAGTGACTCTTGTCTCCAAGGGGTATTTAACAACTTGCACAAATTAGAGCCAGCATAAGATTGCTCTAGTATAGGCCAAGAAAAGGGCTCAGTGCATGGCTGTGAAAAAAACTGCCTAATAAAAACTCTTTAATCCAAGACCTTTTTTTCTTTTAGGAGGATTTGCTCAGTCTTTGCACAAATAAAAGAAGTCCTTGCTTCATGCTCACAAAAGCAAGTGAAACTACAACCACTCTACAAAATTACAGTGAGCCTTCCTTCAGCGCTCAACCGTTGGAATTTTACTCATTAAGTCCTACATCCCTCTCTGTTTTACAGAATCACAGAATTATTGAGGCTGCAAAAGACCTCTAAGATGATCAAGTCCAGCCCATGACCTAACATCATCACTAAAGGTAAAAATTACCTGCAGCAGCTCTTGGCCTGTACTTGGCTGCAAGTTACTGCAAAGTAGCTAAAATTCCTATTTTTTAAGATGCATGTTCAGCCCTTTATCCCTTAAGTAGGCAAAAAAGCAGAATCCATGCTTTCTTCTCCTGACTACAAAAGCTCTATGGAGTTTGCAGGTTTTTTAAGACATAAATGACATTGACCCTCAACCAGTTACATGGTTGCCTTCATGCTCTAAAAATCCAGGAATCACAACTAATTGTATTTAACTATAACAAGTTTCTTCGGTTAAAGATGATGTAGCATAACAAATAAACCTGTTGAGACTGTGAGATGTAGCAAATTTAATTTACATTTACTTGTGTGAGTTTAAGGGTGATTTCGACACCCTTTAACTCTATAACATGAACCTTCAAAGGGCAGAGGCAGTGGGAATTGAGCTTGAGAGACTATTTCCTGAGCGCATGTAAAGATAAGTCTTGAATATTGTTTTGCCTATTTATCAGTTTGCTGAAGACATTTTTTGGGCATTTCACTTACCCATAGTTCAGAAAGAAAAAGCCCTACTTACAGCCGAAAGCACATCAAACTTCTTCAATATATTTAGGGAAGTTTTCACAGAGGCAGCATCAAATTCTGCCATCAGCTAGTTAGACCACCTCAAAGGACCACAGGAGCTTCACAGGTGGAAAAGTGTGATGGTAGTACCTGCCTTGGCATTTAACAAACTGTTTACATTGACAGGTTTGTGGGTGTTTGACAGTTCACTGGTAGCTGCTCTGCAGGCTTCCAGTGAGGCTAGTAGCACAGCAGTACGTACGCATATGACAGAGTCGGTCTGGGACAATATCTGAAACACCATCATTGCTTGGTCTTAAAACCAGATGCTATAACATTCAGCTGTATTTGCAGCCGTTGGATGCTAGCATGGCTCTGCTTGATGGACTTCCTACAGGCAGACAAGCGCTAGAAATGTTGTCTCACTAAGTGAAACCATTCCCCCATGCTTTGGGACTGTTTGGAATTCCCTTCCTTCAGAGACGACCTCAGTGTTAGGCATCACTTAATTTGAAACACAATCATGCCAGACATCTTGCCCATATTAAGAAAGTTTGCCAGCTCTTTCTGGGATTAACAGACAGTAAAGGGGGTAGTTGCATCATGCCTCCCAAAATCAAAAACACTAATCCATGAGCAGAACCATGGAGGTATCTGTGCAAATAATTCTTTCATGGATGGACAGTAGGAGATTAGGTCAATGTCCTACTAGATAACTAGAAAGACTGGTAACTAGAAGGATTGCAATATCAGGTTTCTTTGTTTTTAAAACTAAAAAAATCTATTAACTTTTATCAAAAGCACCTATTCTTTCCACACTTTCATTGTTCTTTAAACGTTTTAACTTGACATGAAGAAAAGTCTAAAGAAATAAATCTTAGGTGTAATTACATTAAGCAGCTAGGAGAATTAAAGGAGCATCTAATCTAATGCATTGAGTAAAGATAAGAGATAAAAACCTATTAACATTTAATTAATGTGTATATTAAGAACATTAATCTTCCCTTGAAGATTAAAAAACAGGAAGAAAGGGCAAGTGTCTCGCATCTGGGCAAGAAAAACTCCACATACCAGTATAGGTTGGGGACTGACCTGCTGGAGATCAGCGTAGGAGAAAGGGACCTGGGGGTCCTGGTGGCTGGCAGGATGGCCAGGAGCCAGCAATGTGCCTTTGTGGCCAAGAAGGCAAATGGCAACCCGGGGTGGATCAGAAGAGGGGTGGTTAGTAGATGGAGAGAGGTTCTGCTCCCCTTCCACTCTGCCCTGGTGAGACAACATCTGGAATATTATGTCCAGTTCTGGGGCCCTCAGTTCCAAAAGGACACAGAACTACTTGAGAGAGTCCAGTGCAGAGCCACAATGATGATGAAGGGAATGGAACATCCCTCTGATGAGAAAAGTCCACTCACTTGGGATTTAAGTCATGAAATTGCATGCAAAAGGTTTATGGTGAAAAAGATGTTCAAGGGAAGGTTAAGGCAAATTAAAACACTTATCTAACCCTTTATGCTTTCTCTTACCACCATGTAACTGGAATCTCTATGACAAGACAGGACAAAGCTCACCAAACTTTTGTTTTCCACGATAAATATTTACACATCAGTGTTAACCTGACCCAACACAAACATTAGACTTGGCACTCTTCTGTTTTTTAACACTTCACCGTCCAATCCATCACTCACAACTTCTACAACACCCTTCAACAGATTTAAGACAGTTTTGTGTATACAGGCATCAAGGACACAGGCATCCCACTAAAATGTTGGTGACATAAACACAGATGGACATTTCTTGGGAACTCTTACGCGACAAGAAAAAGCTCATTTTGCAAAGAAGTTTAGAAACCCGCCCAAAGACAGTCAAACAAAACAAGAGTCTTTCTATTACTTCCAGTGGTCTTTGGAGCCGCCCCCGGTTATTTGTCAGCATCTATTTATGAAGACCCTCAGGGTGCCAGCTGACTCATGAGATTAAATATAGATCAACAAAGAATATCCTTGTGATTCTCATTTCCTCCATGATGAGGAAACGTGTTATCTTCAGCAGAGTAATTGGTTGGTCAGTAGAACTATTGATTCTAAAGAGTAACATCCGTTCCTGAACATTCTTCTGCATCCCCGGCCAAGCCCCATGGAGATATTTATATGAGATATTATTCAAAAGCTGTAAGTCTGCTAAATTAAATGTGGGGCTCTGGGGTCTTTGAAAATTAAGTGTAGCGAAATCAGAGACTTTTACCTATAGAACTGAGTGAAAATGAGCAGCTACAAAGCACACTGCACTTCATTGTTTTGAGTTCTTCAGCCCAGTACTAAATGTAAAGCCAGAACTGGAGTTTTTAGTTTCTTTCCACAGATTTCACATTTCTCATTTTATTTTCAGTGCTGGCTAGTACTGGAACCTTTTTCTGTCCCTTTCTCAAATGAGGGCCAGGAATAAATTTCCTCCTAGCATGTTATTAATATTCCTGTCATGGTTGATGATGGTCTTTGCTTTTCTGTGTCACTTTGAAGTTAAGTTCTGTTCCTTATTTTTTTTTACATTCACTTTGTTCTTCTGCTTTCATCTCTAAGAAGCTCCAGATACTTGAAAAGGTATTTGAGATCAGGATATTTAGGTGAATCATTTGTTCACCTTAGTGTTCATTTTGGTCTTTAATACACACAGAGACCTCTGTGGTTTGATTTGTCCAGAGCATAGTTCAGGGAAGCAGTCCACTGTTCTTACTTCTGGAAATAGTTCAGTCAGGCTCTGCACTGATTTCATAGCCAATTACAGAGCCTCATTTCCTAGCATGTATCTCAGTCACAACCAGTTAATATTTTATTCCAGTTCTTCTTTGAAGTTTTCTCTGGCTAAACTAGTACATTTACTAATAGAGATAGTTTACAATAGTTGTAAAATATGTCAGCAGAGGGCATGTTCATTGTGGCCTTTCTGTTGTTCAAAGACATGCTACCCTCTGGGCATTTAAAATACTAATAACACATTGTTCCTTTTGCTTTTCGTATTTGGTGGGAAAAGGGAAAAAAAATGCTTTTCTCTCTAGTATATGAGTTCAAGGCTCAGATGGCACTTCACCCCCATTTTAGACCTCAGGTCAGGGTAAATTTCACCCTTGAAGAGCTACACAAGGGGATCAGTTCCTTTCTTTTGTCCCACTTTGGAAAAAGGCTGTCTACCTCATTGTCCCAAATGACCTCTGTCTGACAAGACACGGCCTTCACTGTAAACTGAGACAACACACACACACACAAAGGAGATTCATAGAATCATTACAGATTGGAAGGGACCTCGAAAGATCATCTAGTCCAATCCCTAGAATCAACTAGACCAAGCCACACAGGAACACATCCAGGTGGGTTTTAACAATCTCCAGAGGAGGAGACTCCACAACCCCCCTGGTCAGCCCCTTCTAGCGCCCTGGGCAGCCTGTTCCAGTGCTCACTGGAGCCACCCTCACTGGGAAGAAGTTCCTTCTCACGTTCATATGGAACCTCCTATGTTCCAGCTCACACCCACTGCCCCTTGTCCTATCACTAGATAGGTTGGATGCACTTTTGTGTCATTGATTCAGGCTTTTTAGGTGGTTCTGCTTTTCAGTAATTTGTATCCTGCTTGAGCAGGACGGTTGGACTTGATGGCCTTTGAAGACCCCTCTGTGTAACTGTATAGGCAAGTGTTCTTAATTTTCTTATTAATTTGCACAGAAAAGTTATCGAAACTGAAGAAAAACCCCTATCCAATAATATAAAAAGTTGTGCTAATTAAGAGTTGCTACTACTAATAATACTTCTGCTACATCAGATGAAAACCAATGTTTACATGTTCTCATAATGAGAGAAACACCTAATGGTGTAGCATAAGCTTATCCAAAAGCAAACAGACAGAACTCCATTTAGGTGGGCAACACATAATAACCAGCAGAGCAGGAGAGGCTACATCATTTTGGAACTTGAATGTCAGTTGTTTAAAAAGCAAGCTCTTTGACTAATGAAAAATTATTCCCATTATTAGACTGTCCTAGAAATACTTCTTGGGCAGCATTAGCAGGGGTGGTAACAGAGCTGTGTGTGACCAAGTGTATGCTGTATGTCATGTATTTGCCTTTGCTTACATTAAGAATGTGCATGTTATTTATGAACAGTTGTAAGTTTAAAGACCCGTATTCAGGAACAAAGTGAGATTAGGCACACTCCACATAGGCCATGTTGTTTTTCATCAGGTCTCATAACTCAGGATTACAGTACAGTGTCTCGTGTCACACGCCACCACATTTCAGTGCTGTTTACTGCAGTCAGTGGCCTCTCTGTGTCATAGGTGAGCAACATGGTACCAAATTTACATGGGCTTTCAACCAGCCTTCAGACTCAGATTTCAAAACATGTGGGACTAATTTGGAAGGTAAAGTCAACCTCTAAATCAAGCGACAAGAAAGAATGAATCATTTTAAACGAGATCTTTAACCATCACAACGGGAGAAGCCATCAAACAACCCAGGTTCCGTTGCTGGAAGTGTGGTTTAGAAACATGATGGCAAATAAAACCAGAAGCAATTTTACTGATGGTTAAATGTGTTCCCTCTGGTTAAGCATGTGCTTTATTTAACTTCACTGACCTTCTTCACCCAACCCTGCACACACACACCACACTCACCTCACTAAATTATCAGAAATAGTAGCTCACAAATGTCTGACTGCAGTAATACCTGCCTGAAAGTATTCTGGTCTGCATTAGACCTACAGCTCTTCTCACCTGTAGGATGCGCATATCCTGAATGTCCTGGGGGATGATCCAGTAGGTAGCAAAAGTTAAGCACCTACATTCCAGTTTTTAAGTATTAGAATACTCCAACTTGCTCCTTCGGGGCAACATCCTAGGTGTTTAAACCTCCTGCCCCAGAGCCATTTACTACAGAGAATATATTACCACATCAGACAAAACACACACAAATGGAAGCTCAATGGTAATTTGATACAGTTCTATTTCATTTTGTTTCGTTTATTCTGAAGTACTCGGTAAAGAGCCAAGAAATACTGTTGTACTGTCATCTTCCTTGCTACCTCCTTTTTTTTCTCCTTAAAATATGAAGACTAGGTTAATTCCACCATCTCTTCCCCACTCCTGCTTTATCAGTTACTCAACAGCCAACTATCTCCTTATAGAAGGGAACAGGATAGTTTAATGGACTGTCATCATTGAGAATAACCAGGGAAGAAAAGCTTCCATATATACATATAGTCAGGAAATGGAAGAGGAAACAGCCAAAGCGACAGAAAAGTTGTGTGTGGTTTGACCATGGTTAAACTGAACCTTTTCCTCAAATAATCTATAGTTAGCAAAAAGCAAAGTCAGAGGGCAATGTTAAATGGGAGTTCTACCTTGGTCCGTTGATACAATATCTGACATGGAAGCTGTTGATAACTAACCTGAGAAGCATTCTCAGAGCAGCGTAATCAGTATACAGGGAGGTGCTCATTACCTGTGAATTTTTTCATTTGAGATTTGTGATGATAGTCTGTGTTAAAGAATCAGACTTCAGAACCCAAAGAACATTGTAAACAGATGCAGGAAGTGAAGAATAATGATAGTACTGAGGGAGCAAACAATATTCATAGTGCTGAAGGATCATGATAAATCAAAGGATCTCTTTCATTCTTTCTAAATACTGGTCTCTATAGGACAATTCTTCCTCCATCGTTTATACTACTGCCATATGTAACGGTGGGTTTTACACCTTATTCAGTGTAGCTTCAGATACTTGTTAACGGCACTGGCGAAATCTATTAATCGTGCTCTGTATCAAAAAATGTCATTTTTCACAGGAGCAGGAATTAAAATGCAGCTACATTTTACCTTAAGTAGATGAACAGCAGCTCAAGGAAACCCAAAAATGAGAAGTAAAAGCTGTTAAGAAATGTATCGTATAAATTCTCTGTAGCTGTGACTTATCCAGAGACACTGAAGGAGTGATGAACTGCAAAAAATACTCCTATTAATTAATAGATGCACAGGGCATTCCTGAAGTATCACAAGGAATACAGTGAGTGAGTGGATTTCTGATTTATGCAAACAAAGCAAAATCAATTGCGATTATGCTTTTGTCCCTACATATTATTTGCCCCAATCAATCTAGTGTCTATTGCAGGGAAACAGCCAAATGGCACTGTTGTTTGGAAGAAAAACTACACACTACCTACCAGTCATTTTAACTAATTATAACTATTTTCTTTGGCACCTTGTGAAATGTGACTGTGCATGGGGTTTGGTGTCCTCAGGACTGATGCTGTCAAGCCCTGCTCACAGTAATGCTCCTATGAAAAACACCCCCTGCCAAGACAAACAATGGACTGGAATTTGGTGCATTTGTCTGAGCAGAGATAATGAGGTGTGGTTGACTCCCATCAACGTCACTGAGCAAGTGCAACAGGGTTATTCCAGAGGCAGTGAGAAGGGTTGGCTGAAAACCAAAACCCACTTCATTTGCAAAACCTTTTTTAAAAAGAGCCTAGAGACATCTTGGAATACCCACTTTAGCTGAGAATAAAGCAGAGAAGTCAGCAGCAACTCATGACGTTTATGAATTGTGATGGTCTTTCAGAGATCTTCTGGATCACACTCATCCTCTGCAAGCTCTGGGGGACAACTACCAGGGATGCTGAAACTTCTCATCAAGCTATCAAAGTGCTCAGAGAGGAAGTCTGCCCCCACCCCAAACCCAGATGATCTTCAAAAGTCTAAATTTATTTTCAGTCATCTTTTTCTTTTGTTATTCTTTCTCTAACCAGAGTATACCTCCCTTTGCTGCTGACACTGTACTAACTTGCTAGCTGCTTCTTAGTGAAGACTGAGGCAGAAATTCATTAAATCCTTTCATCTTCTTGGTAGTATCTACTGCTATTTTTACTTCTGTATGAGCAGTGGAACAGGTCCATCCTTGGTCTTCCTCTTGATATTACTGTGTTTGCAGGATGCCTTCTTGTTCCTCCTTTGTACACTGTATCATGCCTCAGACCTTCTAATTCCATCCTTATGTGTTCATACCATCTCTATTTAAACACTTGCTCTATTTAAAATCTTCCTATTTCCAGACTAGCTTTTTCATTGCTATGTAATTTCTGTTCTGTAGATAAAGGACTTCAGCGTCCCATTTGTCAATTGAGGACATTTCATTACAAAACTAGATCTGATGTTCTGCAAAAAGAAGAGATTCCTTGCTCTTCATTACATCTTCATTCCCACAATGTTAATACAAGACCATTGCTGTACCAAGATATTTGCCCTTTGCTGTAGAGGTTTAACATACACAAAACTATCTATTCTGGCCCATCACCTCAGAGTGGAGTCAGAAATGTGGACTCAGAAACCACCATTTGGACTGGTAATGAAAGTAACTGAACTTCAGCTTGGAGGGTTGTGTTCAGTTCTCTGAAGGAGCACAAGAATTATCTTTGCAACGATGCTGTTTTGTCTGCAGTGTGTTGTATTCAATTACCCTTTTGTCCTGCTCAGCCTAAAGTCCATATCCATTTATTAAATGTTTTTGCAGAGAAGTGATGAACATGAAAAATTACTAATAATTATTAATTTGAAAATAACAATAATACAACACTTTTCATTGCTATTCATATTTACAAAAATCCAATTCTAATCATTCATTTGGCATAAAGAATTTGGGGGGCAGAAGCTGTGTTTGGTCTGAGTCTGAGGAGATCTTTGCCAATGATGACAAAATGTGATTCAGACATCTTCTAAGTTACCAGATTACAACAGAATTTAAGATGCTTTTCATTTTACTGAGATAAAAGAAATATGCCTGAACTTTTTTAAATCTCCAACTTGGCAGGTGACCCTGCTTTGAATGAAAAAACTAATTCGTATTTCAAATCTATTATTTGTACAATACTTCCATTGATGTCGAAGCCCTGTATCAGTAAGAAACATTCAGGCCCAAGTGGGTGCCAAATATTACATCAAAGATTCATTCTCATTTTTGTATTTAAAAAAAGCTTCTTTGTATAAGTGACAAGCACATTTGCTCTGCTTTCAATTGCAAAAGACAATTGTTAAGCACTGGAATTTTCATGGTATATGACTTAAAAAACCCACGTATCTCTACATGAATGGTTGTTTATGTCTTTTAGAGGTCTCTCTTTTTTCCTCCTTTCTTCTGGGTCAACATATTTGCTATAGATGTCAAGCAGGCAGCTCAAAAGTACAGTTTACCTTAAGACACAAAACACAAGCACATACATCATTCTGCTTTATTCTTCACTAAATAAGTGTTTCCATATTTTTGGCTTCATTTGCAAGTAGTGTCAAGTTGTTTTGATGATTAGCTGATGAAAATGAGAAGACTGTCTTTCTGTTCCGCCACCATGCACATCTCACCTAATTCAAATTATTTTCTTTCATATCGTGACTCATAAGTGCTGTTTAGCCACTTCATTCAAGAAATATATGTTGCTTCCTTTCTTTATTCACTAGGTTCTCAGGGCTATAAAGAGCCTCAGAAGTTCCAGACACAATGCTCAGAAGTATATCCAGAATCTTGCAGGCATAGGAGCTTGAAATAGTCTCAAAAATCAGGACAGTAAAGCATCAGATACTTCAAATATTTTTTGAATCTAAATCCCTATTCTACTCAGTGAACAACTGTAGCAGAAGACTGTCTACTTCCCCAGAAGCTGAGATGTCCTTCAGTTTGAACGCACAGCTCTCCACTGCTCTAGGTGTTTTGCTCTGGTTTGTGTCGAGGCAGCTGTATCAAAGCTGTCACCGTGGGTTCCTAACCTACAGTTCAACACGGTTTTCTACAGAACCTCTTTCTTCAATTTTGTCCTGCATTTGTCACGTATTTTGTGTGGAAGGCATTCTTCTCTGAGATGCAGCTAAATCAATTTGTAGTATTTGAGAAGCTGCCTCTTTATTTTTGTTTACAGTTCCTTTAATTTAAAGGATTTGTGACAAGAAAATGGAGTGGAATGAGCACGCACAGCACTGGCTTGCACTAACAGCTTGCAGTTCCTGTAGATCTCAAGTAATTCACGTTTACTGGCTTGTCATTGATGTGATGGTAAGTGGAGGGTGGAAACCAGTCATGTAAGACTTGAAGTGCTGTAGAAAGAAAGTGCATGAAGGAAGGATATGAGAAGTGAAGGGATACAGAAAAGTTCTGGGTTTATTTTCCACTTGGCACAGGCTTGTCCCAGTAAATGATTCTGAAAAGATTTTGTGTATTTAGGTAGATTAGGCACAAAACCTTAAGATGGGGTGTGTTTGCCCAAGACAAATTGTGTAACTGTATACTCCTACACAAGTGTTTGGAGCAGGAAACCAGCTGAATTATTCTGGATGGGAAAGAGAATGGCAAAGATTCAGAAGTATTTTAATCACTGCCTACACTGGACCG
Source organism: Phoeniculus purpureus (assembly GCA_028565055.1). NCBI lineage: Eukaryota > Metazoa > Chordata > Aves > Bucerotiformes > Phoeniculidae > Phoeniculus > Phoeniculus purpureus. Next base: position 20,174,171 of record JAOXOE010000405.1, on the reverse strand, counting down.
TTAATTATGCAAATGTACAAGACTTTTCAATGCTTGACGCTGCATACAAGTCTATAAAGAATTCAATTCCATTTGTCTCAGGCCTAAACTTGAGCTGCAGATACAGTGGCTTGTATATAAAAATACCAGTAGTTGACAGATGTTTGTTGTGCCAGTAGAAAGCCATGGAGGTTTGACAGCAGCTCCACTAGAGCACTGACAGAATCTGTTTCCCAGCTATAACCTGATAACTCAGTTTGGGAGATCAAACTTGAGAAGAACTGAGTTGAGGAGACTGTCTTGTTACCAAGCCTTTAGGAGTCAGAGGGAATCCCGGATTCAGACTGGTTCAACTGATAGTTGCCTAACAGGAATTTCTGGAATGATTTCCTACAATATATAGATTTGTGTGGGTTTATCTACAACTGAGAAGCAAATCCATATGTCGGGCTGGGCAGATGTACTCAAAATCCCCACCTCTAACTATTTTGGCCTCCTCCTTTTGTGGTTTTGTAATCCACAAAACACCATAATACCTCATACAAATCATTTCAAGAGACACATGTTTTACGGCGAGATCTGTAGCCAACTTAAGGAGGCATGATTTTGATTTCATTATCCACTTTTTCTTTGGTAGAAAGGTTCTGATTCCTTACCCCATTGGCATCAATTGCAGTGACATGTATAATACTCAAGAACAGTATTTATGTTCCAGCATATTCCATCTGATTTTGAAAGGTTATACACACTACAGGCAAACCATGGTATGAATCAAGGAACATATGTTTAACCTGCTAATCCTAAGGTAGTACATTCCAGTGTATTTTTAGTAAGAACTCTTCCTTTATCTAAGCATGAAACACACTACCAAATTTCCAGCACTCTTAAACTTAGCATCCAAAATATTCTGGGTTTAGAAGCAGCCAAATAACTATTACTTGCACTTAAATATTCTGAAGTATAAGCCATGAACACAAAGCTGTAACTCGGCTTCTTCTGGTCCATGCCAGTCCAAGATCCAGTCCCTTGAGTATTTCAGTATGCAAGAAAATAGCATTGACAGCCCACTGTCACTAAATAAAGTGGAATATAGCCTTGCAATCTAACGATGACAATGCCATTTGCTTTCATCTAGTGTTCAAAGCAGAAACAGACTCCAGGCCTTGTCTACTATTTTTGCCTTTAGCAGATCCTCTCTAATCTTCAGATTTTGCAATACTAAACCCTGGTCAGTTCATAGGCTTTTGACAAGAAAGAGAAGTCAAACATTGTATTTCTCTAAGCAAACACAAGACAGAGGTGTAGTGTGAAGAATCTAACACAGGCTTTTCTCTCTCGTGCTGTTGTTTCCTGCAAACGGCCATTCACACTTCCTGCCCCACTGACTGACAAATGAGATTCACCCACTCCCGCAGATCCTAGCAACAAATAGAGGCTGCAGCTGTTTGCCAGCAGCAGACTAGTACAACTGTAGAGAAAACAAAGTCCCTATTTTCCAATTGCTTACTAGACTGCAGATATCATACTCCAGTCTCCTGAAGACAAAACCCATAGGTAAAATAAACAGTGGGATAGCAAAACGAGTATAAGCTGCAATTCTTTTGAAAAATCATGTCTTTAGCAATATAGTAAAAAACAAAGGCTATGGTATATTTCTCAATTTTCCTCCCTCAATGTCCTTGGGAATTAGATAAGAATAGGACAAATTACTAACAGAAATTCATGCTCTTGCTTACCATGACACTTGTTGAGTTCTTCATGTTTTACAGTACCCCACAGTGTATGGGACAGTTTCATTGCTGATGATTTCTCAGTAATTTCTCAGTAATTTCTTACCTGGAAGATAAGATATTTGGTCACCAAACTAACCCGCTCACCAGACAGTGTGGCTAAGAGAGCTCTTCCAACTGCTTGGGTCAGAACAGAAATGGTAAGCACAGTTATTTCTGACTGATCTATCCACTAAAGGGAATGATTTAAGGAGGCTTGAAAGAGTAAAGGAAACATCTGAAAAGGAAACCCAGAGAGGATTTTTACTTTCATCTTCAATTCTGGTAGCTTTCCTTCACTCCACCTCTCCCCAGTGCAATTCTTAGATCCGCTGAATCCCTTTGTATTTCCATAGGTTTCAGTGGTCTGACAAGAGGAATGGGTTGTGCCTTTTCATCTCTATGTAAATATTTATGTCTAAATAGATACACTGGCCCAAATTCTGGGCTGTGTTCCAGCACTTTCACTCTGTAGAAATGAGATGGATGCCCCCAGTGGATAATTAATTCCTTCTTCGGGGTGGAAGCCCAGATGACACAAGCTTAGTGGAATGGTTGTGGACTTCCCTCAAGTTCCTCTGGGGATGGTGAGGGGAGGTGGCAAAGAAAAGGATAGGAACTCAGAACAAGAAAAGAGACTTTCATGAGGGTGTGATTCCAGTTGATTCTTCTGACTGCTTTGTTGTTCCTAAGACCATTGCAGTGGCAAAGAGTTACTCTCACACAGAGTAAGTCCCTCATACTGCGTTGCAGGTGTTTGTGAAGTTGGATAACAGAGACAATGTATTTAACTGATGCCTACTACAACATAGTATTGATCGAACCGCTTGGAAAATGAAATGGTTTTTAACCTATTTCCATCTCTTATTCCTCTTTTTTGAAACCTATATTGTTTTTCATATCCAGTGGGTTATGAAGCACTGGAATAGGCTGCCCAGGGAACTGATTGGGTCATCATCTCTGGAAGGATTTAAAAGACCTACAGATGTAATGCTAAGGTACGTGATCTAGTCATGGACTTGCAGTGCTGGGTTAATGGGAGATCTCAATGATTTAAAGACCTTTTCAACCTGAAGAATTCTAGGAAAACAAGAATTCAGGATTTAAAATTTAGCATTCCCCTTGACAGAAGAGGGATCTTCACTTAGCAGCCTCTACTGCATAACCTGCTAACTCCAAGAAGTACAGTACTCACTTTAGTGCAGCCATTCGCTGCAGTGAGCTTTCTTACAAAGCTGGGATGAGCAAGACAGAAATGTGAAGAAGGACAGAGCAGAAAATCTACCTGAAATGCATCTGAAGAGTTAAGAATATCCCCAGATCCTGGATACATGCTACTGCTACAAAGCTGTAATCTATACAACAGGTTTGTTCCACTTCCTACTCTCTCCTCCCTACCTGCACATTTGCTACTCAGAAAAGATCATGAATGAGGACTTCAGACACAACCGTTTCCCATAATGGGCAAAGTCCTGGGAATTCCCAGAAAAAGGAAAGGCTGTCTAAGGTGTCACTAGTCATTTCAGGAAAATGTTACATACAGAAGATGACAAATTTCAAGAGCTGTTTAAATATTTTGTAGTTCCAGTAAGAATGAAAAGAGGCCTTGTTGTGGAGTGCTTAAAAATAATCACCAACTCTCCCACTTCAGCCCAGCAACACAGAGCACCCAACTACCAACTTTGGCACTTGCTCCGAGCACCAGAGCACCCGTCCTGTGGCCACATGGTCTCTGTTGCACCCAATAATTATTTGGGTCTCTTAAGTGTTAATCCACATGTGGAGAAACAAAAAGCTTTGGCAAAACGGATGGAAAAGGGTCAATTTTGCACCAGCCGTAAAAGAAATAGAAAAAAAGAAACCATATCTACACGTTCTTGTTCCTGCATCTGTCAGAAGAAGCTGAACGTTTGACAAAGCACCCCATTGATTACAGACATTTGGAGCAATAGACCATTATATGCTAAGAACTAAAAGAACTCCTTTCTAACCTGTTCATGTTTTAGCAAGAGGCCTGGGAGGGATGTGGCCTCCGAGGAGAACTGTCGGACTCGCAACCACCACTCACAACAGTGTCTGCATTGTTTACGCATTAAGAACATTTTAAAGACAAATAATATGTTTCATACTTTATAGCTTTTCCTTTTGTTTTATTCCCAATAGTTTGTGTCTAGAGCTGCCTTGAATCCAGGGAGGCAATTAAATCATGTAATTTAACCTCCACAAACCAAGTGCTTGATTTTGAAGGAAGGGGAAGAGGGAGGTTATGTTCTATCCAGAGGCTCTAAGCCAACTAGATTTGAAATGGAGAAATGCCCAGATTTCTTGCAGCGTGTATTCACTAAACCATCCTGCGTACAGCAATGGCACAGAGTTTGTCAGATGCCTCAAGAATAGTGGTCTCAGATTTTGAAACCCTGTGACCCCCATATTCAACAGCCCTGGGCTGTAAAACAGGGTGTCAGTGTTCCCATGTCTGCAAACGTTGGATGAGATGCTCTTGGTGGCCAGGGGGGAAATTATATTCTGACATGTACGCACTCCATCTCCAGCTGTGCTCTTACCTCTAACACACTATGCACAGCAAGAAAGTGTCTTGCTGGCAGTTTTCAGTATCTCTCACCTCCGTAATCCCAGACTATACGTGGCATTTAAAAACTCCTTGGTCTGATGACCAAAACAGTCACTGAAATATCTAGTCATCACAGCTGTCTTTGCTTAGCTGCAATCCTGTGAGACTGCAAGCCCACCATCAACAAGAGAGACACCAAGACAGATTCTTACATGCCAATGCTCCACTCATTTTGAAGATGACTATTTGTATTCCAACAGAAAGATAAGCCTGAGTTTGTTTGTAAATCACTTGGAATATCAATCTGACCATTTCTCTGATATCCAAGCATTTTCAGAAGAAACCTGCCAACGCCTTTATTTTCCATCAGGTGGAAATTCTAATGTAATCTATCAAGATGCTGCTAATTTCTTAGAAGCTTTTGGTATTGTTGCATGAGGTACACAACCTAATTACAAATTGACTTAATTTCAAAACTTGAGTAATAAAGCTTGTGCGCCTCCAGCTCAACATTTAGCCTAGATAAACTCCAGAATCTTTTACTCTAAAAAATTCCTTAGAGGAACTTTTCTGCTCTATAAAATCAGCCATTTTCTTGATCTATGAAGTACTGTTACCTCTTTTACCAGGTCATTTTAAGAACCAATTATAACCTCTAAAGTATTTTGATTGTGTGAATTTATGACATGTAAGAGCAATTGAATTACTAATCTAACATTGTGGTTCTAGATATTAATCAAACCAAGTCCTATCCAACAGTTCAGAAAGAGCAAATTTATGAAGTCTAGTACTTTATGCAGAAGAGCAATTTTTAATCCAGTTGAGTATATTAGGATAAAATCTAAGAAGAGGAATGCTAGGGTCTTAAACGAAGACTTTTAAATTAAGATTCTTAAATCACAGAAGCACAGACTGTTAAGTGTTGGAAGGGACCTCAAAAGATCATCTAAGTCCAGCCACCCTTGTCAAAGCATTAATGTCTCTGCTGTAACCATGTGTGGTCTCTTTATCTGTCTAGTAATTCTCAACAACAGCCCATAGTCAGGTAACTCACTTGACAGTACTTTTCCATGTTATGGAAATAAGAAGTTCATTCTGGTTCAAAGAATAAAAACATCAAGCACTTTATTCTAAAAAAAATACCTTCGGCATGCATTTAAAATAACACCTTGACTAGCTCAAGAAGCAAAAACATTTTTAAAGATTAAATTTGCAAGCGCTGCCTCAAATATGTGATCTCTTTCTTGCAAAGGGAGAAGCCTCCCTGTTTCAGGCAAAATACTCCTTTGCAGTCTAGTCTCTTCTTCCTTAAATATGCATTGAGTAGGAATCAAGACAAAGTTTCTCTTCTGTATTCCCTGGCTTTGTTTCACAAATATGATCTTCCTTGGCATTGTCTCTAGCTTTTAATATAATTTCATCAAACATCTTAGAAGTAAATAATTGAATGATATGCTCATTGCTGATGCTGTGTTACAGTGATAGATTAATCAACAAGAGGAGGGAAGACCATTTCTCTCTGCACTTCCAAACAATGTTTGACAGCTGGTTTGATTGTATTAAGATAAACTGCCCTAGAAAAGTCCAGGGAAACAGAAAAGAGAACTCAATGCTCATAATGGTGAAGTTGTAAGACTTCACTGGTAACAGCAGTGTAGCTGTTACCAAGAAAGGAAACTATAATGTCATGGGAGAGAGGAATTAAAACATCAGAGAAATAGATGTTCCGTTCCTGACTGATTCATACAGCATTTCAGAGTTTAACATTTTGTTTCCCATTCAGATACAAACAAAACCCTGAAAAACATTAAGTTCCTACCCTAAAGTCACTATAATGATTTTCATCTTATAACCATGATCTGACAGCCAAAAAATTAATTTCATTTAAAAGGTTTCGGTACTCTGGTTTTGCGTGGTGCCTGAAGCTTCCTCCCCTCCCTCTTTACCAGACTTCAAGATAATCAGGAGTTTAAACAGCTCTATTTCCTTATACCCACATTTGCTGTGAGCTCCAACACTTTGCAAGGGGTGGACATCGCTGAGTAAATCTGGTGAAAAGCAGAGGCAGTATTAGGTGATCAAGGGCAGAGTTAGGAACTAGCAATGAATTGAGAACGGAGGATTGAGAACTGAGGCAAACAGCAGAAAGGGGCCCTAGACTGAGTTCCACAGACATTAATCCAGTGATTTGATGAGACATGAAAGCATCAGAATATTCAGGATTTAGTTACTGACAACTACTCCAATGTTCCTGTTTAAACTTGTGATCAAAATGTAGTGTTTTGCACATAGCCCTTCTTCTAGAACTGAGGCTTTTACATCATTTGGGATTAGTAAACTAACTGTTGAGAGCTTCGTAAGAAAAAAGTAAGAAAAGTAAGAAAAAAGTTCTAGAACTAGAGAAATCAGAAAACATTTCAATTAACATATAAAATTATTACTGCTACTTAGCCAAGGTAATGATTTTGGGCCTCTATGAAGTTCTCTAAGTGTTTAAGGAGGAATGAATTGCATAATAACCAGTTTCAGCTTTACAGCTGCAGGAAGAAAACAGAGAAGGGGAGAAAGAAAGGAACTGAAGACACCTGTATTTCTGCACACAGTCACGTATGTAGAATAGAAAAATCAAAAAACCCTAAATTTGATTCTGGAAGATAACAAAATGCTAGGTGGAAAAAAATAGAAGAAACAAACAAAAAGCTGCTTGTGTTTTTAAGTTTCAGCATCCCTATTTTCTTTCCATGGTTTGGATTCCCCAGACAGATCACATCTCTCAGCACATACTGCAGTCTGGGACCCTCAGGATGAATATATGTTGAGCACCGCATATTTCTAGTGATGTTAAATGCGTACAATAGTTACACAACTTCTGTCCTGCTACATACAAAAGCTGTATGAAGCAATAGTTGGAGAGGATGCATAATGTTCGGGAAACTGAGAAACAGTTAATTAAACACAACTGTTTATGATACAGAGGACATGGAAGTGATAGATTATCATCCCCCACACTCTTCTTTCAGTAAGGTCCCTTCTCAGGGCTCCCCATTCCCTTGCTCTCAAGACCCAGCTCGTTGTTTTTGTTTCACTGTTGCACAGATGCCATCTACTATTCCATTTCTGTAAGGTACTACCCTGTCATTTCTACTCAGCTGCACTGACTTCCAGACAATACAACTCCAGCCATAGCCCACTACACCCTGAGTTTTTCAACAGGAAAATGATTTATCGTAGCAGACTGAGGTACCCAACAGAATGATTTAGAACTGTATGTGTCTCCCATTTCAAACTTGACCAAATCTGAAGACATGCGTACCAGGAGCTCGTACAGAGACGACTTGTCAGGAAGACGCAGTACTGGGCAATAGTGGGGCCTTCATTACATGCAAGATTTCTGGAAATCTGGGGAGAAAGTAGGAATGAAATGATGATCAGGACTGTTTTTGAAGGACTTGTTGAAAGATCTAGCAGTTTGTGGAACAGTGGGAAGAGTGTTCATGTTAAACACTCTGGTTCACTGAGTTCTTAAGCTTCTCTATGACAACAGTTACAGAGGACTCTGAGAATGAAAAAGATCAGAAAACTTAATTGGGTTTCACTACACAGAATTTCAGGAATGGGCACCTCTCACAACAGCTAAGGGATGAGAGGGAACTCCAGGAGGTTCCTTCAAGAACAAAAGCTACTAAACAGGCTGTGATGGCAGGGAGACGGTTTGGTCCATGTTCCTGTCCAGTCTAGTATGACTGTCAGTGATCAATGTTCAGCCAGCCTTTTTTTCCACTAGCACCTCTTTTTCAACAGCAGGTTTAAAAATTATGAGAACTTAATATTTTGTTAAGTCATTTAATAAAAATCCTAATTTATTAAACAGTGGCCCTTTTTAAGTGTCAAAATTTGCCTTAAAGAAAAATAAGAACCAGAAGTGGTGGGAGCCATTGGAGGGTTCCACTTACTGAAGTGAATAAAATACAAAAATATAGGTTCAACAATTAATTGAGGTTTTATTTTTATTAAAAGTGATTAATGCTCAGAGAATAATTCAAAGGCTTGAAAAATAAACTGTTCAAGGTCCTGGCTACTGGAAAAGTAATTTTTTTATAACTGACCCTCAGAACTGTTAAGCAGCTGGGAAATCAACTCTTTTTATACATTTTATTTCAAATACCATGCTGTTTTCTTTGAAAGAACAAAGCTTTTACCTGTAGCACTAACAAAGGGCTTTGTTGTTTAGGGGAAAAATATAAATATATAGAAGCTAATCTTCTTCCATAAGAAAAGTTCAAAACCCCCATAATACTGATGATATCTGAGCACTGAAGTCAAAAGCACCCCAAAAAACATCCATGAGGTGAAGTTTTCTCTGAAGCAGAGGAAGATCATTGGCTTTGCAGGCCTCAGCTCTGAGCCTATGCTCTTGCCAGGTTGAACAGAAGTATTTAAGTGAAACACTGTGTGTTCCTTGACTGTGACACTGGCACATACAGTAACATAGAAATTGCAGTTCAAACTCCCCGTATTAGAGTGAACACGACCCTGCTCTTAGGGAACTGTGCAGCAACATAGTACTAGGTGAATTTGCTTTCTCCAGTCTGTTTGATGTACGTGTGTAATTTTAGAGGGACACAGGAAAATCGGGTATATGCTAGGAATAATACCAAGCCTCATGAAATAATCAATTCCTGATTAATATGCAGTATGAGGCATAAGTTCATAGTAGCATAACAAACAAAAAGTGAGAAAAAACCCCTTCAAGATTCCTAAAGATAAATCATTCTCAACATTTCTTAGAAGTCTGAGGTATCATTTTCTGACTGATATTCAGATTCCAGCTGAGAAGTCTGCTTCAATCCAAAGACACACAAATAACAGGGAAGTAAAATATATTATTAAATAAAGCAAGGTTACTTATGTAATTTAACATCTAACTTTTATAAAACCAGTATAACTACACTGCTAACAGTGAAGAAGCTAATTTTGGAGGAACATATTCATAGGTGATCCTGCTCTGGCAGGGGCGTTGGATTAGATGATCTTTTCAGGTTAAACAGTGGTTTAAATTGAGGTAAAATGTGCCCCACAAAAACTCAGTAACATTGCTGAAAGCAAAAGCTCATTTCAGAAGACAGATTTTCATAAAAATCCTAAACGCATTCGTTTCCCTATTCCTACAGCCATAAACCCTTCAATTAATTCCTACTCATGCATACTCAAGGTCTAATGATTCTATGATTCTATGATATGATACTCATTTGGATATTACTGGGGGAAGAATCAGATCAAGAAGGGCAAACAATACTATTTAGTGTTTCATGGGTGTTTTCTCCAGCTGTATCCTGTGTAGACCTGGGGCAGCCCTGGAAAGAGCCAATGTGTCTGTCTACATTCATCTTGCAGTCCAAGGTGTTCTGTAACTTCCCCTGTGTCCCCAGTCCCCCATGATTCTCCCAGACACCCAGAGAGGAGTACAGGGCTCAGTGTACCTCCCTCCTGTCCTGGGAAGCCAGGGAGGAGGGGAGGGTTAAGTAACAAATTTCTCTATCTCATCCTAAGCTGGAGCTAAAACTTGACCTTACTGGGTACCTTCAGCCTGGAACGGCAAAGCTCTCAAATGCCTTATAGTTGAAATTGAGGTGGTCAAAGCTCAGGGAAAGCCAACAAGAGGAGCAGAGGAAAGCACGCCCTGCTCCACAGAGGGATCCACCATGTTTTACTTTGTGAACAGGATCTGCACTTTGGTAAATGTCCTGACACAAGCACTGGGACAAACCCAGGCACCAAATCTCTAAGCAGAGGCTTTGGAGTTCCAGCTGTCCACAGCTGTTTAGAGCAAATGTGTCCAGTGAGGTCTCTGTCAGAATAAAATAACTACATCTACCTCCATCTGAAAACAATTGTGATGTCTAACTCCTCACACTTCTTTGCTATTGCTCCCCAAGTAGTTCACACATCTTCACCATAGCCCAACATTCACCTACTCCTCGATTGTAGCCACGTAACCTCACGCATCCACATGTAAACAGCAGTAGTATTTACCTCATGTCTTTTTAGTAAAAAAAGTCGGGTTTTTTTCATGGAACCATGTTCCAAATACGTTAAGTGACTTGTCTTGAACCAGTGATAACCAATTCATTTCTAAAGTTTCCACAGCAGTTGCTCAGCACAGTACCACTGTGTCTGAAACTACTTTGCTCAGCTTGTAGGCTCTCAACTCTGTACCAAATGCCTTTCATTTCTTATGGAAATACATCACACAGAAACATAGTAGGAGGGAGCACAAAGCAGCAAGTTACTTGTGGAGCGTTTTCGGTAATGTCTAATATTGTCTACTAATGCTCTTGGAGGTTCAGAATGCTTACATCTGAAATTAAATAACCCCATCCATACTTCCACGAGCATTTTAAACCATCATGAAGTGGGCCTGCCTGTCCCCTCCAACACTGCCTCTGTCCCTCATGGCAGCACAAGTCTTTGGGCTGCAGCATGGTTAATCGGATTAATCACATATTTATGTATGATCTGGGTTAAACATGCAGAGGTTTTTGCTGGGTTAGGTTTAAACCACATCAAAGTTCACATAAAACTCCTATGGTAAAGTGCAAGTCATCTGTTGGCATAAAATCCAGATGTCCTCTGTTCTCTCCACCATCACCACCTATAAAATGGTGCAGGGATCTTGACAAGAGAATGAAAAGATCCTGCAAGGCTAACAACCTTCTCAGACTACCACAACTAGTATAGCTTGGAATGCCTACTGCCTCTGTGTAAGGCAAGTGTTTGTAAAGGCTCAAAAGACAAGCACTAAGTGCTGAATACTGATTTTATTCAAAAGGAGAAGAAGATCTGTTTGTTTTCTAAGTTGCTTTCTTTTATTTATGTTGATTCCTTCAAGTTACAGAATCAACTTCAGAATCCACATTTGGAAGTGAGAAGTGGGGAAATCAGAGCTTACTAGGCAGATAAATGCTTATTGTTTCATAAGTCTCAGTTCCAGGAAGCCAAACATACAGCAGCAAGGTCAAAACCGCCAACTCCTGTTCCAGACTATTGACTGGTAAACCATCAGATATGGGAATGGTGAGAGAGGAAAGAGAAAATGCAATTGTTTGCTCCCTTATGGCTTTAATTGAAAAACAACAACAACAAAACTAATCATAGCAAGAAAAGAAAAAAAACATATCTTGGCTATGCCTACACCAGCCCTAGGTTTTGGACAGAACAATGTTGTAATGTACAATTATATAACCTACTTGAACAGTTGCTTTCCATATGGGAAGTAACAGATTTGCCCAGCTGCATTTTGGCAAAGCCTTGTATCTACCGTTATTTGGAAGAATTACAAAGGTATCTACATGTTTCACTGATGGTCCTCCACACTACTCCTCTTAGGAATAACACATGGCTTCCACGCCTTTTACAAGAGGTCCTGAGCCATATTTATCTCCCAGGATTGTCAGTATAAGTGTGTTCTGACCACAGATAAGTAAGATTATAGTCCTTTCTTCCCCTGATGAAAGAAAGGATGGAGCTTCAGGACGCATGGAAAAGATGCTTTTGAAAGACTTACTGAAAAATTTTGATCTTGTATAATCCTCTAAACATACAGATTTAGTTCAGCTGCTTTGTGACTTTTATCCCAGGTTACCCTGTGCCTTCTGTATCAGTAGATGCAGAAGTGAAAAGCGACAGTCTTCAGTTTCCTCAAAGCAGCAGCCAGTATTTGCTGCTCACTTCAGTAACAAGCTATAACCACAAGGCTGATTACACCTCTTAATAACTTGAAGAATACAATGCTTTCGATATTTATGAACTTGAGCTGGTGGTGGTTGAGGCTACTCTTTGCCAAGGGTCTTTCTCCAATAGCTAGAACTCTAATTGATCTCACTAGACTCCCTGCTGCCACACTAATGTCAAGAACGGAGAGATTTTCAAGCTAACACAAAGAAAAGTAAGAGGCACAGATGTTTGGCGTGTATGTGCAGGATATAAGTTGTTGAGTGTGAAACTGAACAGAGAAGCCACAAAAAGTGTCACAGCTTCAGAATTCTGATGCCAAAGTGACCTAGTTACCAGAACATCCAAGTCCTCAAGTGAGAGTCAATTGGAACTTCTCTCACAGTCAACCTTTCAAGAAGTGCACAGGACATTACTCCTCCATTAATACTTTCTAGGTTTATTTCACCTCGTGCTGGTAAAAATCCAAAGGTGACCAACCCTAAAAAGATGATACAGTGTGAATTTAGAGAGCACCAAGAAGTGGTTCAATAAATGCCACTGTAGCCTCCTGAGGAACCCTGTGGCCACAATAGCCCATAATATTTTCAGTATCCCAAAGGGAAATTACCTCAGATTTCCTGTGTTCTCGTTTGTCTGACACATGTTTTTATTACATTTTATATCTTTAAGTATTCTGTATTCCATGAAATCCCTCCAAAAAGCAATTTACCACATTATATTAGTTTCTGCTATCTTTATGTATCATCAGAACTTTGAGAACTGAAACTACTGTGGTTTGGAGAATCCACGGAAGGCATCTGGCACAATTAGCAGAGCTCAAGAAGAGGCTGCGTTTGTTGCCAGATGGTCTTCTATATTTTGCACAAAACAGTCATTGGATAAAAGACAGGAACAGGACCGGGATGTGAAAAAGTACTGAGGCATGTGGGTGAGAAGTTTGAATCCTCACAGGCAGACAAAGGAACAGAACCAGTCTCCATACATCCTGGCCAAGTGATTCAGCCACAAGCAAGAAATGGCCCAAATGACACCCCAAGAGACAGCAGTCCTGAGTGAAGTTCCCAGGTGGGTGGAGAAAAATCCATGAACTCCAGATTGAACCATTTCATGGTCCAAAGTTATTCACCCTGTGAAACTTTTCACATGCTAGTTCTGCTGCTTAGCTGAACTAGATCCTAGTGTTGTGCTCAGTGCTTTGGATGCCAATTTAGGTACCAGCTATTATAAGGTTAGCTCTGATCCCACCTCTGATTTGCAGGTGGAGTTTCAATCCAAGTCTTGACCATGATGACTCCTGGTTGACAGTGAATACTGGTGAGAAGACCAAGTCTGAGAAGGAGATACAAGCTTTCATAAGTGTTGAAAATGCTGGATCACCCTGTGAAGCAACAACTTTCCCCACATTGTGCATGGATCAGCCATGTCAGTACAGAGAAGCAGCTCAGGGCATCGGCTCTTCTATGAGGAAAGAAGAGAAAGCAGTGAAACGCACCACTATTCAAGCCTTAAGGAGCACCACTAAAGCAACTGAATGGCTGAACATCTTGTCTTATTGAGACACAAAACACTTCCTCTACAGGGGTCCCACTGTACAATCGTTTACTAAAGTGCAGAATTTTGCTGACTTCACATTCCAGTAAGTGATCTGGAGGAGCTTACAAATGTTGCCATATTTATGCAGAGGGAATAACTTCAAACTGCCAGCCCTCCACAGACCATGAAAACACTCCTTCCCCCCCAAGCCCGCAGTTCCTACACTAAAGTGCTATGCGAACTTAAGGCACTGACAATGTATTTTAACCAGTTCTTCAACAAGCGCTCTTCTAACTTTCTGCCACTGCCAAAGCAGGCAATTCTTTGTGCTTTCAAAACAACTTAAAGAAAACTTCTTGTGATTTGTCTGTGTCCATGTGATATCTATGAAAACAAAGACTAGAAAATATACCACGGTGTTAGAATATACAAACTGTACTCTGGCCAAGGACGGGTTAACGAAGTGCTTTGGGCTCTGCCTCCCTATGCTAGTAATAGGAATCAGGCTTGTAGGGAAGGATTTCTTGGTGACTGGCCAGGAAGAGAGCCTATAATCTGCAAAAGATGAGATCTGGGGTTGAGTCAGAAACTGCCTGAGAGTCTTCTGCCTGTCAGAACCTCACTAAGGGAAGCTAAGCCTGCATGCAGCAACCGGGGATTTGTTACCAAGACCATCTTTGTTTGTCGTGTAGGCAATGCTCTGCTCAAAGGGAGGAAGAGCCAAATAAAATGTGTCATATTCTTCAGCTATGCGACTTTTGGCTATGAGCTTGTGGTGATCTTATTACAATCACTTCTTCAATTACAAAGGCACATGAAATGGGGACATTTCTTTATCATTTAGTCAACTCCAAACAATCAGCTGCCTCACTTAAACTACAGAGCAGTGCTGGAACTGCAAAACAGTGCAAGAAAAAAAGACCAAAGTTTTATTATTGGGGAATCTGGTAAGGTTTAACTCACAGAGGGAAAGCGCTGCTCGCAGAATCACTACAGAAGGGTCTATACCAGGTCGAAAAACAGATGAAAGAATCTGTCAGAGAGAAAATGAGAAAGACTGTGAAAGGTCCATTATTACAGACAGATATCCTTCCATCAGAAGAAACTAACTGTGATCCTCATTCAGCCCATCATGAGTTCAGACAAAAAACGTAGCAGGAACAGAAGCACAAGGATGAATATTTCATGAATCATTTCCCATCTCTCAGTTAATATACTACTTCTATAAAAATGGTAAGATGGCCAAATATGTATGGAGGCAAATCCTAAACACCCCGGTCTGCCAACTCGGATGGGCTGCTTTCTGAGTGAAGTAATGGTGAGAGCCTACTGGCAGATGTCTTTAAGCAAACAAATATTAACAACAAAACCCCCACCCATTGTGTGTATTTTACTTGGTGAATTATCAGACTTGCAATGTCAAGAGGAGTATCAGATACACTGGAAGAGTTTTTTGCTTTCAAATCATGTCCAAAAACTGTGAGAAAAAAAATTGTGGTGCATCTTCGCATTGAACTTTTCCCAAATGCATTCCAAACCCTGTGACAGCAGAGTTAAGACCAAGATTGGGAGAAGACTATTGATAAGCAAGAAGAGAGATACCAATTTGTAATTTCTTCCACAATAAATTAGTATTTTTCCTCCTAAGGTTTTATTATTTTACAGTCCCCACCAGAAAAAGGCAACTCAAAGAGCCAGAGTGCCCTCTGGTGTCTCTACATCATCAGTGTGATTTCATTTTCGAAAAGCAAAAAGCGAGCTGGGAGCATTGGGAATTTTTTCTTTCCTGACTATTCTGCACATAAATCTTGTAGCTATTAAGATGACATTCCAGAGCGTTCCCCTAACAAAGATATTTTTAAGAGCTAAACAATTACGTCTGTATGTCACCCCCACAGAATGCAGTCCAGAAAGAGCCCATACTTTATCTCCCCCAATTCCAGACGTCACAACAAACTGAGATGCAAACCACAGCTTAGACAAACTTCTCAGTGGCTAGTTTGGTTTGGTAACCTAAACACCATATTGGCATGACAGAGGGGAGGAGAGAGAAGTAACCCTCTACACTGAACAAAACAATCCAAGGGAAGAAAGGTTTCCAAAACTAATTCTGTGATAGCCAAGACAGGGACTAATTCCTTCCAGGAGCTCCTAGAACTGAACAGACATGCTTACTTGCTAGGGGCCAGACACCATCCTCTGCTACGCAGAGACCTTCAGTTGCTGTTATCAGCTTTGGGCCTATGTCATTGTCACAGCTCCTTCAGCAACATTGCTAAAGGAGAAAGCAGGTCTGTGCAGAAGCTAACGCGCTCTGGGCTGAGTTCATTTCAAAGGGATCTCCACCCTGTGTCGAAAGGAGAAGGAAAGAAATGAGTCTTTCAATCTGTCCATCCCTCCTGTTTCCTGGTTCCTCATGGGCTGACTCCAGTTTTCACTCAGGGATGGCAGCTTCCCTCTACAGCAGTAAATGGACAATTCAAAACTAAAACCCAGAGACGACTCCCCATTCAGATGAAGAACATCCTGCAAGCAATCAAAAGCAGATGGATACTGTAATGCCTTGCTCTACTGAGTTGCCAGTCACATCACACTGCCAGTCTTGACTGCACCAACAGCTACTGGGTAACTGAAGCCACTGCAGGCAGAACTATGAAATATTCCAATATAAGCTGAGTGACAGACACGCTGCTGCTAGGTCAACTGATGGGATAGGAAGGAAAGCTAAACCTGCAGGTAAACAGATAGGATAAACAGATAATAGCACCAAAGGCAACAAATTCAACATCCACTCCCAACAACAGCACAGCAGGTATACTGAGAACACTTGAGATCTTCCCTAGGGATCTCCATCTTCTTACACTAACGCTCCTGTAAATGTTGAATTTAATTTTTCTGATGTGTCCCTAAGTAACAAGACTAACACTGGCACTTGTTTCTCATTGAGACTAGGAAACTAATAGTAAAACAAAGCCGAATTAGAGCTAAACATACACATTTTCTGAATATCAGACCTTTCTGTTTCAGCTGAGTTTTACCCTTGAACTATAAACGAATGATTTAATACATTACCTACTGCCAAAGTTTCCCAAAGAGAGTAAAAATACCCTCTCTGGGCAATCTGTATGCAAGTGGAATGGCTTATTAAGGACCCCTTAATTGAGAACACATAAACAAGGCTTAGCCACATCGAACCCATTTCTTGAGGCAAACTTCATGGTCTGATTTCCCAGAAATGCACTGGAAAATTAGCAAAAGGGAATGTCTTTTACCACTTTGTTTTAAGCCACAGAAAACAATGCTGGGCCACACCCAACAAAGGGTCAGTTTGGTTGCCCCTGGCATTAACAGAGCTCCAACGATTAATGCAGCTTCTACAAAAAAAAAAAAACAAGGATCAGGTAAAAATCTCTGCTTAGCAGCTCGTCCAGGCTGTTACATGTGGCTGTTACATGTGGCTGAGAGGCATCAATTCCATTTTACGTCCTGAAAGCCTCGTGGTGATTTTCATGATCTTTTGTTGTTGTTGATTATCAGCATTTTTATTATCCAAAATTTCCTGTTTCTCAGCTGAAAATCATCATCTTAATGATGACTGATTAGCACAGCTCCGCCAACACACGCAGCCACATCTGCCAATGTCAACTGAAACAAAAACATGTACTAAACAAACCAAAATGGGGAACGAAAAAAAGGAGTGTGGTTCTTCTCTGAAAAGTGGTTCTGTAAAATAAACAAATATGAATTATTTCTCGCTTAGTACAGACTGCTTTCTGCTGCTGAGGTTGGATCTATTTACACTGCTAACATCAACATCTTTATGGCTTTTTTTCCTCTTTACTAAAACAGATGCTACGACCTGGAAACCATGTGTGGTGAGGTGCAAACTGAGTCACAGCATGTCTGTGCTTGCTAATTTCAAATATTCCTTTTGGATTGTTAGATCAATGTAGCATGAGATATTGTATTCTGTAACTCCTATTGATGTTGCCTCAAGGAAAGTGTTTTCTGAGGGTACGCAGAGGGGAGAAGTCTGGCACGCTGCTTCTCATCAGGCAGGCTTTGGAGAGAACAGTGAGGTCCTTCACAGCACATTCTGCTCAATGTTTCCAAGCTAATGCTTTTATATTAAGCATCGCTGATTCTAGTCCTAGATATATAGGGAACTGCTGGCTAACAGGGACAGTAAAATAGCTCTGATCCCTCTGTTTGCTGTGGAAAACCAGCTGGTTGCTTGTAGCCTGACAGAGGGGTGGCTGAAAGTGTGCAGAGTAGTTCTCACTGCAACGAGGAAGGACCAGCCCCTTCCAGCAGTGGCAGTCACTTTCCCCCAGTCTCTTCTCCTTGGCAGCAGAAAACCCAAGGACAGCAACACTTTTCCTTCTCCCACCTGAAAAGGATCTCATTTTTGCCAGCTCTGATAGGACTGAGCCTAAGATACAGATTGATTGAGATGACCTGACACAGAAGGAAACATTACAGAGCCATGGCTTTCCAGAAGGAAGTATTTAGGTAGCAAAGAACTTTCACTTGAGTAGCATGGAGTAACACCACTTCACATGATTGTCTTTAAGAAAAACACACCAATAGCTGGATTAAAAACAAAAACAAACAAAAAGAAAACAAACCACAAACAAACAAAAAAACCCCCAAACACACACAAGAGGATTTCAAGCAATCATCCTTTTCTTGTCAATTCAGCCTTACTGTTAAAATGGGACTTGCTAGTGAGGAGGGGAAATAATGTTTTTCAATCCTCATAAACTGTTACAGAAAACAGCAAGAGGTTGTCACGGTGGGCTGTTCTTGCACAAAGAGGTGTGAAACACATTTACCTATGTCCTTGAGGCTACCAAAAACCTTCACACTGAAAAATGTGCAGCAATATGCAGAAAAACATGAGAGAAAAAACAGAAATGTGTCCATTGTTAGAAAAGTCCTGGGAAAGAAAACTATTAGCAGAAAAGGAGTAATTTCTTTTTTCAGCAGTTCCGTTTCAACCACTGTGGTTTGTGAGCAGTCTGAACGGAAGGTTTTCATTATTACTTATATTTTGTTATTTATATAGTTTGGTTTTTTTCAATATATTTCATTATTTGAATTCATTCAAATGAATATTACATATTAATTTGAAGTAGTCTCCAGGCTAATTTTCTTACTGGCAAGACTTAGAGGACATCAGTGAAATGAATTCATTTAGGAGAGCTGCTTGGACAAATGAGGTTTTACTTGTCCTTTAGCACGGAATAAAAGATCATTGACTGAGTAAATAGGATGTCTTTTTGCAGTTAGCTGCGTGTTTCTCACTGCACACCCCTCCCTCATTTCAAAGTGAGCATTCTCAACGTTTCATGCCAGATGGAACAGGCGAAAGTGACAGAGTAAGACACTAATGACACATAGAAGTTAGAACCATTTCTGGTCTAGGAGGTACTGCTTGATCTATCAATACATCCAAACCTTACACCTAAATAAAACCAAACAACATCGGTAAAAATTGATTCATAACTTCCGTTTGGTTTCAGCTCATCCGTTAAATCTCAGCCTCTGCATGTATTTTTGTCCCTTTGGATTATGAAGATATGAAGTAAGCTAGTCTTGAAAACACACTCAGTTTCCTCTTGTAAGGATATTTATAGTTTCCTCGTCCTCTACTATCACTGAAGTCTTCCTCAGCTTTGCAATGAAACACCAAGAAGGACAGCATACCGGTGTCACTTTTGCATCCTCTCTCCCTTTAATACATTCGATCATTTGAAGACCACAGACTGTAATGAACGGCATTATCAGGACATGTTCAACAATTTGGGGCAAGAAAGTAGCATGCACTTCAGAACTGTGACTGTTAAGGATTAGCAGAAGTAGTCACTGACAACAAATTCTAGCCCAGCACCGCAGTATTTTTTTCTTTTGCTTAAATCAGTATTTACTAAAAAAACCCACCACATTTGGTGGTCTATCATGTTACATGGAGTACTCTAAACCACCCTGAATCATCCATAAACTCTTCCATATGACCATACATCATCATTTGACCTACCTATGCCTTAGTAAAACCAGCTGCAGAAATACATAGAAGTGTGTTATGAGCCTGGTAACGCAACTGAGCTGAGTTCAGGGCGAGTGAATTGTGAAAGCAGTGAAAAGGTCTGACTGCTGCGTGGAGGCAGCCCCATGCTGCGTTGTTCTTGAGAGACCCAAGATGTGAAGACTGCAGCCAGGCTCCTGAGTTTGGGTCTGAGGCAGATGGGAATTCATTAGCACATGGCAATGCTAGACAACAGTAGCAGTAAAGGTAAAGACCTATCTTGTTGCAGCAATTCTAAATCTAATCACAAAGCTGTCCTTACCCACTGCAGGCAAGAGCTCAGGTAGCAAATGCAAACCCTTACTTTTACATTCTGAGGACAGCATGGTTCCTTCTCATTTGTGGGTCACATTCACTGAACTGTTAGGAAAGTATTGTGGTCAGGCATGATTTACAAAAGTCACTAATAACACTTCATCCTTAAGATTGTCCAGTGCATTTTCAATTGGGTCACAGACATTTTGAACTAGGTATGTTTCACAGAATCACTGGATATCTTTGGTTTGAAGAGACCTTTAAGATCACCAAGTCCAACCTTGGCAATACTGACATTCAGTTTCAATTTATAGAGCTGAACATCCTGTTGTGGCTGTGTAGCACAGGAAACTCACCCCATTAGTTTTCAAGACTTAGGGAAACATGGAAGAGACTCCCAGCTCTTTTGAATGCACTGAAGGAGAAGAGTGCACAGATGTGTGCGTTGTAGGGAGAGGGGGAATTACCCCTCCTGTGTCAGTAAAATGGCCTGGAGTCGGCTCTAATTTCAAAAGCCATTGTGCTAGGCAAGGATCCTAAGATCGTGCTAGTTTATGACTTTTGCACTTTTTGCTGCTGAGTCAGGCGACCAAACCCAGGTGGTGAAGGAGCGACAGACTTGATCTACATCTCTGAGAAATTCAGCCTCAGAAGGAGAATTCTCATTTGCCTGAAAAATTCAAACAAACAAGGGTAGGAGAAAGATTTGGTCTTTTCAAGATCTTCACGGTCAGACTAGCTGTTCAAAGCCACAGAAATCAAATAGCTTCACAGGACAGATACCACACAATGACATTTTGCTGGACTACTCTGCTATCAATGGCAGAAATAATAAACTGAACAAGCGCAAGTGTGGCTGCCTTGCACTCTTAAGTTTTAAACTCAGCTTTAAACAAGGTTGAGAAGAATTTTGCAGGCTTACAGATATATAATAAAAATCAAGTCAGTTCAGTTTTGGTTACTACAAGACACTGACCTGTATCTGAGAACTCCAGAAGTCTCTCTATACTCCAAGAGAAGATGCATCTCTTTCCCTCTGCCTGCACTTCAGCCAAGTGCTTTCTGGGCTCACTGGCTTTACCCCTTTGATCTAACTGGAGCCAATAGCCTTAACTTGACGAATTTTCTACCCTTCTGTTGTTGCAGCCTGAGTTCTCTTATAAGGAAAAGTCTAATTCATTTACTTAATCATCATCACAATAGCACCTTTCCAAGCATTCTGCCCGTCTGTAGCAATGAATGTTTCTCCCCAGTTCCATTCCAGTACAGAGACTAACACTTCTCTTAAGCTGTTTGTGGTTTAACTGATGTGTTTGATTTTGAAGTGAAATAGAGTAAGAAGTGGGCAATTCTCTCCTGCTTTTGTGTCCAATTCACAGGTCAGGCTTAGTGACTCAAGCTTTCCCAAGACTACTGTCCCTAACATCCCTCTGGCAGGCTGATGGCCAGAGATATAAAGTTTGTTTGAATACTATACAAGTTAAGACTCCAACTGAGGTCAAAGGGTGCTTTATGCATTGAGACCTAGTGTGTAAGATACAAACTTGATGGAGTAGGACAAAGTTAAATTTCTTTGATGTTGCCATCAGTTCACTGTCTCAGCTTCAGCCTGAAGAAATCAAGAAAAGGATGACAGTCCTAGTCAGTGGAAGAGTGTTGGTCATTATAGTGTTAGCATAGTGTCTACAGACTTACCTTAAAAACATTTCAAAGTCATGAAGGACGAAAAACAGTCTTCCCTTTTTAACTGGTTTTCTGCTGCAAAATTTTCAATAGTCAGTAAGAGCAACCCCTAGGCTTCAAGAAGCATAAAGATTAATCACAGATAAGATAAGACATGATGAGACAGATGAGACAGACATGTTTCCAAAGGTTAGAAATATGGGTCACACAGGAAGCCTTTTTTCCCTCAACTACAGCACTACAATTTCTAAAATTTGAACAAACGATTAGATTTTAGGGCTGAATTCTACTTCTGGGTAGGTGCAACTTCAACTAGCTTCCTAAAATAACCATTGACAAACAGTTACAGAGAAGAACATTCCCAAGGAAGTTCCAATTCATCATGTCATTATTTTTAGTCTACTTAATAAGAAACTTTCTCTTGGCTGAAGTGTACAATTAAGGCTTCCATACTGGAACACATTAAGCCTGAGTGATACCTCATATACAAATGATCGGAAACCATTTACTTGCTGAGGTTTTGGCTTTACTTCTGTTTATAAACTGAGTAAAATAAAAACCCTATGGCAATCTTTGAGGGGAAAATACAATTATTAACTTATATATAATAATATAAGTTAATAATTACTCATTATAGTATTGCATAGATCAAATGGTACTATCACATCATTTATAATGTCCAGAGGAGCAAAACATAGATGTTCTTTCTTGGTACAAACTGACTGGTAAATCTGTAGACATTCTGATTCACAGATGGTGCTTTGCTGGGCAGGGAGCAAATAAAGGGGGTACAAAGAGAAAGGAACATTTTAACAAGTTCCTATACTGGAACTTGTCTAGTGGCGCCAAGAGGGAAAAAAGAGTCACATCCTCAGTCTAAGTACTTCAGCATAGTTTCATTGATATTCAGTCAGTGTCACGAAAGACAAATTGAGAATTTAGGAAGAAAAACAGACAGAGAAGGCACGGACAGGCTGTGTTCCAGGAACCCAACTCGTAAATCAAACTCACCTTGTTCAGCACATTTTGGCCTCGCTGGTGACTAAATAAATGCATAATCCAATAATAAATGTATTACCCAATGTTACCTATTCCTGTAACTTCAGTAGTAAAGACACAGGGCTTTAATGCATTGAAGTATTTCTTACACATACAAACTACCCCCATTAACCTCAAAGCAGATACTGTCACGAAAGATCAGGCCACACAAACAAACGTTGCTTTTCGCCCTTAAAACCTGGTTATGTGAACCCTTCATAAATCCCTCTGCGGGGGCTGCCAGCACTTCTCAAGTGTAAAGAATTTTTCACCTGTTTTCAGAACAGGGTCAGATGAATTGACTGAGTTAGTGATACACAGACATAGAAGAAACAGCACAGGCTGTTGTAGTCAAGTTTCAATCACAGAATCGCTCTGCATGTGGTAGCACAGTTATGAAGTAGAACCACTTACGACTGGAAAACATAAGAGCGTATAAATATGCACTGACAACATGCTAGGCTGAGGTCTGCAAGCTAGGATAAGCAGCCTTCCCCACAGTGAGCCAGTGAACTTCTGGTCAAAGAGCTCTGTGTTACTGCTAGTAATTTGGCCACTTACCGTTCCATTACAAGTATTTCGTTTCAGGGACGGAGCAGACGCCTCTGGGAGAAATGCACAGTGGTACCTCTACCATTGGTCTATCTTCTGAGTCACCAAACTGGTTTAATCTTTCAGCTTCTGCTTTTAAAAAAGAGAGAAAATGGAAAAAAGATGCTTCTCAGGAAAATGGAAATAAGCTTTCAATGTTCCTCATCAAGAAAAGCATCTCATCAGTATGGAGACAACCTTGATTTTAACTGTTTGGTTTTGGGGGTTTTTTGCACTACCAGTAAACGTTCACTGGGATGTTGTGTATTCAACTCTATTAGCACAGCAGCAGGCAGTATGGCATCCAGTGGTACCAGGATAGAATCAGGAGGATACACTATGGGCCCCTCTGTTCAAGAAGGACACAGAACTGCTTGAGAGTCTCCAACGCAAAACCACAAAAATGATGAAGGGATTAGACTATCTCCCTGATGAGGAAAGGCTGAGGGAGATGGGTCTCTTGAGCTTGGAAAAAAGGAGACTGAGGGGTGGCCTCATGAATGTTGATAAATATGAAAAGGGTGGGTGTCAGGAGGATGGAGCCAGGCTCTGCTCAGTGGCACCCAATGATAGGACAAGGGGCAATGGGTGTAAGGAGTTTCCATGTCAATATGAGAAGGAATTTCTTCATGGTGAGGGTGACAGAGCACTAGAACAGGCAGTCCAGGGGGTTTGTGGAGTCTCCTTCTCTGGAGATGTTTAAAACCCGCCAGGATATGTTCCTGCGCAACTTGGTCTAGCTGATCCTGCTGTGGCAGGGGGATTGGACTACATGATCTTTGGAGGTCCCTTCCAATCCCTGATGTTCTGTGATTCACTCTCCACTGCATGTGGCAGAACACCAATGACTTTTGAGCAAACAGGAACGCCGGCCCCACAGCATCTGGACGCTGAGAGAGGCCAAACAAAGCGAGTCAATGTTCCAAATCTGAAAAGCACAAGTACTCCAAAGTTCTGGAAGCATTAATGAATAGAGCATGCTACTACATAGGTAGACTTACACCCTGTAAATACGTGACGCGTGGTCAGCACTGTACCAGCACACACATCAACTGTTACCGTTCGAAGGTTTAACTCACTAACTTGCCGCTCTGCTACGCTGCCTTCCAAAGGAAGGGTGTTTTTCCCCTTTGAGAAGCACTACAGCGTAAGACACAGCAACGTTTCATTAACATGCAAGAGCTGCAAATAATAATAAGGAGCCAGCACAGGCGGTTTGCACATAGACTTTTTCGTTTTACTTCAACATAAAAGAAAAATAATAAAAAGGTTGGAGAGGGAAAAAAGAGCGTTAAGAGAGAAGCAGCAGACTAGCTTTGCTCTAATGGGAGGTAAAGGAAGAACAAAGGAACTTCTGACCTCAGGCACAGCCAAAAATAAAAGGAGTAATGTGGCTTTTTCCCCCTCACACAATTGCTGACTCTGTATTCACTTATTCCCATTACGTATCATTCGGATATGCAAAGGAGCTGGTGGTTTCTTCAGGGGAGATTTTTGCCCTGTTATTTATTAGCCAGGAAATGTTTCCTGACACATGCTGAAATTTTGACAGCATTGCTTGGTCTTGACTCAGCCTTTTGATAATTACACAGCAACGGTGCCTGTGAATACAAGTAATTTCTGTTTGCTTCTGACGCTGTGATTACTCCTGAGCTCTCCTGGTAGCATTTACTGAGCCATTTCAAATACTATTCATTTTTAAAACTTCTACCTAATTCCTATGACTCAGAGGTTTCCAGGCTGCTTGTTTGTTTTGTCTTAATCTCAAATCAACAGTTACAGGTTTTTAACATCCGTGTGTAGAGATCAGCGGAATGCAGAAACCCCCTGTAAGGAGAGACGGTGTTTCTTCGTGCATCAAAAGAAGCGGTCACAGTCAGTCAAGGGAGGGGGATTCTCCCCCTCTACTCTACGCTTGAGAGAACCCACCTGGAGTCCTATGTCCAGTTCTGGAGTCCCAAACATCAGAAGGACACAGAGCTCCTGGAAGGTGTCCAGAGAAGAGCAACTCAAGTGCTCAGAGGGCTGGAGCACCTCCCCTATGAGGACAGGCTGAGCAAGTTGGGGTTGTTCAGCCTGGAGAAGAGAAGGCCTCCAGGTGACCTGAGAGCAGCTTTCCAATAGCTGAAGGGGGCTACAACAAAGCTGGAGGAGGGCTACTGACAGGAGTGCGTAGCAAGAGGCTTAGGGGAAAGGGTTCCAAAGTTGAAGAGGGGAGGTTGAGGTTGCACATGAGGAACGAATTCTTTGCTGTGAGGGTGCTGAGATGCTGGAACACATTTCCCAAGGAAGTCATGGCTGCCCCATCCCTAGAAGTACTCATGGCCAGGTTGTCTGAGGCTCTAGTGAAGGTGTCCCTGCCTGTGCAGGGGATTTGGAACTAGATGACCTTTAGGTCCCTTCCAACCCTGGCCATTCTATGACTTTATGATTATACCTCAACTAGCATATCTCTGTCTAACCTTCAATGTTCTCTGCTGCTTCATTCCGTAACAGATACACAGTTCCTAGGATGGTAAAGCTTATTGAATCACTGCTTGTGAGCATCTGACTTGAGACATCCTGGTGGGGGTCCCTGTCTCCATAAAGTATAAATCAATAGTCCACGAAAAGCAAGTCTTTTTCAGGCTCCCTAGCTGCAATGACTTCGGATGAGGGAGAAGGAAGCACACAACTCACAGAAGCATATATCTGAAGCTGGGAACAGCCCATAAGGATCATAGAGTCCAAATCCCTGCCCTTCAAGGACTACCTGTAACTAAATTATAGGACCAGATGGTTAAGTAGCTACATTATGGTACATTACCAGTTCTTTTAAGGGTGGAAGACAATGATTTCTAAAATAGCTACCTCAGATTAAACTAGAAATGAGGCTGTTTTGACATTATGCCTCTTCCAAACCTGCTTATCTCATAGTCTTACAGAATCACAGAATTCTTGAGGCTGGGAAAGACCTCTGAGCTCATCCAGCCCAGCCCAGGACCAGACACACTACATCAGCTAGACCATGGCACTAACTGCCAAATCCAATCTGTCCTTAAACACGTCCAGGGATGGGGACTCCACCACTGCCCTGGGCAGTCCATTCCAGGCTCTGATCACTCTTTCCGTGAGGAAGGGCTTCCTAACATCCAACCGACCCCTCCACTGGTGCAGCTTCAGGCTCTGCCCTCTCATCCTGTCACTAGTCACCTGGGGGAAGAGCCTGACCCCCACCTGACTACAACATCTGCACTGATTCATTGCCTAGCCCAGCACCAAGTGAACCTCTAGCACAGCACTGTGGTTTGTAAGCTAAGTGATAGTTTGTCACTCTAGATGAGGCTTAAACTCACATGCCTGACTGGGTAAAAACAAGTGGAGGAAAATTAGAGGTCTGTGTAAGGAAAATGTTTGCACTTTTGATGCCTTGCACACTGTGCCACTGAACCTGAGCTACGGTCACATCATGTTGAGCTTACGCCTTATCCTTGTTCACTTTGTGTCTGTGTATCTCCTTCAACCTCTTCTTGCTGTCTTCTGCATCAAAATTTAATTTATTGGTGACCATCGCTCTTACAGATGTTGAAACACAACAGAAGAGTTCCAGTTTCTTTTCAGAGCATCACTGACGATTCAGCATGAGAACTCCAAGGAAACAAGCAAGCAAGCAGTTCAGAAATGTAAAGGTTAGAAGATGACTGCAGAAGCTGTAAACACCTGGCCATTTCCTTGAGAACAACCTGATAAACAACCTCTTTTTTTCCTCTATAGACATAATCAAGCACTTTTAGTCTCCTAACTCCTGTGGTGCAGTGGAAGGAAACACAGGTTAGAGAGAAATAATGAAAAAGGAACCAGAGACAAGGATAATGAAAAGGGCTTGACAGATGCCCTAATCCTTTGTCAGCACTCACACGTGGGTTCAGAGTCTGAGGGGCAAGGATGCCCTATGGATGACACATAAACACTGCAGCTAGCTAGGGCAACTGAAATTGACTTTTCAAATGTTTTTCTATGGTCTCTCAGCAAATAAGAAATCATTACCAAAGGCAGCTCAGCTCTCTGGGAATGGAGAAGCCCTGATAGACCAACCCATAATGATGCCATTCGAGCTGCCTTCACCATGATTGGCACCACTGCACTGCAGTGGAAGAATACACTGGATCATGCCAGCGTACTGGTTACTCTAAGTGTTAAATAGGATCATAGAATGGTTCGGGTTGGTAAAGACTCCTGGGATCAGAGTCCAACCATCAACACTACTCTGCAAGTTCACTCCTAAACCAGATCCCCCAACACCTCATCTAAGTGTCTTTTAAACACATCTAGGGATGGGGACTCAACCACCTCCCTGGGCAGCCCATCCCAGTGCCTGACCACTCCCTCTGGGAAGAAGTTCTTCCTGATGTCCAGTCTAAGCCTCCTCCGCTGAAGCCCCTCCCTCTGGTTCTGTTGTTAATTACCTGTGAGAAGAGACCAGCACCAACATCTCTACAATGTCCTTTCAGAGAGTTGCAGAGAGCAATGAGGTCTGCCCTCGGCCTCCTCTTCCTCAAACTAAACAGCCCAAACTCTCCCAATCTCTCTTCATAACATTTATTCATTAAAGTACTAACTATTTCTTACATAAGTGATGAAATCCCCTAGATCCAGTCACACAGGAACACAACTTGGTCTAGGGTGATCCTGCTGTGGCAGAGGGACTGGACTGGGTGATCTTTTGAGGTCCCTTCCAATCCCTGATGTTCTGTGATTCTGTGAAGATGTGTCCTGGAGGTGTGATTAATTAAACAAACTACCTCTGATCCGGCTGGGATTCTCTGTCCTTCTTAGTCAAGAGAATAGAACAGCAGTTGCATCATCAACCCACCTGAGCACAGGGAAACCCTATTCCTGGATTCCCCAATGAGACAGAAAGCGTGAAGCATAAAGTGTAAACTCGGGGGCCCCATGGGTGTGTGCTTTATGGAGATGGTATAACAACATGCTCTAAGAACACAGACTGAGTAAAAGTGGGGACACTTTTACTTAAGAGTTTTTGCCCTGGGGAAAAAAATATCACACCAATTTAGTAACTGATGCACCTTCCACAGGAGGTCCCCAATCCTGCAGTTTTAAATTGATCCAATGTGTCTCCCATGGCAATCTCTGCCAACAGCTGTTCAAACCTTCACTGGCAAAAGCAGCTGCCTCACAAACTCTGTCAAACCAGTTCAAAGTGCTGGCCTTGCATCTGCAGACAAAACTGCACATGTGTTTTCTCCACCTCCTGCCTAAAATAAAAGGCTCGGTATTCCCTATTCTCAGTGCAACCTTTTTCATCAGCTCTGAAAAGAGAACAGAACTCCACATGGATCATCAAAATAAGCCTCCAAATACAGGAGATCTGGCTCTACACAGCCACACTTCCCAGCAATGCACCTACGGATTGAGAGCAGCGCTTAGGAAAATGTTCTCTTGCCACTGCGGCTATAGAACAGCCAAGTTACAAGAGAGGGTAATAAAACAAATGGGGAGTGCAGGGGAGAACGGTCAAGGGGGAGAAGATGTCCCTAAACTCATATAATATTGTAGTTTATCCCAAAACCACACTGGATGCTGCACATGTTTTTTACAGCCGTGTTTTGATGCAGTTTGGCATTAACTTCTCTTTTATATGGATTGCAAGCCTTAGTAGAAAACGACTTCTTTTCTCCGCTGTGAGCAAGGCTGTCGATTCTGGAACAGGAGTTCTAAGCAGATATACCCACCCCGATACCACCAGTGTTAGACAGAGGAATAATCAACCAAGCCCTTCCTTCAGAACCTTGGAACTGCAGCAGAATCTTGTTTTCTTTGATTTCTACGACGTTATCACTTCTGATACTGAGAAACAGCTTCTTTTGGAGCAACATTACAGTGAAGCGGGTCCAAATCCCAAGATGGGCCCCTGTTTTTTCATCTACTGAAATGGAAAGAGATGAACTGCTGATGCCTACACCAGATGATCGGCATCCAGATACTCAGCCTGAAGTTCACAAGATGGGTTTGGTCCATTCTTCAAACAAGCAGAAAGCAGTAACGTATGTTCTCCAAGATCAAAGTCATTTACTGAAGACAAATGATGTTTTATATGGGGCCTCAAGTATGGGCAGGAGCTTAACCCATATGAGTAATGGCTGCAGTCAACTCACCCTTTCCTCACCTTGTCCTAATCAAAAATTGGGCTAGGGACATAATTCTGCCCCGGTACTGGGCACTGGAGTGGCCTCCCCTCGAGTACTGGGGACAGTTCTGGCTCCTTCACTTCAAGAAAGAGATTGAGGGGCTGGAGGGGGTCCAGAGGAGCAATGAGGCTGAGGAAGGGACTGGAGGGAAAGTCTGATGAGGAGAGGCTGAGGGAGCTGAGGGTGTTTAGACTGGAGGATACTCAGGGGGGATCTTCTCTCTCTCTAACTTGCTGAAGGGAGGTTGTAGTCAGGTAGGGGTCGGGCTCTTCTCCCAGGCAACTAGCGCCAGGACCAGAGGGCAGGGCCTGAAGCTGCACCAGGGGAGGGTTAAGTTGGATGTTTGGAAGCCCTTCCTCACAGAAAAGGGTGATCAGACACCTGAATGGACCAGTCAGGGCAGTGATGGAGTGGAGGTGTTTAAGAACAGCCTGGCTGTGGCCCTTAGTGCCCTGGTCTGGCTGATGTGGTGGTGTCAGGTCATGGGCTGGGCTGGATGAGCTCAGAGATCTTTTCCACTCTCAATAATTCTGTGAATGTGTGTGGTAACTTTCATTTTAACCCGTTCTACACCACAAACAGATGTGGGGCATGCAAAACAAAGACAGAATTGACCTAAAGCAACAAGGTTCCCTAGCGCTGCACATCAGAACATCTTTCCCTGCAAATTTCAGAACCTCTCTTGCGGCAGCCAGATGAGCAGCTGAAAGAGCAGCGCCTGCCCAAGAGGTATTTGGGGGTTTAACAGAGCTTGTTTACAAGATGTGAAAACAAGATAACTGACCACCCAACTGCCCTTTCAGTCACCTGGTTTTAAACCTGTCGGTACTACTGCTCCTCCTCCAAGACCTCATTACAGCAATTATCAGTTTCCACCACAGCAGCTTGACTACTCATAAGACAGAACACCGTAATAAAGTCAGGTTGAGCAAAACTACTGCAGGCATAAAAAGCATCGGGATCCCTTTGAGGTGCTGCTGTACTTGAAAAATGCTCTTCTAAAAAAGCTTAGAGTAATAACTGTGTAGTTACTCTTTGCCCTCCAAGTGTACGTCCAGTCCTCTGTGCTCATGACACAAACATTAAGGCTCAAGTGTAGAACAGAAGGACTGCACGCTTAGTTCCCAATTCTTCATGTATTCCAAACAATGAAGTTAGATATGAAAGGAGTAAAATCCTCTGAAGTCAATAGTGCCCTCCCCAGTCTAGGGGCTGGGAGGAAGCACCATGTTCTTACTCCCTCTTCTTTTATGTTTTTGTTTTTAAAAAGGGAATCAAGTCCATTATTTGCATGTACCTGATCATTACTGAATTATATTCATGTGCCTACGAAGCCTGAAGTTGCTGGGAAACCCAGTAACATTACTCACATTTAGTCGGAGGGGAATGATCAATGTCGACTTAAGATCTCCTGCTTCACAGGAAAAGAACTCAGCATTTTGAAAAAAATCACACTGCTCTGCAAGAACATTGGTACAGGAAGTCTATCAGAAAACCCAACTCTGAAGTTGACAACTTCTGAAGCAAAGAAATTTAGCACTAGAAGGGGCTGCCCAGGGGGGTTGTGGAGTCTCCTTTTCTGGAGATGTTTAAAACCCATCTGGAGATGTTCCTGTGTGACTGGATCCTGCTGTGGCAGGAGGATTGGACTGGATGATCTTTCGAGGTCCCTTCCAATCTCTGATGTTCTGTGGATCTGTGATTGTGTCATACCCACTGGACATGCTTGTTATGCTTCTAGTCTACCAACAGGTAAGAATTTTGACCAGTGACAGTCAAGGGAGGTGATTCTCTCCCTCTACTCTGCACTTTTGAGACCCCACCTGGAGTTTTATGTCTAGTTCTGAAGTCCTCAACATCAGAAGGACAGAGAGCTCCTAGAAGGTATCCAGAGAAGAACAACTACAACAATCAGAGGACTGGAGAAGCTCCCCTGTGAGGACAGGCAGAGCAAGTTGGGGTTGTTCAGCCTGAAGAAGGAGGCTCCCAGGTGATCTGACAGCAGCTTTCCAATAGCTGACAGAGGCTACAAGAAAGATGGAGGAGAGCTTCTGACATCAGTGTATAGCAAGAGAACAAGGGGAAAGGGTTCCAGACTTGAAGAGGGGAGATTGAGGTTGAACACAAAGAACAATTTCTTTGCTGTGAAGGTGCTGAGATGCTGAAACAGGTTGCCCAAGGCAGTTGTGGCTGCCCCATCCCTGCCAGTGTTGAAGGGCAGGTTGGCTGGGGACCTGAGTAACCTGCTCTAGTGAAGGTGTCCCTGCCTGTGCAGGGGGGGTTGGAACTAGGTGACCTTTAAGGTCCCTTCCAACCCTGGCCCTTCCAACTTTCAATTGTTGTACTGTTCACCTCTCGTACTACAAAGCGAGCACAAGTTTGCCTCCGGCATCAGACTCCGTATGGTACGTACTTTTAAATATTTATTCCAAATGAGTGCCATGATTAAAAAGTCTGATTCTATAAACAATTAGGTCTCTCTGTTTACAAGCTCAGTACACATTCCAGTCCACTAAGACAATAAAACATGATCTTGCCAGCCATGAAGGCAACTGTAGATATTTACAAAGATAGTCAAGAATTTAAATGAATTCTCAGCAAAAAGAAATAACTGTGGTGGAGCAAAGATCAAAAAACAGACAAAAATTACTTCCAGGAAGCAGAACTAGAGTAAGACTTCAGAAAATATTACCAGAGAATCATAGAAACACAGAAACGTTTAGTTTGGTAAAGACCTATAAGATCATCAAGTCCAACCTTTAACCCTGCTCTTACCTTTATCACCCCATCTTCTCATTCTTCTTAGCAAAAAACTTGCCAGGAGCAACACACTATTGCTAGCTTGTTAACACTGAACTTCACCTGATCTTATTAATTAGATTTTCTACAGAAACAAAGATTGAACAATTACTCTTTGTTGTTCCTAATACCTTCTGCAACTGTTGGGCAACTTCTACCAAGTCTGAAACATTTACTTCCATTAATTCTCACACCATTTGAAATCAGTAACTGACTTAGTTAGAGCTTTGGAGCTCTTTCCACATTCAAGACTGATTATCTTGCCCACTTCTTAAAAGCAAGTCAACTTTTGAGGATTGTCTGCAACAGCTGTTCTGTATTTCCTGATGACTACAGGAAACTGATGCCTTCCCCTTGCAACACGGACACTGCTTCACAAATGAAGTTTCAGTTAACTCTGCTAACCTCCAAGCCCATCTCATTTTATTTACCCTCGTCTGACTGCTGCTCACTATATTTTCAAAGCAGTGTCATCCCACACACACATTAGGGACTGGTAGGGACCTCAAAAGATCATCCAGTCCAATCCCCCTGCCACAGCAGGATCCCCTAGATCCATTCACACAGGAACATGGCCAGGTGGGTTTTAAACATCTCCAGAGAAACAGACGCCATAACCGCCCTGGGAAGCCCCTTCCAACGCTCTGTCACCCTCACGAGGAAGAAGTTCCTTCTCAGATTGATATGGAACCCCCTATGTTCAAGCTCACACCCACTGCTCCTTGTCCTATCACTAGATGAAACTCAGAAGAGCCTGACTCCATCCTCCTGACACCCACCCTTCACATATTTATAGACATTAATGAGGTCACCCCTCAGACTCCTTTTCTCCAAGCTCAAGAGACCCAGCTCCCTCCATTCTGCAACTAAATATATTCTCAGGTCTTCCTTATTTAAAATCTGAATATAGTATTTACTTTTAAAAATTATATACATTTAATATATATAATTTAAAATCTGGCAATACAATTGGCAACTTGACTATGGATAAATTAAGGAAATCTTCCCAAGGAATCATTTTGGTACTGTAATTGCCTACTCACAGACCTAATCAGAACACTTTTCTGAAATATCAGTGAGGAAGCACTACAGGAAACTTTATTTTAGTCTTACATTTCACTTTCAAAAATTAAAATTAAATAGGATAACTCACAAAAAGTCTAGAAAACTCAGCTAAGACCATTTGATTTCTAACAGCTTGTTTCCTTGGATCCAAGAGCTTAAACAGTTCATCTCAGGTTTTTTTATTCCTTTAATATGTGCTGCTCTGTTCTCTTGGAACCACCTTCTAGAGGCTTATTGATTTTGGCAGAAATCTGTTTTTTGATTTTCTAACAACCTACAAAACTGTCATTGTCCATATGATGAAATTCTTTATGGCACTTCACATATTGGTCTTGTTTCTCCTTCCTCCATTACCCTTCATATGCCAAGACAGATTTCCCCAAAGGCACTATTTACAGCTATAAAGCCCTGAAGCTTCTTCTGCACTGGGTCTCAGAACCATCAGAATGTGAATCTATGCCAGGAGTGAATGAGAGCAGGTACTTTTCATCATGTATAGTTTAACTTGCATGGGATCCGTTTTGACAACAAAATGAACAGCTAAAGAAAATTGCACTTTTGGGACTGTAGGCTACTTTTCATCTAGGGAGATTTATCATAGAATCACAGAATTGTTTGGGTTGGAAGAGACCTCAGAGATAAACTAGTTACAACCCCCCTTCCATGGGCAGGGACACCTCTCACCTTTGGGATCAGGTTGCCCAAAGGCCCATCCAAGTTCTTCTTCCAGAGATGGAGCATCAACAACTTCTCTGAGCAACATATTCTAGTGCCTCACCACCCTTATAGTGAGAATCTTTTTCCTAATTTCTAATCTACATCTTTCTTTCCATTTGAAAACATTACCCTTGTCCTATCATTACAAACCCTCCCAAGCCTTCTTGGAGGCCCCCTTCAGAATCACAGAACCACAACATATCTTTGGTTTTAAGACCATCAAGTCCAACCATTAATGCAGCATTGATATGTCACCTCTAAATCATGTCTCTTTAGATACTGAATTGAGGAAACCTTTATTGCAACAATCTGTTGTGAGAAGCTAATCATATATATTATTGTATGTAATCATTATAAAGTATTATACAACTATAAACCAAAATTACTATATTTAAATTATATAAAGTGCTATGACCTATAAGGAGATGATTATCAAAAGTTAATGGATTTTTTTCAGTATCACCTGACAACCCTCACAGTAGGCACTTCATATTCTCTAGTGCATACTAACACCTCTCCAGAAAGATCATTTCCAGTATTGAAACAGGGGAAGAGTATTTAGCCAAAATGAGGGTGATAAAATTCTGAGTGTGCTGTAATATTCACAGCTTCATGTTAAAACTTCCCACTATTTTCAGTTAAAAGAAAAGCTAGGAGGAAAAAGAAGCGAAAGATTCAGAAATACGTGGGAAAACTTGTGTCCTGTCCCAGGAAATCTGGGCACCCTAGTTCCAGCTCATTTGGAGAAAATCCACAGGTTGCCATCTGTGCTCCCTGCCCAGTGAGGATAGGGATGGGGCCAAGTGGATTTGGCTGGGAGTGGAACAGATGGAGAAGAAAGGCTCCTCTTTCCAAAGGACAGTCCAGCTGCCTCTCCTGTGTGTATTCATTCCAGAACCTTGAAGGGAATTCAGCCAGAACGTCTGCCATGGACTTCATTGCAGTAATTGCAACCCCTTGCAGAAAGACCATTGCATTAAGCAATTATTGAATTCTAATTGCCATTTGGACCAATGTTTAAAAAAAATTGTTTACAACTCTAGAGAGAGAATAATTTAAAAGACACTGAATGGGAATTCGGGTCCACTGAAGTCAACATGAACTTTTGTAGACATTGAACAGATTCTTTTTGCTATAACTGCAGTGCAGAGGGGTTTTTTTTGTACTAATATGATAATTTTGACAACTCTTGTTCTTTTTTACACTCTTTTTTACACTTCTAGCTGGCAAAGTTGAAAGGCGTTCAGAAACCAGATTTCCCACAGTTTCTGAGTGCTGTCCAGCTTCTGCTAGTTGAATAGGTAGTTACTTAGTGGTGACAGCACTGTTTCCAGAAGTACGCCCTTTTCTTATTCTCTAGAAGTTCATTCATATAAAAGACTATAAAACCATAGAACGAAAGTGAAGTAACTACATCTTTCTTGTCTCCTAGTCAACCAAGAGTAATCTTGATTTGTGAGGTGTGACCATCTAGGGAAATGAGAAATATCTCGTGATGTTTTAAGTCATCATCTCATACTTTAAACATGCTTTGAACCCCCAGTAGCTTGGAACTGAGTCAATTCACAGTCACAAGGAAAGAGGTTACACTTCATTTAAAGCTTTTTTTTTTTAACCACTTAAGATATTAGGTAATTTCCACTCAGGGTTGACAGGGACAGTAAATAAAAAATGGAAAGGGAAGAAATACCTAAGAGAGATCAAACGTGCCTCTAGAGGTATCATCCTATCTCAGTGCAGGATCAAGCACACGACTTTAGGGCAGGACACCAATCACAAATAAATGCTGTATGTTTATGCATAAAAGAATCCACAGACAGAGGAGGAAAATCTGAAAATTAGAGCCGCAGATTATTTTCTGACTATGGCCTATAGTTATCAAAGCGAACAACTGAGGAAAGAACTCCTTGCACCCCATTTTACCCAGAATTGCTCGGATGGAGGACCCTAACTTGGATCTAGACCACAAATATATTTTGATCTGGCTAAGGTCACACATATGTGATGGCTCTAGCATTTCTGTGTGAGATGCTGCCATTTTCTCAGTTTGTCTAACCGGGACAAGCTATGGCTAGCCATTGCACTTGCCAGCTACAAAACTGTTTTGCCCAGTTTGCTCCATAGAGCTGGGACCAATACTCTGCCTCATGCAGAACATCTCTTGGCAAAAATATCCGCTAGACTTTGCTAGAAATTGGCAAAGGTAATAGCTAAAAGTCCCTATTCTTCACTTTTCCCCTGCTAATTCAACACATCAACTAGTATCTACTTAAAGCACAGTCAATAAAGACTCTGGGCTTGCATACATAATCACAAATTCAAGTCTGAAAAATGTATTCAGAGTTGGATTTTATAACGGACATGCCCCTCCCTCCACTCAGTCCTCATTACAAGAAAAAGCCCCAAAAGAAAAAGATCATTCATACCCTGAGAACATAAGAAAAATAGCCACTCCTTTTCAAAGAAGTTCCTACCACCATGTTCTTTCTGTAGTAGCTACAGAGCTACTACAGAATAGGATGACTTGGAAAGGTGGTCTATCATCACCCAAAAAGACCTATCCCATTACAGTATTTTTGTTAGACTTTTACATCTTCTGTGAGTCACGGAAATTTCCGTTTTAAAAAGAATTTGGTTTTTCTAAATATATTTCTCCTAAATAATGTTATCAGGCATAGACTTTCAGAAGACCACTTTTACTATTATATTACTTATATTATATTATTTAACACCTGTATGTGACAGTGCAACTAACACAATGCTTGTGATACTTACAAAATTCACAAATATGAAAATAAATCTTTACGAAGGAATGGTCTTACCCGAAAACCACTGTTTTCAAATGACTATTCAGAAGAAAGAACTGTAAAACAGGAAAGGAAAAGGCATGGAGAAGAATTTAGAGTATGGGGAAAGAACATCAGTGGAAAGAAATGA
Source organism: Phoeniculus purpureus (assembly GCA_028565055.1). Taxonomy (NCBI): domain Eukaryota; kingdom Metazoa; phylum Chordata; class Aves; order Bucerotiformes; family Phoeniculidae; genus Phoeniculus; species Phoeniculus purpureus. The sequence goes on along the minus strand of JAOXOE010000405.1, from coordinate 20,137,223 downwards.
AGGACAAAGTAGAAAACATCACCATAAACATGGAATTGAAGTGGGATTTTTCAAAACTGCTCATTTATAAAGGCATACAAGCTCAACATAAAAGCATGTATATCAAAGCTAATTTTCTAACAAATAAGAGCAATTAAAATAATCTGTATTCTAATAATATAAAAACCCACCAAATAAATCATAGAGCAGACACACAGAAATGCATCAATAACAGAATTGGATTAGTGACTGCTGATAGGGAAAGTAATTAATTTCATCTTGCTAACCTTATGCTAAGAACTGAATCAATACTAATAAGACGTAGACTGCACTAGATCTACCCATTACTAGGTTAAATTTTTATAATATGGACCACAGGTCCAAGCTAACAAAAACTTATTTGTGATGAGAAATATGAGCAAGGGCAGTGAGGACCCTATATTTTGAAGCAAGAGTTTGTAAGAGAAGTTTAGTAAATTTTAATAGTATTTTACAGTGATATCAATAGCGAACAAAGTATTATTGGAGGTAACCACAACAAATTTTATATCTATAAACCTTAAGCCACCTGCAAAATTGTGCTTTGCAGCTGGAAGTAAAATGTCTCTAACCTGAATTTAAATTTAATGTTATTTTTATACAAGAAAACATACATTTGTAAAATATCCAAACTTCTATTCAACAGATACAGGGTGGGGGTTTTTTGCTATTCAAAGTCCTATTCATTTCAAAAGTAAGTTTAAATTTTGTTCTTTAAAATAGCTTTTTAGCAGCTGTGATGGTATAAGTATGGAAGAAAAACAGCCTGAAGGCACAGGTAATTTAATGTTGTATTAGACAAATTGTGATAATTTGGAAAAGAAGACGACTTTGAGGTTCAGGGCTATGTGGTGCATTTTCATTAGAAAGGAAGCCAGGCTGAAAAGAATCCTGTTCCTGTACTGCAGCTCCTTACACCAGCACTGGTGCAATGCAAGTGTGAATGGGCCACATGATTAATTTTATCATTGGTGTAATCCAGGTTAAACAAACCTCTTTTTAGGAAAGGTAGAAAGTCTGGTTGTGGCTTTTTGTTTTGTTTTATTACTATGATGGAGCAAGATCCCATGTTGGAAGATGCCTAGAACAAGAGTCTTTATGTTAAACTCACAATGTTCTTTGGTTATTTCGGTAGAAGACACTGTTAGCACAATTTAAGACAGAATAACTATTAGGCTAGAAGACCTTGAGACACAGAAAGAAAAGAGTTTTGTGTATCAGACATTAAGAATTGTGCAAGATAAATTACCCAAGATGTCTGCTGAGTCCCAGTAACATGGGAAGGGCTGAATTTAAATTACTGCACACTTCTACTAAAAACTTTTCATATGTATCTCATAGTGATGATAGTATGGTTAACCTCAATGAAAGTGTTATTTGTGGGCAATAGCCTCAAACAGCAGTTTAGTATTTCTTTATTAGTTGTCTGTGTCAGTCAATAGTCTGTACAGGTCCATAGATGGTCACAGTTGATGTTTTCCCTAAAATTTCCAAGGGAATATTGAATAAGGAATATTGAATACACCAGAGCATTAAGCTGTTTTAGGATGCATGGATTTTAAACACTCTTTTACAGGAAGCACAGTGTTCCCAGCTTTTCTCTTATAGCTCTCCTGGTTTAATTCACTATGTAAACAATTCAAGTAGTCAAAACAAACCTTCTTTTAGACTTCATTGACTAAACTTGATTTTTAAATCACGGATTTCTACTGCAGAATGACACTTCAAAAAAGGAAGTTTACCTTTTCCTGACAGACCAGATTTTTTTGTTCTCAAATCACTAAGAGACGATAGAGACTCATTATACAATTTTGGAGTTGCTTTCAGCACAAAGCCTCATTGTAATTGGAATTGTGGCATTAATTAGCTTCTTGATTTGATTCTTGGGGTTTCTGTGAGATAGAAAGGTGATTAAGAGTTGGTGATGCTACTGCATGTAAACCTCACTGCCAAATTGCAGTGGCCTCCCTAAAGGACAGAACAAGGAAACATGGAGGGGAGGGTGCTATAGTGTCTTTTCATTTTGGTCTTTTGAAGTACAACTAACTCCTTCCACTTACTTATTTGCTAGGATTTTGCTATGACAATTCCAGCTTCTAGATACAACACAGTTATGTTGGGAACACAGCACTAGAATCTTCTGGATCATGAAGGCAATGCTGAGAAATCAAATATTGTAATTCATAAACACATCAAGCTCATAGCCCATCTAATTCCCCTCTCCCATCCACTCAAAAAAGTCATAGAATTGTTTAGGTTCTAAAAGCCCTCCAAGATCATCAAGTTCAACCACTAACCCAGCTGTTCCAAGGCCACCGATAAATCATGCATCCAAGCTCCAGATCTACATGTCCAGGGACAGCAATTCAATCCCTTCCCTGAGAAGCCTGTTCCAAGTTCTGATGACCTTTTCCATTAACAATTTTTTCCTAATGTCCAACATAAACTTCCCCTGGTGCAACTTGAGCCTATTTTCTCTTGTCTTATCACTTGTTACTTGTGAGATGAGATCAATTCCCATCTCTGTATAACCTCCTTTCAGGTAGTTGTATACAGCAATAAGGTCTCCCCTCAGCCTCTTTTTCTTCAGACTAACCAGCCCCAGATTCCTCAGCTGTTTCTCAGAAAGTTTGTTCTCCAGGCACTTCACCAATCTTGTTGTCCTTCTTTGGACCTGCTCCAGGTCCTTAATATCCTTATTTTGAGGTGCCCAAAACCGAACCCAGTACTTGAGTTGTGGCCTCACCAGTGCTGAGTACTTAAAAGCCTTCACATCTGTGGGCTATGAATGGGCTCCCACTCTAGTTTCAGTACACTAGAATTCCTTCACATGCACAACCCCACTATGAAGCAGCTCCTGCCGGACAACTGCGACATCATCCACACACTATCAAATCATCTCGAGTGTAGAGGAACTGCAGAAATAAAATTATTGCATTTTTAGTCTATAATTTCTTTACTGCCACTGACAGAAGAAGAGGGGTCTGCTTCCCATTCCATTCCCAAGGTGCAGCAGAAACATTTGAGGTAGCTCATGCAAGATGGAAAGTAAAATAAATGTACCACAGACAGAAATGGGATGCAGGCAGAGAGTGTTTTAAAAATACAAGGTTTAATTTGACTAATCTTAAGGTCAAGTCAACTCCTTTTGAACTTAATAGGGACAGATCCCCTTTGAAAATCCTGCTCGCTACTCAATTGTCACACTTGGAATATCTCCTGGGCCGTATAACAATCTCCATGATCTCACAGCTTCCTCCAATGAAAGTCAAATGAAATCAAACCAAGCACTTCACTGAAAGGATGATTCACATTTTCTTAAGTTGTATTTGTTGATTGTGCACCTATTTTCTAGGTACCTTGAGACTGTAAAGCCATTTGCCTTTTTGCCCCTTAAACAATAACCAGAGGCTTTACTAAAGTCAAGCACAGAATAAAGAATAAGACTTTATTCTTGTAAAGAGGGAATAAAAAAATAATTCTGTGAAATGAAGCTTTTCAAATTAGCACAGAATAAAAACCCCACTATTGTTTACAGCAGATTTTTTTTTTTTTAGCAATGAATCATCTTTACTCTTCTCTGTGTGATGAATTCTTTTCCTCTTGTAAATTAATACACAGTTAAAAAAACTGAGCAAAACTGGGTATGTCACTAAAAAAAATTGCACTGACTTGTGCCTTCTCTGGAGAATGTTCAAGTGAGATGCAAGTACTTTGAGATAAAATAAGGGAATGCAGGGAGTTCACAGACATATTTTAATGAAATTTAAAAATCTGTCTATAAAAAGAGATAGTTAAAGTTATGGGTATGTCTATCACTTTCTGATCAGTCTGTGGCTTTCTGATTAAATGAGAGTCTCTCTCATTTCCTTGTCTCCTTATGGATTAATGAAATTTAATCCTGTGAAGCATCTAAAGCACAACAGAAATTAAATTACTGGATCACTATTGTTTTTAATTTCTTTGAATATATCGTATATATGATGTATTTTTCTTTGAATTAAACAGATCTGTACTATTACATTTAGATTTTTACCCTCAAACATTCACAATTTCCAGGGAACAACCTATTTCCTGTGAATTTTACTGCTTTCTAAAATATGACCATCATTCTACTATTACTAAGGTTACCAACTAAACTTTGTACTGAATTCAATACTCACAAAATTAATATGTTTATTCATCCCAAGTGAAAATAAGCATGTCCTTCACCACAGTGTTTTTCAAAACTGCAAAAGGCCCTTTATATCTGCCTCAGTTCTTTAAACTCCTGTTTTCCAGAATCTTTTCTATGTCTTAGAGTATTATGAGCTCTTCAGGGTTTGCATAGTAACAGTTTTGCTTTGAGCCTATTTGTTTTTACCTCACTACTCACTAAGCCAATGTATAGACGGGAAGACTAAAAATATAGAGAAGAAACTCACTTCTCACCCTAAATCACCAACCTAAACAAAATAGTGTATAAATGCTTAATTTTTGTAGGTCTATTGACAGTAGAGTGTGGTAATACTATATGAAAACCAAATGAAAATAAGATAAACAGTTACTTCTCACCTGATGATTTCTTTACTAGGGATTTAAGTGGTCGAAAAACAGGGATGGTTTCAAGCTAAAAGAGAGGAGATTTAGACTAGATATAAGGAAGAAATTCCTCCCTATGAGGGTAGCGAGGCTCTGGAACAGGTTCCCAGGGCAGTTGTAGCTGACCCATTTCTGGAGTGTTCAAGGCCAGGTTGGATGGGGCTCTGGGCAACCTGGTCTACTGAGAGGTGTTGCTGCCCAGGGCAGGGAGGTTGAAATTAGATGAGAGTTGGAACAAGATGACGTCTGATGTCACCTCCATCATAAACCATTCTATGATGCTAATAGTTTTCCACAGAATCATCGAACATTAGGGATTGGAAGAGACCTCGAAAGATCATCTAGTCCAATCCCCTCGCCACAGCAGGATCACGTAGATCAAGTTGCACAGGAACACACCCAGGTAGGCCTTTAATAAGCCAGATTTCAATCTTGTTTGGAAGAGGGACACAACTATTCAGAGACAGGCTGCACTGTGCAGTCTAGGCATCAGGAGTCAAGATTTTAGTCTTTGGAACACAGAAAAATAGGTGTAGCACACACATAAGAAATAACTTGCAAACTTCATGTTTCAGGAATATTTTACACTAGCATTTCCATAAAAGAACACAAATACTACCTCTCCAAACAGAAAGACGCATTAAATTGGTTTAAAAAAAGTGTTTTCATTTCTGAAGCAGTTCAAGAATGTTCCCTGAGTATTTTGGGCACAAAGAGATTCTTTACTGAATGCAAAATGCGATGGAAGAAACACTTTTTTCTCATCAACAATGTGCATGCCTTGCTGGAAGCTTGACATTAGGTTCACGCCCATTTTTAAGATGTAAATCAGTGTAATTAATTTTAGTCTGATTCTCATTATGGTTTAAAAAGAGAGTTTCTTTAAAAAAATCACGTAAGTGGCCTCGTGAGAAAGCAGCCCATAGGAAGAAGAGAAAAAACTGCTAATGCGTGAAATATTAGGATGAAATACAAGCTTCATCACAAAAGAGAGATGAACAGTAAAGATTAGAGCACCAATTGTGATGCTTTGGGTGCATATCACCTTTGCATTCTGTAGGTGAGTGGGAGAAGGGTTGTGGAACCACAGCCACGACTCCAGTGGATCCATTCAAGTGAGCTATGGCAAACACCAGCTTTCCTCTTTTAGCTCCTGCTGCTTTCAGCTTTCTCCTAATTGCTCTGGTTTAGAATCAAAGAATAATTCAGGTTGGAAAATACCTTTAAGATTACTGAGTCCAAGGAAAAGCAACAGGTTCGCTGAAGGGTCTTGAGAACCAGTCCTGCAAGCAGTGGCTCAGAGAGCTGGGGATGGTTATGCTGAAGAAACAGAGGCTGAGGGGAGAGCTTCTTGCTCTCTATGAGTACCTGAAAGGAGATCATAAAGAGGTAGAGGTTGGTCTCTTCTCACCAGAAAGAAGTAACAGGCCAAGAGGAAATGGCAGAAATGGCCTCAAGTTGCACCAGGGGAAGTTTAGGCTGGACATCAGGAAAAATGTTATGGAAAGGGTCATCAGGCCTCGGTTTACATTGCCAATCTTGGACATGTTCTAAAGTCACTGTGATGGGGTAGGTTTAGGACTTTAGAAAAAACTCGTGTATCTCCCAAACCTCTGCCCCACGGTGGGAACAGAAAATGCGGGGTAGGGCACCACGGGGGACTCTCGTACCTGAGGGCCTACCTGGAAGCAGAAGGGTGGCTGTAGGCCCGCCTGGCCAGCCGCGGAGGGGAGAGGACGCACAGCCCTGAGCTGTGATTAGCCCAGCCTGTCTGTCTTCCCCTGCGAGGTGTCTTTACTGTGTGGTGCTAGTTATGTGGTAGACTGGGAGGGGATTTTGCACTGGTGTTTTTGCCTTAAACCAGTTTGAAGTGTGGCTCCGTTTTTGTGAGCGGGAGGAGGGCTGCAGGGGTTCGAGTGCCAGCAGAGCGGAGCAGCAGCAAGTTCAAACCAGCACAGTCACGGAAGTCTGGAGCTTAGGAACATGGCTTAGTGGTGGCCTTGGGACAGGTGGGTTGATGGTTAGGCTCAATGATTTTAAAGGTCTTTTCCAACCTAAATGATTCTATGATTCTGTGGTGAATTGACTTGGGAAGGACCAGGGATCCCCGTGTTGGTCAAAATGAGGCCCAGACACTCAAGTAAATCCTCCCAGCCCCTCTGGATGTTATTTTTGATGCCTCTTTAGCCAATCTCCTGCAAGCTCTCAAGAGTTCCATTCCTGTCAGCTAAGGAAATCATTATAAAGACAAATCACTAGAAAAAGCATTTCAGGCACATCTCTTGCTTGCTAGGAATAGGGTTATTTCTACTGAGTATTTCTAACCCCCTTTTTCAGCACTTCTAGTGCTTTAGTAACAATGACCAGGTATCTGAAATGATGGGTGCTGACATTGGTGGGATACACAAGGTCCAAAGATTATCTGTAGGATGTATGAAAGAAATTATTAATTTTCCCACTACTTTTTGAGTGAATAACTACTGTCTGCAGTAACTTTCAAGTCACAGATTTTCCATGATGGCAAGTTCAGACTCCTGGTATTTTCTTCCTTAAAGGCTGATTTTATAGTTCACTCAGCAACAGCCTTTCAGCCAGCAAGTTTCCTTCCCCAATGCCTCATCACATAAATAATATTATTTATAACATTTATATAGTAACTGTTTTATTGTGTTAACCTTCAGCATAACAAACAAGTTAAAATAGGCTGCACTAGAAATGAAAAAAAAAAAATCTCAGTCTGAACTGCAGCCTTGACACTAACATGCATGAACTTTGTCTCACTTCAAAGTAGAAGACTTTGAAGTGCCAACTTTCTTCAAGAATTTAGTTAGGCCAGCTCAGCACCTATGTTTGAGTCACTGGGTATTTTCCCAGTGTAGACCTACAGTGACATAGTAAAGACACTGAATTTAAGTGTCGCTCTAGCCACTGCATCCATAGATAAATCAGTCAGCAGATGCTGCTTTCCTTGAAGGCTGGAAGATATTAAAGACCCTTTTCAAGCAAATAACAGCAGGACTCCCATCACATGCTGGACAGACTCGATAACTGCCAAACTCACCCAGCTTCCTTGGGTGTACTGAATTTTAAAAGGATCCTGGAAAGTCTCTACGGTTTACCTCAAAACTGCCTGGATTGAGAGTATTTATCAGTGGGAGTGATTTGTTAAAAATGACTGAACACCTGGATCACAGAATCATGGAATCATTTAAGTGGGAAAAGACCTTTAAGATCATCAAGTCCAACCACTAACCAAACTGTCCCAGTTGATGACTCCAGACCAATTTAGCAAAAATCATAGTAATTTTTTTTTTCAGTGTAGAATAAACGGTTTCAACGGAAAAAGCTCCTGTCCAGTCTCATTCCAAGGATGGGTGAGAGTATCTTTGTTGTGTTTGTGATTGAATACAGTGGACACAGATAAGTGCTGCATCTCATGCTGGGCAAATCACGGATATTCTAGTAGATGTCTGCAGACTTTGTGCCATCAAACTATTTCACTGTATGCTTTAGTGAGTTAAAAAGTGTTAAATGTAACAAGCATCTGTTATTCCTACATATATTTGCATGGCCCTGCCTTAATTTCAAAACACCTCTTTGAAGAAATAAAGTAAAAATATGAGGAATTAGAAGCAACTTCTGTTACTGTACAGCACAGGTTTCAAGTTTGTTAGCAAAATAATTATCTACCCATAGCAAAGACTCAGCCATGAATTACAGCTGTGGTCAGGAAAATGCAATCAGCTGAGTAGAACAGAAACGAGCATCTCCTGAGGAGATGAGATTGCAGGAACATATGAACTATATAAAAAAAGAAGGTGCACTGTTAGGCTCAGTCCTCTGAAGATAATGACAATCAGAATCTCATCAAAAGTGCTGTGACGGAATGAGAAAAAAATTCAACCCGACATGGACAGCAGAGAGAAGAGAGGATCTGAGCTCAGAAACAAAGCCAAGTCTGCTCAACAGTGAGATGCTTTTAAAGAAGGGCAAATTGAATTTAGCAGTGGCATGGAGATAATCACATAAGAAGTTATTATTGTGATATGCACCGAGGCATTTTTCCATGCGGGAAATCAGAATGTCAGAGGGAGATCACAGTTAAATTATTTCAGTTTACTCTTCTCTTATGTTCTCTTCAAATGTATTTCCTTCCATCCCACATAGAAAAAACCCCAAAACACGTATATTTGTGTTTGAACTCAGGTGTTGGTTGATATAGAGGAAAAAAGAACTGTCAATAAAACATCCACAAGAAACCCCCCCAACAATTGTGAGAAGGGTATAAAGGGGGTTATGCAAATTCACTGGTGTAACCACTTAGTTCAGTATTCTGGTCTTGCTCTGGCAAAAAACCTTTCCATTAGTCTTTGGTGCCCCTTTCTGTGAATAGGTACTTTAGTCACTTAGTTTACACAGAATCCACGTGTTACATAAAAACCCGTTCCGGTGTCTTTTGGGGATTTTCCTTTATTAACAGAGCAAGATAAACTTCAGCTCCCAACTTATGTAGATGCTGTTTCATTTTATCGAGCCTGTTGCTAAGATGACTACATTGGGACTTGGAAACTCACACCCTTGATTCTATCTTTTCAAACAGCCACTTCCACCTCTTAAATCCAGAAGTTATGAGTCATTTGCCTCCCTGAGCCAACAAATGCCTCTTAGGATTTTCCAGGCCTGAGGGAATAGGAACAGAAGGAGGTGTTCAGGCAGATTCTAATGACCTTTTAAGTCAGAAACACCCTGTGAGACTGAATTTGGTCCTGGAGGTCTTTCAGAAAACACACATTAGAAAGTAAATGTTAATTGAGCTGTCATTTGAGATACCACGGCATACTAAACCTTGTCTGGTACCTCCCAAAGAGAATAGTATCCAGAATTGAAACAAGCTAAACAGCCTGAGGGTTCTTAAGTATCACTGGCAGTGATTTATTCTACCATGCCAATATTTCATTATAATTTTGCAGTTGGAGTGTGATGTTGCATTTCTCATCCACAGATAAAGGCAAATCACTCACCCTTCAGGAGGTGTGAAACCAAGTTAAGACAGATCCTTTTGCAGAAGCCCTGGCTATTAGTGTATCCAGACAGATGGAAGTTAGTAGCATGCCAGAGACGTATTTTCAGACTGCACTGGAGTTACTTCTGAGCAGATAGAAGGCAGGGAAATTTAATTACCCCACAATACCATGTACAACTGTGATTACAGAATGTTGTCTTCCCGTTCAGTATAAAACAACTTCAACAGAAAAGGACGTCAATTAATGGATCCATATCTATGGGGCCATTCTGAAAGAGCTGTATATGTAATACGTTGAATCAGAGAATCATTTATGCTGGAAAAGACAACAAAAATTATTGATTCCAACCATTAACCCAACTATGCCAGTCCCAATGTTAAACCATGTCCCTGAGCTCCAGAGCTACATGACTTTTAAACACGTCCAGGGATGGTGATTCAACTCCCTCCCTGGGCAGCTTGTTCCAGTGCCTGATGATCCTTTCAAGGAGGAAGTTTTTCTTAATGTTCAACCTAACCTAAAGAAGTCATAAACCCACCCCTGCTTAGGCTTTCCTCTAAATGTAACCCTAGATTCTTCCTCCACTGTGTATATAGTGTATAGAGATCATGCATCTGATGTGGGCTTAGTGGGTAGTTTCTCCTTGTTTCTCTGTATTCATTTGTGAGCCAATGGGACAGTTTTCCTTATTTTCCTTTTCACTATTTCTATTGTGCTTTAAGCAAGAAAGCTTCTGGGCTCTCTAGTTAACACTAACTTATAATCAGACAAGTTTTTCTACCTGATTCAGGGACAACCTAATGAAACTCAGTAAGAACAAACTAGGTGGACTCGCCTGGGTTAAAAAGCCCCAAAGCAATAGATGTTAGAATTTCAGCCGAGAAGAATTGAGACTATTCATTTACCTTACAGAGGGAGACACAGAACTACAGTTACAGTAGACAAAATGCAAGGTACAATCAGCAGCTGGATGAGGGTCTGATTTTCCTTTATGGTAGAGTTATAAACAAAGTACATTAATGTAGGTGTTAGTGGTATTATTCAGGTTTATAACGGTAGTGCCTACAACCATGCAAGAAATGAGTCTTATAGGATTTTTTTAGTATGGATCAATACAGAACCAAAGACCACAGCTACCCTGAGGTAAACAATACAGGTACCAGAGGGGACAGTAGTACAAAAATAAGTGGTGTGAGCAGAGCAGTCACAGTAAATGTTAGTTTAATGATGGGCAAGAGAGAACAAGCTGAGATGAGACAAAAGGGGACAAGGGGGTCCTAAAAAAGGGATGGTTCTACTGGAAAAGAATTGCAGGATCACGGATATTTTTGGTTGAAAGAGAACTTCAAGATCATCAAGTCCAAACCTGAACCCAGCACTGCCAGGTCACCACTAAGCCACGTCCCTGAGCATTAGGTCCACATCTAGTTTAGATCCCTCCAGGGACTCCACCACTGCCTTGGGTAGCCTGTGCTAATGCCCAACGCCCTTTCACAGAACAAATCCTTCCTAATATCTAACTTAAACCTTCCCTGGTGCAGCTTACAGCCATGTCCTTTGGTCCTATCACCTTGTCACCAGGGCTGAGCCTCTCCTGCTCCAATCTCCTTTCATGTAGTTGTAGAGAGCAAGCAGGTTTCCCCTCAGACTCCTTTTCTCCTGGCTAAACAGCCCCAGCTCCCTCAGCTGTTTCTCAGAACAACTGTGCTTCCGAACCTTCACAAGCCTCGTTGCCCTTTCTGGACACACTCTAGCACCTCAATGCCCCTCTTGTAGGTTCTGGAACTGAACCTAGTACTCAAGGTGTAAAAAAATAAAGAAGAAAAGACAAAGACATGCAGGTGAGCATAACCATGGCATAAACACTTGTGAAGTAAAACTGAAGTGAAGGGTGGTGACAGATGGCCAGAGGGGACAGTGAACAAGTAGAGGGGCAGAGACAAGTCTGTCTAAAGTGCAGATATAGCTGAAGACATCAGATACCATATTGCAGCAATTGGCTGAACTGTCTATTTGCCCACAGGGTTGCACTGGAACTGGTAGGAACTTTCTCACAAGATCAAGAAGCAAATGGGGAAATGTTCTGTTGGATGCATCTGAGACAGATGACCCACTGCCTTATTCCTGTACTTGCGCTCTTACATAGTTGTATTTAGAGACGAACATGCCACAGAAAATCAGCTGTTTGTAATTTTGCACCTCAGAACTGAAAAAATAAAGCACATTTTGACGCCTGCCTTAAAAACGACACCACACGAACCATCGCTGTTTGATTAACCCAAATCAACTCTGCAATCAACACAAATTGAAATGAAGCACTTTTCATTCTTGAACAGGCATTACATTACTGACACCTGTTGATCTCAAAGAATTAGGATGGCTGTCAGTCATAGCATGTCTCTGTTGTTCAATATTTTCTCTGCCCTAAGCACACAGGGAGGAGGAGGAGGAGGAGGCAGGAAAATCTGGCTGCACATAAAATCTTTTGAACAAACAGTAATGACAACCAACAACACAAAATCGGCAACAGAGCTGGTGATAGCGTGGGGGTGGTTTTTCCCCTACTGATGTCACACAAGATGAGTTTCACAGCACAGAAGCAAAAAGACCATGCAAATCAATGGTAAAGAATTGTTCCAGTAATCAGCTGCAAAGGGAAATCTCTGACCCCACAGAAAATCCCACAGATGTCTGTGGGCTCCTGCGGGGTAATGTTTGATCTGGAAGGCCCTGATTTTCAGGATCTTTATTTCCTGGCAGTTGTGCAACCTAGAAAGTAGTGAATATGGGTAAGATCTATTGGTTCAAACAGACTTGAGAGCTGCTTCTAGCCCTAAACTTTCATGAAAAGATCCTAAGACCAATAAGCTATATGGACAAAGGATGTGGATACACAAATGAACAGGGAAGAGGTAATTTTATCTCCATAGATAAAATTGGAAGAACTTATAATAAACAACTACATGCATTCTTTTCTGGTAGAAACACCAGAATTATAATAAATAAAACATTAAAAGTACCTGCAGAATAGAGATATTTCTTTTTTTCCTCAACTGTATTTTTTCTACCTTTCAATTGACCCATGTTCTATTTAGTGTCTATGTAGACTCAGGAAGAGAAAAATACTAAAAGGATTTTCATTCTGTCAATGGAAACCACTAGATTTAGTGGTCTGGAGATGAGACAAATGTCTGGAAACAAGCGAAAAACACCACAGTGTCATGGAGTAAAGTAATTCACTAGGAAAGCCACTGATCCTCAATCACTTGATGTCTTCAGAAAGACACTGACTTTCTAATTTAAAGTGTTTAGACCAACACAAGAATAACTTGGTAAAGTTGACTGATTTCTGAATGACTACATCTCTGTACCAGGTACAAAACTAAACCAACAAGACACTGATGCATGGGATTAACTTTTCTGATAGCTGTGGGAGGTTTAGAACAACAAACTTTTCTGAGAGACAAAGGGAATCCCAGCTCCTTGCAGCATTCTCCATTAGGAGATCCTTTCTCCACTGGAAAGGTCATCAGGCCTTGGAACAGGCTGCCCAGGGAGAGGGTTGGAGTGACATCCCTGGACATGTGTGAAGGTCCTCTAGATCTGGAGCGTAGGGACAGAGTTTATAGGTGGCTTTGGGACAGTTAGGTGAATTGTGGGACTCAATCTTGAAGGTTTTTTTCCAACCTGAATAATTCTACATCTGCTAATGTACCTTTTTCTAAGGCTAAGTGCAATGCCAAGCTAAAGAATGAAAACACTGCATAGTAATCCTGCCTGTTTTCTGAATTTGGTTGCAGATTGCTGTGGAATGAAATACGTTGTAGGTTTTCAGAGAGAGAAAGAAAAGCATAGAAGCTGCTTAGGAGCACCCAATCAAGCAACAAATGCCAATCTAACAGGTGCACAGGCACAGCTCCTTGGCCCTGTCCTGTCCACAGCATAAGTGCCAAGGCAGACGACAGAAAGATTAGGGAATACTAAACCTTCAGGGCTTTGGGAAATGAGTGGAGCCAGAAGGATGGTGAACAGCTCAAGGCTCCAGGCAATGACAGCAACTTGACCAGGGATGACAGAGAGAGCCTGAAATCAGGAAAGGTCTTTTCTCCTTGTCAGATACGGAATCATAGAATACAGGTTGCAAAAGTCCCCGGAGAGCAAGTGCAACCATTAACCCAACTATACCAAGACCACCACTAAACCATGTCCCTAAATTCTAACCAACTTGTCAGAAAATTATTTTCCAATTTTTTTTGCCAGATTTTGTAGATAAGTCACAAGCATTAAAGTCCTGTTCTTGCATGACCTTCTGCTTCCTTTTGAAGGTTAAGTAATAATTAATAAACTACAAATAATTTGTAATTAATGAATAAGTAATGATCTTCTTCAGAGTGACTGGGACTGACTTGCTGATCACAGAATTTCAGAAAGAAAAAGCTTGTAGTGAGACACAATAGTTGTGTTCAATGAATGCAAGGAGAAAACACAAGGATAAAGGTTCTAACATAAAAATATCTTCAGAAAGAGATGAGGAAACCAGATTTATTCCTAAGGACATATCCCATAGATGTGCCTAGGATAATACGTACATGAACAAGTTATCAGGAACTACTGCTAAACAAAAGTCCTCTTCAGGACTGAGAACTTAGGACAGGCTTTCCTAGGGCAGGTAGTGGAGAAGTATTATTGTTGTAAAATAATATTAATTTTTCTTACCCTGCTCTCTGCCTGCTGATTCATTCTGGACATGTTCCTGTGAGATCTTCTCTAGGGGATCTGGCTCTATCAGAGAGATTGGACTAGATGATCTTCAAAGGTCCCTTCAAAGCCTCACCATTTTGTGATCCTATGCTTCTACCACAATCATACTCCTGTACTCATATTCCCTATTGTCTGTTCAGTATTACAGCTGAGAGTTAGGATTTTGAAGCACAAATTCAGATAAGCTAAGAAGGGTCCTAAGTGACTGCAAGCTCATAACTATATGTGTAGATTTATCTTTCACTACCAGTTTTGCCAATTATCAGGAAAAAGATGTAATTATGACAGCTTGCTTGAACAGCTCCTCACTGCAATTGGAGACATTTTACTGTCCCTGAAATTCCTGTCTCTGACTTCACTCTTCCTCATTTCCACATGTCATCAGGGTATCCACTGGACAGTTTGACAAGCAAGCAAGTCTTCTGCCCTGGACTCACATTTGATGTGATAGAACTCAACAACTTGAACTCATGACATATGAAAAATGACAAATAGGTCATGTAGTTAACTGTGAAACAAACTCCACGGAGGATAGTTCCAACACCACATCTGTTCTGCGTAAAAGAGGTTGTGCGCTGGGTTTATTCAGACCATTTTTAGAGAGAAGCGCACTTAGCCCAACAGAAAAATTGTCTAAATTTTACAGATTACATCAATTTATCTAATTTTCTCAACATCAGATAAGGGAAATTAAACACATATTATGTTAGCATGAAACAAGTTTTCCTTAAAGCTCTTTTTTTCTGTTCACAGTGATTAGGGTGACAGTGCTGTTACTGTTTGTTGTTCCCACAGTTGCTATTTCTTTACTGAACCCCACATTTGTTTTTATTGTTAACTCAATCATTCTAAATAGGCTTCTTTGGAACTTACTTTCAAGCAACAGTCTTAAAAAACAGATCCAGAGTCATTTGCATTGCCCTGAAGGAGCAAATTCAAAGTATTTTTTAGTCAGATCATAACAGAGATATTTTCATAATTTTGTTCTATTTGTGAGCAAATGTATTGTAGCTTAATAATTTCAGCAGTCTATGGAAGGAGAGGATGACTGCTTGGGGTGATTATAAGGCTTTGGTGAGAGAATGTAAGGACGCAACTAGGAAAGCCAAGGGCTCCTTGGAATTAAACTTTTGAAGAGAGGTTAAGGGCAACAAAAAGGGCTTCTTCAAATACACTGCAGGTAAAACTAAACATAGAGGCAATGTAAGCTCCCTGCTGAATGAGGTGGGTGCCCTGAAGACAGAGGATACAGAGAAAGCAGAGATACTGAACACCTTCTTTGCCTCTGTCTGTACTTCTGGGGGCTGTCCTGATATCAAGCCCCAGACTGCTGAGGCTCCAGATGAAGTTGAGACAAAAGAGGAGTTTGCCTTGTTGATGAGGACTGGGTTAGGGATAAGCTGACTAAACTGGATGTACATAAATCTGTGGACTGTGACAGAATGCACCCGTGCGTGCTAAGGGAGACAGCAGTAGTCATTGGTAAGCCACTCTCCATCATCTTTGCTAAATCAGGGGCATCAGGAATGCTGCCTATGGACTGGAGGATAGCAAATGTCACTCCAGTCTTCAAAAAGGGTAAGAAGGAGAACCCAGGTAACTATAGACCGGTCAGCCTCACCTCCATCCCAGGAAAGCTGATGGAACAGTTTATCCGAGATTCTGTGTCCAGGCACATCAAGGACAAGAGTGTCATCAGGGACAGTCAGCATGGCTTCACCAAGGGGAGGTCATGCTTGACAAACTTGATAGCCTTTTATGAGGGCATCACCAGGTGGGTAGATGATGGCAGGTGGGGGATGTGGTCTGTGTTAACTTCGGTAAGGCATTTGACAGTCTCACACAGCATCCTCGCAGCCAAACTGAGGCAGTGTGGACTGGACAATCAGATAGTGAGGTGGATCATGAACTGGCTGCAGGCTAGAAGCCAGAGTGGGATTGGACTAGATGATCTTTCGAGGTCCAATCTCTAATGTTCTGTGATTCTGTGAAAAGCCTTCCTAAGATCAATGCAGACCACATCAACTGATCTTCCATAGTCCACCCTTTTAGTTACAACATCGTAGAAAGCTATTAAATTAGTCAAACATGATTTTCCCTTAGTAAATCCATGCTGACTACTATTGATTAGCCATGTATCCTAACATTGTTTGATGCTGTGATCTAAGTTTATTGGTATTTCAATAGTCACCAAAATTGACTATTAGAATCACGGAATTATTGAGGCTCAAAAAACCTCTGAGAGCATCAAGTCAGAATCCAGATCTTAAGAAATAAGATAATAAAAAGAAAAAGATAGTATAAGAATAAAACCTAATAAAAAGTTGCATTATTTTTTGTGTCATCATCTACATCACTATAAACTCATTCAAGTATTTGTATAATTAGCAATTTAACATTTAGAAACCATTGCAAAATAATCTCATTTTGGAATATCAATTAAAAGAAGAAAATTAATAATTATGAAGGTGATAGATTAATTTTGTTTTATTTCTGAATTTTTCTGCTTAAAAGTGAAAAGCATTTTGCAAAATATTAAGCATTCCTCTCATTTTGGTTCTTCCATTCTTGATATATTTAGAAGAATTGAAGCAAGTAGCAATGACTGCTGAAAGTCAAACAGAAAGTCAATGGCAAAAAAAAAAAGTATTTCAAATTCCACAGACCTGATTACCCGCCCACAGCCTTCATCACACGACAGTCCTCTATGAAGACAAGATGATTTACCACTGCTTTCTCCATAATTGGAATATTCATAAGCAATTATAACTCTGTTCAAAGAATGTTCTTGGACTCAACCTCCTGTTATCAAGGATAAAAATATTTTAAAAAGCACATTTTCACATCTAAACACACATATGCATTTTATCAGGTTGTTTCGACTGTGTTTATGTAACCTGTGATGTTTTACAACAAATTTACTACTGCTTCTCTACTTTTAGAGACCTGAAGTCTGGTAACACCTGTGACAGCTTTGACTCCCTGTGAGAAATGATGTTACAATCCTGTTAAAATCAGGTTTGCTGGCTAGACGGCTGGACTTGTTTCAGATGTTTGCAATAATGTGACTTAAGAAAAATATTTCAAATGGGAAGCTTACTGGTATTTGCTCAATGAAGCAATGGAATTGCTGTTTCCAGTGTCAATGGGTTTATTTCCCATTATAATCTACTCTAAGTAACTAATTTGATACCCACAGACACTCAAAGTTTCACAACATTTCAACCTAAGTTCAAGCTATTTTCCAGATGAACTTTACTAAAAACACACTGCAAAAATCCATGGGAAATTGTGTACAAATTTCTTTGGCTGTTTAATAAAAACATCAGTGTGATTTGATTTCTGGTAGAGAGTGTGTGGCTTTTTTTGGTCTATATAGTATGTTTTCCCCTGCAAACACTGTGTGTCCATCATTCTGTGCGTTCTGGAGCACGATGCACTGGAGCAAAGCATCGGCCATACAAGTGTCCCTGATATGGCAGCAGCATTCTGCAAACAGACCTTGAGAGGCAGATGTGTGTTGTGTTCTTTTTGATGGATGAGAGGATGGTTCTTAACACTGCAGCATAATCTTTGTGGGCTCTTTTTTTTCCCTTTTGTGATAAAGGGAGAATGGCTCTGAATACACCCATTTTTGAGAGAAATAATAAATATAAACCCTTCCTCGACTTCATCAAGAAAGTAAAACCATCCATAGTGGAAAAATACTTGATGTATTACAATTTTACTAAAATTCTTTGGGTTTTATGCTTTTTTGTTTTTATGATTCTAAGGTTTTCCTTTACAGCATATAGCAGCCATATATTGTCTGGTGGTAGACAAGAAGTCATTCATCTTGAATACAACTACTGAAGCCCACCTTCCAATACTTAGCATGAGAACCTATTGCCTTAAAAAACCAGTAAAGAAATGCAGTCAAGAAGAGAGATGCTCTAGTTTAACTTTTTCTACAAGTTTTTGCTACAAGTAGTTGTGCAGTAAGAAGCCAATGTAATGCACAATGGAAACTAACAAACTCTTCAGAGCAAGATGATTGCACGGAACAGCAACACTGCTACTACATAATCCAGCGGATAATTTTCACCACAGTTTAAAAACTCATTTTCACAGTTTGAATGGCTGAAGTCACCTTTGAACCCAATGGAAAGAGTCCAAAGTTTTTGCTATGCTGTTTCTCCATGATCATCAGAGCCTATTTGCTGAAGAACTGGTCCAATACATAGATAAGCTACAGTTAAGCACAATGTAGGCACAGAAAAAGTATGTAAGAGGATATCCAAGGTAAAGTAGAGACACAAAAGGAGACAACACCCAATAATTATAATAGCATATGGAGGTGACTTTTACTGCTTTGTTCTTCTCTTCTATTTGTTCAATGCATTTGCTTTTTATTGCCTCATGTTTAAGCAATATGTAAAGTGATTCTTAGCCCTAGGGAGTTCAGTTCTGCGGAAACGACACATGCACACAACCCTGAGAAAAGATAATGAGGAAGGAATCTCAAGGGATTCCAAATTTAACTGTGGTTTAATTGGAATAGTTGCAGATGAGAGGAAAACAATTTTTTTTCCTCTGGATTATTTGTGCTTGTGCTATAAACAAGGATAAATGTTTCTGAAGATTCAGCCATTAATAATGCTGCCGTAAAGCTCAAGTATACAAAACAAAATTAAATAAACAGCACTAATTTGTCATAACACTCCAGTCATTTCACACTGCTCTGGTGAAGCAGTAAATCCAGAAAAACCGCATTGTTAAACCAGCTTTATGGCTGTTCTGCATCATCCAGGTGGCACAGAGCAACTCATCACCGTCACGTTAACACACAGTAACATGAAAAACCTCTTCCTGTTCTTCACGTCTCCTTTTTGAGACACCGTTTAGTTATATTTGTGGAAAGTGGCTTGACTTAAGCATCTGAACAGGCCTGCTAGAGGAGCAACCCAGACACTTTACAATGAATTAGCTGCATTCTGCCCTGATGACTTCACAGGATTAAGTTTAATTGCTCCCATACCTACTTTGATCCGTTCTGTACTTAAAGACTGTATAGCATTAATTTCATGTTGTTACTCACCTCTGAAGTAGCTCCACAACATAAAGCTGGTCTGTACCAAAGACGATCCAAATGCTGACGCCTGTCCTACAGCAGCAACTGGCTGCAGCCCAGCACTGGGACAGGGCAGGACTGGGATCAGTGAATATAAGCTCTGCAAACACATGAATGAATCCAATGATGTGTTATTAAAAGCTGTAACAAAAAGGAGGGAGGAAACCCAAAATAAAAAATATCTGAAAACATATATAGGATATGTTGCCTGTCTATCTGATGCTGTCATATCTCCAATCTGTAAAATACTGCTCAGCAAAGCACTTCTGCTGCCATTGCTGAAGCACTCCAGGACACTTCAGTTGCAAATGGAACACCTCTTAAACTGAAGCACTTAATGACAGTCGCTGGGTAGTGAGAAAGGGGCACCCAGTTCTGCACTGTGGACCCAAAGGATGAGAAAAGCAGGAGGTGCAGCAAGGGTAGAGGGAGAGTAGCCAAAGTGCTAAATGCATTTCAGACCTCCTTCACACATCAGGAACTAACCCACAGCTGCTCAGCTGCATGCAAGTGGTTTCCCACGCAATAGAATCACAGACTCATTTATGCTAGAAAATACCTTAAAGATTATTGATTCCAACCATTAACCCAACTATCCTAAGCCCACTGCTAAGCCATGTCCCTAAGCTCCAGAACTACATGACTTTTAAACACATTCAGGGATGGCAATTCAGCCCCTCCCTAGGCAGTCTGTTCCAAGGCCTGATGACAGTTCCAAGGAAGAAGTTTTTCCTCATGTCCAACCTAAACTTCTCTTGGCACAATTTGGAGCCATTTCCTCTTGTCCTGTCACCCCTTTCTTGTGAGATGAGACGAACCCCCACCTTTCAGGTAGTGTAGGGGAGACTAGAAGTCACAAACAAGTCAAAATTCACCTATAACTGCACCAGGAATAATGCACAGCAAAATTTAAATGCAAATACAGTGATCCAGAACCCAACTGAAAAATAATGTTCATACTCTCTTGAGAGATACCTGAGCATTCCTAACCCTCATCTTTTAGCTGCTCAGGTAAGATTTTCATTACATTAAACAACTGATTCTCTGTTTGGTTACTAGCAGAATTTTCAGCTCAGCTGACAGAGGAGTCTAAATAAAATCTGAAAACCATTTACATAGTTTTCAAGAAAATTCCACACGAGCATTGAATTCCACCCTTCTGCCTCCTTCTCTCTGGCTGCAATCACACTGATTTGAAATGAGAAAACACTGTAAGTGTGTATTCATGATTAGCTTTAATTAGCAAACACCTACAAATCAATTATCAAATCATCATCTAATTAGGAGGAATAGGAAGCTGTGAGCACTAGTCAGCAAGAAACTTAACAGAGGAATGATAAAACAAATAGTGCTGAAGGAACATATACCTAGAGCCAAGTTAATCACCACTAAAGAGGAGCTGAGATGGGGTCTAGGAAGCTCTGACCTGTCTTCTAGTGCAGCTCATGAGGGTATTCAGTAATTTCTATAAAACTGCAGGACCCCAGGCTTCACTGTGAGTACAAGAAGAAACGATCTTTGCAGAATTCTTAGGGCCATCATTTTGCCTAGTGAAGTCATACATAATTCATATGTAATGTGATAAAGATGCTCTGAGCTGTGCTTCACTGCCACCATACTTTTTTAATATTAGAGGATGCGTACCATAAATCATTCCAGTAAGAGAGGGGGAAAAAGTTATTGGAGTTTGCATTTCCGACCATTTTACTGCATGAGCACAGGCATCAGATGCTACTCAGGGTGGAGAGTCCAGTCTGGTTTGGTAGTCTCTTTCTGGAACAGCCAGGAGAGTCATGAAAAACTGAACTTTCTGTCAACCTGAATACAACTACAGATCCATGCAGCATGAGCTATGACCTCAATGCTCAGTCACATGCACCGAAACTGTGTTGTACTGCTTTTACTTACATGTTGAAGAGTAAACTCATGTTCGTCTTTGGAAGCTTTCCTAGTTGATGACACAAAATGGTAGGGCTGGTACTACTGAATCATACTTATCATAGAAGCACAGAATCATTGAGGTTGGAAAAGATCTTCATGCTCTTCAAGCCCAACCATTAACCCAACTGTCCCAAGCCCACCCCAGCACCATGTCCCCAGGCTCCAGAACTACACGACTTTGAAACACATCTAGGGATGGTGATCTAACCCTCTTTCTAGGGCAGACCTTTCCAAGGCCTGATGAAGATGTTTTGCCTAAATTCCAACATAAACTTCCCCTGGAACAACGGATGCATGGTTGTAGACAGCAATAAGGTCTCCCTTCAGCCTCATTTTCTTCAGACTGACCAGCTCCATCTCCCTCAGACACTTCTCACAAGGAGGAATGGTCTGGAATGGTTTTCCAGACCATTCACTGACCTTGTTGCCTTTTCTTTGGAGCAACTCCAGCACCTCAATGTCCCTGCACTGAGGTGCCCAAAACGAACCCGGTACCCACGGCGTGTATTTCACATATACACACTCACAAGGACATTTCTTGTGACAAGAAAGGAGTGTCATGCAAAGATGTTGTGAAAAGAAAATCAGCATCACTTCCTTGGTAGAGAAAGATGAAGCTTCCCATGGTGTCTGCTGAGAAATCTGGCCAGTATTCTGTCTCCACTGCCGAATCATTAGTGTTTTGTATCCTTAATCTTATAATACACAACGGTTCTGCAGACACCTATCAACCCGTACAAAAATGGTGATGAAATGGTTTGGCACTAAGTCTTCTACTGAGTAGGAAATAAAGAGAATTTCAATTTTCCCACAGATTTTGTATACACCTCAGTCTTGATTTAACAGACAGTATCGATTTATTTTGTAATATCTGTCATCAGCAAAGAATGTTTCTGGAACATAAAAAAAGGAAGTGGTCCCATACCAGTTTATTGATGTGCTCTGTGAGAGGTCATGTGTGAGGGAAATCTACCTCTGCCTTCAGATACATGACAAATTGTGTCACACTGCTTTGAAGCTTTGAAGAAAATAGGGAAGTATAAATAGGGCTTCTCATTGACTCAGTCTCCCAGCTTTCAGTTTGCAATATAAATTTCAACACCTTGCACTGTACCAGCACTGATACCTGTGAACCAGAGAAGTGGCTTCTAGAACTGCTTCCAGGACTATACTGGAATTTAAAATGATACCCAACTTCATTCTGGAGGTTGGCATTAAACTTAGATTTGAACACTCAGTTATAACTCAGGATAAAAATGAGCCACAGGTTCACACAGAAGAGTTGAACATGTAGGGACTGTGAAATCAGGGGCATCTTGAAGCTGAAATCAGTTCTCTGACCATGAAACGTCACCTGCCATGGGCAGGGACACCTCTCACAGACCAGGTTGCCCAGAGCCGCATGCAACCTGGCCTTGAACCCTTCTAGGTTTGGAGCAGCCACAACTTCCCTGGGCAACCTGTTCCAGTGCCTCACCACCCTCACAGTGAAGAACCTTCTCCTCATAGCTAATCTAAATCTTTCCCCTTTCAATTTAAAGTCATTGCCTCTCATGCTATCACTACAAGACCCTGTAGAAGTCCCTTCCAAACTTCTTTTAGCTCCTTTCTTCTCTCAGCTGTTTCTTTCCTGTTATTTCCACTGCTTAGTTCAATGTATGAACAATTTTATATAAGGAAAATCAGGTCATTGTTACTGAGAGTTGACAAAGTACAAAAGTCTTCAAACATATTAAAGGCAGCAACGGCTATACGAAAAAGAAGAGCTTTTAAATAGAAACAAAACAAACCAAACCACTTTAAACTAGTCCTCTGAAGGCCTGAGAAGATGAAATCCTTTAAAACCATTAATATTATGGTATCTGTTTGTAGTTTTTAAAACCATATTAGACTGAAGCTCTTCTTCATAACATTGAGTTGGCCATTACACAGAATTCAGTAGCGCCGATTATATTCCACTTAGTCCAAAATTATGCCATAAAGGGGGAAGAAAAACCCCAATAAACCCACAACCCCTCCCTAAGAACACAAAGAACTGCCTCCCCAAATGTATGCAGAATAAAGCAGAGATTACACGAATAAAATAAAAGTAATCACACTGAGGCAGAAAATACTTTAAATGCATGACACTGGATCTATTGTGTGTTGTGCAGCAGTAAAACATGCAATACGATTTGTATCTTATGGCCTTTAAAACCATGTGATGATTATAAAATAGTTGGTCTGACAATAATGCGGTCCTAATAAAGACAGTTTTCTCCCCAGGCATTCAAAGACAGAATTAACTATGAATCATGTGTAAATAAGTTACCTTCAAAAACATGGACCCAAAGCAGTTCAGCTGTGACCGAAAGGACACCAAGAGATGGATTTGGAGAAGACAGAACTCTTCCATATGTTTTGGTTTTGGAAGATTAATTGTAGCATCTGGAATACATGAAAAATAATTTGATAAATCCTGAGATATAAAACCTTAGATAAATCGTGAATTTTAAACTGTTCTTATTATAGACAACAAATAATTTTGTGAGTTAAGTTTTGTCTTTGTCCATATAAAGCAATGAGTGTTCAGTTTTCTGAAACAATCTTCCATTACTAATCGTTTAGTATCTTTAGTCTATTTATTCACTTGATTCAAGTCCTGAATTGTCTAGGCAGGAGAAAAGAATTTGCTATAACAGATAAAATAATTCCTTTAAGATCTTTGAGTTCAACCATTACCCAACCGTACCAAGCCCACGACTAAACTATGTCCTTAAGTTCCAGATCTACACAACAATGAATATACACCCCAGGAATTTCATTGTTGTTGATTCTAATGTTATTTTTTCATGTTGGTTATAATGTTATTTATCATTTACTTTATGCCAATAAAAATGATAATAATGCAGAACTAGTGCCCATAACCTAAAGCAATGCTGGCAAGAGTCATGCTAATTATGAGCCCTGCACTGATTTAGGAAAAAAATGGTTAAAATGGTTAAAAATATTTCAAGGAACATCCTATAAAGGAGTTTCACCATTTTCTCATCCCTGAGATGTTTTATGCCTCTGGATTCTTGCTGCTCTCCAGTCACTAATAAAATAAGGCAAGAGCTCAGATGTTATTATATAATATCAGCATAAACTAAGTCCTAACAAACAAAATCAGACTATCAAACAAAAAACCTAAACCCACCCCAAGGGCAATATTAGGCCAAGTTTATCAAACTCCAGCAAAAAAGCGATTTAGTTTCTGTTTTCTTAAGTTTAAAAATGTTGTGGTGTTACATAAATGCAGTTGGCTCATTGAATTTTTAATTTGCAATTTGATATGGGAGAGTGGGAAAGATCAGTAGCAAGAAGATTGTTTTACATATCAATTTTGTTTTAAGACCACAATTTTCCCTTATTTGCACCCAGGGAGGAATACATGAATATTATATTCCTGCTTAATGAAAGTGAAAGGGGTAAACATATTCCTAATAAATTAAATTGGTAAAGTTAGAGGTTATTTAGTATCACCAGCTGTTCTACTAACAGAAGGGGTAAAGCAGTCTGCTGGTGACAACGATTTGCTCAGAAGGTGCGAGCAAAAAGAATTGCACGCGTCTAAGAACACGTATCTGAACCAGAATCGAGTAATAAAAACTCTGGAGTTTTTTGCATACCCCAGAATTTCTGAGAGATCATTAGTGCATTTTTCTGTTCTACGTTCGAAGTGGAGATTTTTAGAAGCATAAATAGGATACGCAGAATTCTATTTACCACATTATATCTATTAATACAAGGTCTGGGGTTTTAAGACGGTCATGAGGGGAAATGTAACAAATAAAATAAACAAGTGCATAAATACATCTATAAGGAAAAGGAATCCCTTTGGCTTGACCTGCAGCAAACTTTCTAAACCTCATATGTGAGAAATACGGATCCCTGTATTTTGGGATCTTTACATCAGAAGCGGAACTGGAAAATCAAAATTGCATTACTTATTTAAGCTGCAAAAATCCTAAATGAAAAAGGCCTGAGCAAGAAGAAACCAATTCACCTCAGAAACCTGACTCACAGTCCTCTTGGTCCTCACAGAGACGTATTAGAGGCTTCTGACCATCTCATGAACATATAGTCCCCCCTGTATACAATTCTTTAAAGCAATGAGTTAAAGGGATTTGTAGCCGTAGAATGTAGCTTTAAGATCTAATCACCGAGGCAGAAAAAACTAGACGCTTAAATTGTGGCAGGTTCAACTTATCCTTTTATCTTTCAGAGGCAGACTAAATTCTGTGTAACCTAGCATATAGGAGTCCTCCACAGGACTTCTAGAAGATGAAGTCTTATCTCCCTCAAGTGCTATTAAATAGAACATTTTTATTTATTTTTCTTAGAAATAAATCCAGAAATAATATTTGTAAAGAGACTTCTCTTTTTCCAGCAGCTCACTGCCTTCTTGTCTCGAAGGTTTTGAAGATTTGTTTCCTTGACTCTCTATTTTACTGCAAGAGGTGGACACGACCCTGTAGAATTGTTCTTCTCTGTGGGCAGCATTAGTGGAAATTAGGGAATTTTTCCCACTTCAAAATGAATTCTTTCAATTTCTTTAAATTGTCAAAAGCTAGTTGGAATCACTGAAACAAAATTTAAAACTGAAAAACAGGAAAAATCTAAAAATAAAAAGAGGAAGACACCCCAGCAATTATCATACTAATAATTGATAGTTTCTAACAAGTTTCATGTGTACTGAGAAACAGTGTGAGAAAATTAACTGCAGCAGCTACTGTGGCTTAAACTCATTGAGCTGAAACTGTTGACACAGTTATTACAGGTGGTGTGTGCAGCAGAGACCCAATTTTAGCATTTAACGACATCCAGTGCATCACATAAACCTACATATTTCTCACAGCTACTTGGTACAGTATGTCCCAAAGGCTTTTTCTGCAATTACAGAGACTTTAAATCTTTCTTTATCCTGAGTGGGTTTTAAGGAATATAAATGAAACAGACCCCCAAAAGTGACCTCAGAGATCATCTAGTTCCAACCCCCTTCTGCCATAGGCAGGGACACCTTTCACCAGAACAAGTTGCCCAGAGCCCCATCCAACCTTGCCTTGAACACTTCCAGGGATGGAGCAGCCACAACCTCCCTGACAACCTGTTCCAGTGCCTCACCACCCTCACAAAGAGAAATTTCTTTCTGAGATCCAGTCTAAATCTCCCCTCTTTTAGCTTGCAACCACCCTGAAATACCTCTGAGTTCAGTACTGCATCTCCCTTTTCCAATTACTCATGTGGCGTTCAGAATAACAACATTTTGAGGGGACATTTCAAAGGCAACGCCAGAACGTCACGAGAGACAAGAGGAAAGGTACAAATGCGAGATGAGATTTTGATTCAGAACAACGTAACTGGAAAAACAGACTGGGCAAGATCTAATCATATGTATACAAAATTTAAGACATTTCACAAAATATTCATAATTACGTATTTCAGGCATTTTTGATTGAAAATGTTTTCCTTTCCTCATTCACTCTCCATTCAAAGGCGGATTTTATGTATGAACTTCACTGAAACAACAGAATATACTGAAAAGTAATTTATTTAGATATTTGGGACAATGTCTTACTTTTTTTAATAAATCTTGAGTCAATAGAAAATATCGTTTTGATATGTTGTTATGGAAAAGGTGTTTTCCCAACTGAGGGTTTACTCGGTGTCACGTGACGGTCTCAGGTGAACAAAGCTTTTATCCAGTCCAGCATTCATCTTAATTACTAATTTTAATTCCTTTTGGAAGCAAATATTTTATAAATTTTTGGGGAAAATGGAAATCTAAAAAGGAAGCCACACAAAGAATCGTTTGTATTTTTAATATTGAGCCGTTAATATTTATTTTCCCACAGAAAAAAATTTTTAGCATTCTAAATTAATTTATAGGAAACACAAATCTTCCTTTAGACCTTAAATGGGATGAATTCAAAGTTAGCAGCTGGTTTAAAGTGGAAGTGGGAATAAATACTGCGTGTGGGACTGGCCTGTTCTGTTACACAACCTGTTTCAGCTCCTATAAGCTGGTACGTGCTTAGGCTATTTCTACAGCAACCCGTATTGCGAAGCTGTCGATATTAGAGGAGCTCAGCACTACAGATTTACTGCCTTCCATGCTGTTAGAAGCAATAACCTGATTTGGTTCAGCCTGTATGGTCTCTTGTCACTGGGTGAAAAAGGAATATGGAATAAATCACCCTTCCAATTAGATAGTTCTCTGAGGTATTCCACTATTTTCCTAGTCGCTCTCTCCTAGAAGTCATTTATCTTCATACGACTTAAGGTGGACTATCTTATTTGGTTCCCATAAGAAACTGAGCAGGCAAAAATCTATAGCAAAAAAAACCAAAGGGAAACGTATTTATACCAGCAAAAACCATACGTACAGGAGCAAACCCCGTATGTATAGCAGCAAATCATACGCGCAGGGATGCAGATGCACAAAATGCACGTACATGCAAATACCTGTATGTGTACATCATCCCTTCTCTGCCTCCAATTTACATTTATTAAGTAGAGAGACTAATAAAATCACAGAATGTCTTCAGGTGGAAGAGACATTTAAAATCACAAAGTGCAATCTTCGACGCAGTACTGCCAGGTCACCACATGTCCCTAGCACCAGGTCTACAGATCCTTTAGATCCCTCCAGTGATGGGGACTCCACCACTGCCCTGTTCCAGTGTTTGAGAACCCCTTCAGGGAAGAAATACTTCCTAACCTACAGACTAAACATCCCCTCTTTTATGTGTTGCAGCCCCACACTCCTTGGTTTCAATACAGAAGTTCAGACTGGTTGAGTATCTCATTTTCTGTATGAGTTTGATGAACATTAACGTGAGTGACACAATCTTCTGTCATACACTGAAGGCTGAAAAATAGAACTACAGCAATGCACTGAGGGCTTGGAACATAAAATGTGAAAGAATGACTCCTGTTACAATGACAACACTATTAATTACCTATATTCAATGAAAATAAACTGTTAGAGACAGAATAAAATACTTCCAATTAACAAGAGTAATGCAATGTTCAAACCTAAATGAAGTATTTTTCCCCGAGGGTTTTACTGTACTATTTTATTTCTTTTGATGTAATTTAAATTACAAACAGAATGGTTTTGTGCGGCCCCCCGAGAGAAATGCATTTTATTTATAATGTGTTTCCTTTGAAGCGGTTATGGAAATCAAGCTCTCCCGGAAGTTCTGCGTCTCACATACCACCTACTGATGCAAACTAGTCAGTCGTCAGAAGTTAAACATGATCAGTCTGGTCAAGGGCATGACAAGAAAGCCCAGGAAGCTCTTTTGGTGCCAGAGGAATTACAGAAATTGTAATTCCACAGATGAATAGACTTCACTCCGGAAAAAAAATGTATTGGAAGATCTTTGTTGATAAAGGCTACGTTTTTGTCAGTATGGAATTCAGCCATAATCACTCCACTTGAGTTATTGTTGCATGTGCACCGAGAAGAATTATTTACACAGTACCCTAGAGAGAACTTCAGCATCTGGAGCTTAGGGACATGGTTTAGGGGTGGGGCTGGGTCAGCTGCGTTAACGGCTCAGCTGAATGAGATTGAAGGTTTTTTTCCAACTTAAACCTATCTTGCGAACGTATCCACGTCACGGTGAATTCCCACAAAACTAGAAATTCAAGCCACGATGGAGGTTTTGCAGCGATGTGTAAGGAATGTAAAAGAAACACCAACTACAACAGAAACGTAAATACCACGGACTCCAAACCCAAGCAAATTCTTTTTAGATGCCACTGCAGTTAAGACAATAAACAAGCACAACATACAAGGGAGACAGAAGTCAAGTGATGACGAATGCTGGCAACTTAATGAGAGCAATTTCACTCTTTGCCTACGTTTACTCTCACAGAGGGAAACAACTTGGTGAAAATAAACCCAGCTAGCACATCAAAACCAGCAGGGAAAGCACGCTTTTCAAGAAGCTAGATATATCTTGTTGTGTTCTCACATCTTCCATGCAAGACTGAATTATTCTGCAGGGAAATCCTGGCGGTGGAATAACAGACACACTTTTTGCCTTGGCTGAAACTCATGGAAAATTGCAAAGTTAGCGCATAAGCTCAAGATTATCAACAGGAATCACCCAAAGGTATCTGTCTGTCTGCTGACTACCAGTACGAGGATACTGTCTGCGCTTGCTAAGAGAAGCACAGAGACTCATTCATTTCAAACTGTTCAGCCTAGCGCTAGCTCTCTGGCTGTACAGTTGGAATAAGAAGAGTTCAAGGTTTGCCAAGCGCTTGAGAATTTATTCAACTTTTTTCTACCAGGTTTTGTGCCTAAGCTGAAATTTGCTCCATTGCAATTAGCTCAGGTACGCCTACAGCAATGACAGGCACCGCAGTGCTCCCAGCACCTACCGCAACTGAAAATAGATGTGATGAGGAGACCACACACATCATTGCCAGTCAAATGCCTACTGATACTAAAATACATCAAAAAGTTGGGAGGTCTTAATAAGTTATATTGTAGTCCATACATTCCTAAAGACCCTGACTTGTAAAGTCAAGCACAGTTGCCCCAAATCATCTGTTTCCCCATATATTGAAAAATATAATGAGAATATATATAGTTTTTTGAATTTTACCTACATGGTCCAGTGAGGAACATCAAAGTGACTAGTTGGCTCAGGCACTGTGTAGTTCTGCGAACTCCTCTTTTGGAAACAAAGCTGGTAGAGTGTCAGCATGTGGGCTGTGAACAAAACAGAAGATAAAAAAAGATTTATTAAAATAGATTATGGACACATGGAGGTGGGCACAGCCATATAAGACAAAAGTTGCAGATTTTCAAGTTAACCAGTTTCAAAAGCTGGTTTGGAACATTAATTTTCACTGAGAAAAAAAAAAGCCCTTAATCTATTCCGTGTATTTTATTATCAGCTTCATTTAACAGACTGTTGCTTTTAGAAGTTGTCACGGCTACAGAGGTGCCACATCCCAGTCCCAAGTCTGACAAGAGTAAGAAAAATACCAGTAATTAAAACCTGAAGAACATCCTTTCCTGTGGAAAAATTGTGCATTTCTCAAGTCAGAAGAACAAGAGATGGATTAGTCACTGATAACCATGCGATAACCACTTCATTACACATAACCAGTGCCAAGGGGAAGTGTGTCCCATTATTATTCCATTTACGATATGTCACTGCAGCCTGAGGCTTCAAAACCCCTTTAAATACCTTAAATATGAAAGAGTGACTTGAATAATAGATGTTCCACATTTTTGCTCACCATACTAAGGGATTTTATTCCCAGGGGTACAAAAAACGGATGCAGCAGACCAGATACAAAACACACCGGTTATGCTGGCTGCTCAGCAAAAAACCCCCCAAAACACAACAAAACCATCACGCTACAGAATAACGAGGCTGAGATTACTAACAAACAACACCGAGGTAATAGTTCAGTTAACTCTCAGAATTGGAAAACATTCATATTTACTAGCCCTGTAAAATGCTGCACAGCAGCACTGCACTTCAAACAGAGCTCTCACAGAGTCATCAAATCTCCTTGGTTGAGAGAGACTTTCAAGATGATCAAGCCTAACTGTTAACACAGCAGGTCACCACTAAACCATGTCCCTGAGCACCAGGTCCACACTTAGTTTAGATTCTTGCAGGGATAGTGATTCCACCACTGCTCTGGGCAGCCTGTGCCAATGTTTGCTAACCCTTTTGGTGAAGACATTCTTCCCAACATCCAGCCTAAAGCTGCCCAGCACAGCTTGCAGCCATTTCCTCTCATCCCATTTCTGGTCGCCACGGAGAAGACACTGAGGTCCTGCTTGCTCCAACCTCCTTTCATGCAGCTGTAGACAAAGTCTTCTCTGAGCTTCCTTTTTTCCAGGCTGAACTCTGCCACTTCCCTCAGCTGTTCCTTACAGTGCTTGTGTTCCAGACCCTTCACAAGCTTCATTGCCCCCTCTTTGGACATGTTCCAGCCCCTCAATGTCCTTCCCATGCATCATCACTCATGAAGTTCTCTCCCTCCTCTGTTAAAAATATTTTATACCCTCTCAGCCCAGCCCAGTCTGATGTTTAGATGAGAGAATCACTCTAAATCTACTTTCTGAAGCATTTCTTTTCCTCTGAATTTCTTCACTGGGCCACTGAACTCAAACAATTCTGTTCCTGCTGCTGCTCCCAGAGAGCCTATGCATGGGAAGAGCAGCACAAGGAGGTCATAGAGCAAAGAGGCAATAAGCAGCCAGGAAGCTCATGCACATCATTTAACCACTTCCTGCCTGCAAAGAGCTTTCACTCTGTAAAGTGACATAGGAGCTCTGTGACATCTTGGAACCTTTGTTGGGTTCCACTTGCACAACATCTACCAACTCTTATTTAACTGAGGCCCCTAAAGGTCCTCAGTGGAACTCTTGCCTACTGTCCCACATGAAATGATGAGATTTACACTGAAAAACATTTTAAAAAGATTAATTCTTCAATTATTTTTATACCAAAAAGTATAAATGATGTCAAGCATTTTACATTCACACTATCCATGCAAAGGAAGGAAACAAAAAAAATCTTTCTTAATAATCAAAGCTGCTTTTAAGTAATTTTTGTAATTTCAAGACTGTAAAACAATTTTAAAAGGAAAAATGTTTTTCAGTGCATTCAGCCTCTGTTTTGTTGAGGAATTAGTTTCTGACAATTAAAACCAGAATTGTAATAAAGCTGAACAGTCTCTTAACAAGTTATATGGTTTTAGTCAATAAACTAATCAATGATTAAATCAGCTTTTCAAATTATTCTCAAGAAAAATACCTCTTCCTATCAATTTTCAACTGCATTTTAATTTCATGCCGTTACTATCAATAACCCAGTTTAACTCCCCGCAAAACATAGGTTGTGACTCAGACCTTTGGAATTCATTGCCCTAATTTGTGATAAACTAAGAATCCTCAAACAATCTTACGCTATTTGTATGCTCAGCTACAAAACTAATAAACTCTATTCTTTATGGAAAACAATCAAATGTTGTGGACAACGGAGCTCGTGCGGCACATCAAGGTCCTTTTAAAGCAACCACATCCGCCTTGTTTCTTGAGACAAAGAATTTGAAGGTAGATGTCTCCAGTTAATGTGAACCTGGACACAGACATCACAAAATGCACTTGCTAACCCCTTAAATGCCCAGGATAAAACCAGGGAAGACGGAATCTTGCTTGACTTGTATTTTACACCTGGGAAATAATGATTTGAGCCATTCTTCTGTGTTCATAGTTTTCAATCTCAGTTATCGGCATGAATTCTGTACTTATTTAAGCTGGTATCAGTCAACTTCAATTGCTGTGTCTATGCTGAAAAATATGATTTAAGAGTGGAGTGTTTCTAGGTAGTAGGCAAGTGACTGTCCCCGTGTACCAGTACCGGGTCCAGTTTTGGGCACCTCAATCCAAGAAAGACATTGAGGTGTTGGAGTGGGCCTGAAGAAGGGCAACAAGGTTGATGAAGGGTCTGAATCACAGAATCATCATGGCTGGAAAGGACCTCCAGGGTCATCGAGTCCAACCTTATCCTATTATCTAGCTGCTAGACCATATCCCTAAGCGCCGCGTCCACTTGTTCCTTGAACACCTCCAGGGATGGAAGAAGCCGCCTTGACATATTGACTCTGAACTGAAACATTATGTCTCTGCACCTACAAACAAGTGTGTCATGAAGGTGTCCCACTGTCAGAAATATGTTTCACAGACTAGTAAAACTTCATACATGATGAGGTGGGTATTTTGCTAGGATATTTGTCAACAGGTAAAGGTCATCTCATGGATCTTTTTTATTTAGTGAACTCTGGGCAACATTTGTCTTGCTGTGAGCTAAGAAAAGACTCAACAATTGGAGAGACTCACTTTCAGTATTTGTATATCCTCATCTAAATAATCGAGTTTTAAAACTAAATCAGCAGTACTACACATAGAATCATGGAATTGTTTCAGTTGCGAAAGACCTTTAAGATCACTGAATTCAAACACATCACATTGATGATCTTCAAAAATGCCTATAGGTGTCCACACACAGATAAAAGGCACTTTAATGGTTTTATGGGCATAATCCTGATGACTTTGCAACACTAGGAAAAAAGCGTATGACGGTATCAGTAAAGGCTGAATACCTAAAAAGCTCCTCTGCCCTGATATAAAAGGAAAACATGCTAAACTTACTTCAAGATAGACTTTCTTGCTGCGAGAAGTTTTGATGGTACTGTAATATATGTTCATATATTTAGAGATCTGGGTTTTACCTTAAGGAAAAAGTCTAATTATTCAAAGGATATTTTTGTTGTACTGTTGAGAACAGGAATCAAACCAGGTTCCATGCAGAAGCCAACAACTTCAATCCCAGACAGCACAGGCCACATGCAGGTAAGTATTTTGAGAAGGAATGTTCAGCTTTTTAATCAGAGATATCTAAAATGCACATTATTAACAAATAATCTTGGGTCGTAAATTCAGAAGAATATACGGGAGAGTCAAAAATGGCAGAAAAATCCCCAATTTTGTGAGATCAGATGTGAAATAAAATATTTTACAGTTTTTTGGAGGTGCACTAGTTTCATTATTTTTACATTATTTATTCAAAAATTTGCCAATGTCTTTGGTCTGAACTCAGTGCTTGAGGTTTGGAGACTAGACTTGTCATATGGACTTAAAAGATGTAAAACAATTTTAACTCTGTGTTTGTTATGGAATTGGTCTGTAAAAGGATGAATCACTTAGTATACTGAAGGATCTTTGGCTAGCAGACATTTCTTTACATGAAATCCAAACTGACATGATCATCTTCCTTCTAACCCCTGGACAATAAACATGTTAATATTGTATTTCATATTGAATGGCTTCAAAAAGGCTATTCTAAGGCAGAAGAGATTTTAATTTGGTAGTATCATAGCTCAAAAATTGTTCTGTCTAGACACAACCCATTTGTTTCACTCCAGAATAGTGACTTCAGCCTTTTATTGGCAAAGCTGAGTGGCTACTTTGGAAATATTCAGATAGGTCTGCTTGATGTAGAAGTGTTTATCTCAGTTCAGTTCACGTACAAAGCAACTCAGAAGTGCTCTACAAGTGTCTAAATCAAATCAGCAGCACAAGCCGTTAGGAAAAAGGAAAACAGCGAAAAAACAATTACTATGAGAGTACTTCAGTTTAATTGCTATTTATTACTTACATTTTCTGAGCACAAAAGCTTTTTAAAATTTGAGAAGAGATTAGAACCTCTCTTAGATTTTGATTCTTCAAAGTGATTGGTATAAGTTGCCTGACTTATAGCACCTCTGTTTTTAAGAAAACTATCGTATTTAATTTTTTTAAAGCAAAGATTAGTAAATTCCAGTTATGACTTTGCATGACACTATAAGATAATCACTTCTAAACAGGTCGAACCAGAAAACTTTGTCTGGCAAAAGTGTTCTAAATAAACGTTCTGCTCTTTCTCCCACACAGAGTTTCACTCCTAACAATTACTCAAACAGCTTAAGATTTTTGTGACCCCTTACTGACAACCTCCACCTATAACTGCAACTGGGAAAGATGTTTCCCCCTTCTGCGGTTTTCAGTCTCACTGATGACTCCAAACAGAAAAAGGTATTTTGGAAACCTCATAAAATGTTAGAAATTTCAAAATTTAAGAAATACTTATGTACACAAGTGTCTGATGTGTTAAATGTGACAGAGTGGGAAAGCATAAGTGAAGTCTTGAATTGTCCTGTGAGGTAGATGAATGCAATATGATGCTTTGTCAGTGGAAAACAGATGAACTTTCACGAAAAGTCTGTTAATGGAAATGTGCTGCCTCTTCACTGGGGTAACTAACATAGGAAATGCCCAATAATTTGGTTTCTCCTAACTATACCTGCTAGGCAATAGGGGAAAATTTCAGTGATATTTACTTTCATATTGGATCAAGCATACACAACATTCTTCAATGAGTATCTTGATGAAACATCTGACGAGAAATTATGGGCTTAACTCAGAGAATCACAGAATGCTAGAGACTGGAAGGGACCTCAAAAGATCTAGTCCAATCTCTCTGCCACAGCAGGATCACCTAGACCAAGTCACACAGCAACATATCCAGGTGGGTTTTAAATGTCTCCAGAGAAAAAGACTCCACAACCCCCCATGGGCAGCCTGTTCCAGTGCTCTGTCACCCTCACTGTGAAGAATTTCTTTCTGATATTTATATGGAACCTCCTACGTTCCAGCTTACACCCACTGATACATATCCAATGATCACAAACCCAGATGCTGTCTCAAGGACTGTGTCCAGTTCTGGAGTCCACAATATAAGATGGACATGGAACTGTTAGGCTGAGTTCAGAGGAGGCTGTGAAAATGATCAGAGGGTTGGAGCACCTCTGCTATGAAGACAACTGGAATCCTGCATCCAGCTCTGGAGGCCTCAGCACAAGAAGGATGTGGACCTGTAGGAGCATGTCCAGAGGAGGTCACAAAAATGATCAGGGGACTGTAGCACTTCTGCTGAAAATGTTGAGGTTGTTCATCCTGGAGGAGAGAAGGCTCAGGAGAGACTTTATAGTGGCCTTCCAGTACCAGCAGGGGGCTAAAGGACAGGTGGTGAGGGAATGATCAGAAGGGTGTGTAGCAACAGGACGAGGAGCAATGATTTTAAATTAGACCAGGGTAGATTTAGATTGGATGTTAGAGAAAGAAAATATCGGAACAGGTTGCCCTGAGAGGTGGCAGTTGAAGGGGGCTAGAGACGAGCAGGAGAAGGATGTTTTACGAGAGAGTCTAGTGCTAGGATAAGGGGAAATGGTTTAAAGCTAAAAGAAGGCAGATTTAGATTAGAACTTGGGAAGAAATTCCTCCTAAGAAATTTCTCCTAATGTGAAGACGATGAGGTATCGGAACAGGTTGGCCAGGGAGGTTGTGGCTGCTTCATCCCTAGAAGCATTCAAGGTGAGATTGCATGGGGCTCTGGGCAAACTGGTCTGGTGAGAGGTGTCCCTGCCCATGGCAGAGGGGTTGGAACTAGACGATCTCTGAGGTCCCTTCCAACCTAAACCATTATTCTATGAGATGTGTCTACAAAAGCAACAGAATGATGCCTACCAGGACAGAGACTCCCAGAGTGTCACTGCAAGGACAGAGAATCAGTGTGGATCAGAGACTCCGTGTGTAGGCTTTGACTCCCACAGGCAAAAGCATTAGAACAGGCACTTCTGGTTGATTCACTATAATCACTTCTGTGTTGCAGCGCTGCTTTGCTGCTCCGTGATTTTACAGGTCATTACAGTAATGGAAGTGCTGTCATCTAGACAAAATACAGAAGTACACATTTCCCTTGAGAACATCAGCAACCTCAAGTCACATTTCTCTGGCTGGAATAACCACAGGGTTTTTTAGCTATACGCACTCCCTTCTCTATTTCGATTTAAATCAGAGAGCTCTACCATAGTTTTTGTACGCTCACAGTAGTGCCTCAAAGCACAATCATTCTGCTTTTCCTGCAGACATTGTTTTCACAGCGACGCTTTGTCAAGCAAAGAGAATTGTGGTGGTTTTTTAATAGATATAAAGGAAGCATATTAGATCTTAAATAGTTAAGAAAGATCAGATGCCTCAGAAGCTGGGGAAAGGATTTATGTATGTTCTTTTTTCCCTTTACAGGCAGAGGTGAATATATTCTGAAAGCTCATTTTCCTGTTAAAGGAAAGGTCAGCCATACCAGACAAATGCCAAAGTGATGCAAACCAGTTCTGCCAGCAAGACTAAACCTTCGTAGTTCTGGTAAGAAAGTAAAAACAAAACAGAAAAACACACAAACCTTTAAGCCAATAAACAAATAAGAGAAAAAGTCCCCAGGTTGGACTGCCAGAGACTGTTGCTTTTCATTTTATTTATTATTGGCTTTCGCCTATCCCCTGGAATAGGGGGTATAAGGTATCCCCTAGCAGCATGTTTCATTTAAAGTATTTTTCTGCTTCTACAGGCACCTAAATGGCCTTTATTTCTTATGCTCTCTTTCAGAGACATCTTGTGATTGTGACTTTGACCTTTTATTGTCATAAGTTACATGTAATGTCTTCGGTGGCCCTCAGGAGCCAGATGTATTTTTTGAACCTTCTGAACTAGACATTTACTGAATAATTGCAGTGTTAAGGGATAAACACTCAGAACACAAGTACTTCCACTCCAGTGGCACACAAACACACCGCGTTTCTTTTGAGAAGATGGATGAACTACAACAAAGGCAAGTGTAGAGTCTGGCATCTAGGCAAGAGCAACCCCAGGTACCAGCACAGGTTGGGGAGTGACCAGCTGGAGAGCAGTGTAGGAGGAAGGGACCTGGGGGTCCTGATGGACAGCAGGATGACTATGAGCCAGCAATGTGCCCTTGTGGCCAAGAAGGTGGATGAGAAGGGGGGTGGTTAGCAGATTGAGAGAGGTTCTTTTCCCCCTCTACTCTGCCCTGGTGAGACCACACCTGCAGTATTGTGTCCAGCTGTCGGCCCTTCAGTTCAAGAAAGACACAGAGCTGCTGGAAAGAGTCCAGCACATAGCTGCGAGATGAGGAAGGGTGTAGAACACTTCCCTTACGAGGAAAGGCTGAGGGAGCTGGGTCTCTTGGGCTTGGAGGAGACTTAATAGATTAATGTCTATAAATATGTGAGGGGTGGGTGTCAGGAGGATGGAGCCAGGCTCTTCTCAATGTCATCTAGTGACAG
>JAOXOE010000405.1:20066518-20098939 GCA_028565055.1 Phoeniculus purpureus | reverse complement strand
GTGGGTGTCAGGAGGATGGAGCCAGGCTCTGCTCAGTGGCACCCAATGATAGGACAAGGGGCAATGGGTGTAAGCTGAAACACAGGACGTTCCACATCAATATGAGAAGGAATTTCTCCACAGTGACTGAGCACTAGAAGGGGCTGCCCAGGGGTGTTGTGGAGTCTCCTTCTCTGGAGATGTTTAAAACCTGTCTGGAGATGTTCCTGTGTGACTTGATCTAGGGGATCCTGCTCTGCCAGGAGAACTGAACTGAGTGATCTTTCAAGGT
This sequence comes from Phoeniculus purpureus, assembly GCA_028565055.1. Taxonomy (NCBI): domain Eukaryota; kingdom Metazoa; phylum Chordata; class Aves; order Bucerotiformes; family Phoeniculidae; genus Phoeniculus; species Phoeniculus purpureus. Next base: position 20,098,668 of record JAOXOE010000405.1, on the reverse strand, counting down.
CCCTTCCAATCCCTAACATTCTGTGATACACAAACGTATTCAGAACAGAGGGACAGTTTAACATTAAGACTGTAGTATGTCTTTAGTTTTCAGCTGTATTTGTTCAATGTGTTTAATGACTCTTTCTACTGTGTTTTACATTTAGAAGTGTGTTACTTATGCTTAGACTAAAGATGAAAAAACACCTAAAAGCAAAGAACATTCTAAATTGGAGCACTTATCAACCCTGTGGAAAACAAATGAAGCTGGAACGCTTTTTGCGTGATATCACCCTATGAAAAGCCATGTGACTCCATGGGACAGATCACAGTGAAAATAAGAATTTGTTTGGTACTATGGGCACTGAGTTAACCTCTTTGCATAACCTATTTCTAAAGCACTTTGGGAATTCAGACTGGCAGGCACAGTAAAAGGGAGTAAAGGATGCAGTCAGGATACAAATTATTGTAGCACTTGTGTCAGAAGCAGATGAATGAAGTGATTACAATATTGATTGAACAATAGAAATACATCAGCAAATCTCCTGCCCAAGTAATAAAGCAAAAGATAAATCCTTTGATGCTTTTACATGTGACTTACAGAATGGGGATATCATAACAGTCCATTTTTCCCCACCTGAAACTTCAATCATTGTTGAAAATGGCATCTATGACAGTTACTTGAAGTGACTTGAGTGAAAAAACCCACCCTGAAGGAAATCCAAACACAGCCTAAGTATTTTTGCAGTCAGTGGCTGCTAGCAAGCAGCTTTCCCGAATCTGCTATTGTTGAGGTCAGGGTTCTTAACTAACAGGTGCCAGAAACAACAGAATTTAATAAATGAACTGAGACGACAAAGCTAAATTTAAGTGAGGAAATGAATTGGCAAAATCTTTCACCAACATCTGCATCTGAACATAATTTCATTTATTTTTACTTTGCTAATTATCCCAAAGTCTTTAATTTGCTTTTTTATCTGCCTCTATTTTACATTGAGTATTCCTGAAGGTAAACATCTAAACGTCTTTCAATACAACTTTGAAATTAACTTCTCACTTATAAGCCTTATTTCAGAGCTAGTGATATAATATTTATCAGATTTCAGAAGTGCAATGAATACACAATAAAATTCGTTATGAGAAAAAAATAGGCAACAAATTAGTGAAGGCTGGCTATACGAAAGCTTGAGAGGAGATTAAAGTCATATTGCTGATATTCTGTTGGCTCTTAGAGAGAGTCCTCTGCAAATGTTTAATGAATAACACTTTCAAAATGCTAAGGGAGTGCTACACATAGATTACCGGGGAAAATTACTACTTAAAACTGCAGAGTTGAAGCCAGAAAGAAATCCAACCATTCCCATTATGGTTGTTATGTCTGAAATTCAAGCTTCAGTGCTACACAGATGACCCAGGGAACATGCTTTAATTCTCCTTACATCCAACAGATGCAGAGAGCTGCAGAACACATTAATATTAATTCAATTAATGGCCTTAATAATCTGTGATAAAAATACAGATCCTACCCCAATTTTCAGCAGGCTACCCAAAGTAAAATGACTGAACTGGATAAATTACAGCTGAGCACATCCTTAAGCACAGAGCTACCCATTTACTACTGAATCTTCCTATTGGACAATAACATCCATAAGATTTACAACTCATGCAGTGACATTAGAAAAGGCATCAGATCTTTTTTCAGAATTTATCTGACACACATTTAATCTTTCAATACAGTAGGTACAAAGCAAGTGACAGAAGAGGTTATCTTCATGTTATGAGTTACATTGTCATCCTTCAATATCCAATCCCTTGCCAATTTCCTTCACCTTTCAAGCTGATTTCTGAAAATAATTCCTAATCAAGACCTGGCAGGTGACAAGTTTTGGGCAAATTCCTCTCACAGACCCTTCATCAAAGAAATCAGATTGTTTCTATTGAAGTGCTGCACCATAATTTTGTCTGTTAATTTTTGGATTTGCATTCTGTGGATCACATTACCAGGAAATAGAAGCTGTAACAGAGCAGCAGTCTCCTGGGTGTTGCAGAGGTTGCATATAGTTGCTGGAGTGGAGTTTTGGCTTGTGCCACATCCTCTGCTGCCTGATTAGAAACAGTTTTATTGCTAGATTCACGTGTTCTTTGAGCTGGATTCATGTGCTCTTTGAGAGCCGTGTGTTATGGCAGACATTCTACTGGCTTCGAACTCATTAGACAAAAAAAATGTCAGTATCTCTGTCGACAAACAATTTCCTTTAACTCAAATTGCAAAACGAACTTTTGGAAGCACCTCGATAGTTTCTTGAAGCTTATGTGAAACTCTGCCCTATACTACAGAGTAAACAAAGCCACTTGGTTTCAAAGTACTCAGTATGTGAAAAGAAGTTGTACTTAGCCTGTAGACTAAGACTAAAAAAGCAGAAGCTACCAGATTACTCTGGAGTAGACTGAATGTGTTCTAGTGTCTGTGTGTGTCTTGGAATGTGCCACACAGCAGGGAACTCACTCTTGCAGTTATTACCTGTGGAGGCAGGAAATCCGAACCTTCAAGTGGAAATAAGTGTAATTGTGATCCCCCTTGGCAGCAAGCCTGGAGCCATAGGCTGTCCCTCTGTGGGCTCCTGTCCACTCCCACAGATGCCATAGGAGTTTGTCAATACAGACAAGGAAGGCAGACAGACGGTAACGTTAAGGCCAGCCTGCGAAAGGCACATATAAATTCCATCCGTTACACAAGGCTACGCGCCAGCACTTAGCGCTTGAGTGTAAAGTGAGCGCAAACACGCTTAAGTGCCCTGGTTACACTTCACTTATTTGCTTATGCCCTCAGCTACTTCATCACCTCCTGAAGATGACTGTCTTCCACTCACTTATGCGGTAGAAATATTAGTTTTTAAATATCAAGAGAATACCACTGCTGTGTTGAGTGAGTTCTCTGTGTTTTCTATTCATTTTGTGCAAGTCAAGTGATACTAAGTGTAGCAGAGTCAGAAACACTGAGAGACTTCTCTAGTAGATGGGAATCTTCAAGAGGTACAGATGGAGTTCCTACCTGTAATCTCACACCAGTTCAAGCACTGTTAAAAAGGCAGAAGGGACTGTTTATCTTTGGGGAAAAAACACAACTGAAGCACAAGCGAAGGCACCTAAGAGAAACAGTTGCAAAGGACAATGACCATTTAACGCACACCTAACTGTTTTTCCTCCAACAGATTTTCCACACTCCTGCTGGAACCACATCTCCCCAAAACCAAACTGTGAGGAACCCAGTTCCATTTTGCTGTGCTGTTGAGGAGCCTTCACTACTGAGGATCTTTGATCTAGTTTTCAGTCTCTCAAATTTGGAAATGTTTAGCTGATCTTTAGTTCTGCGCAGTCTAGACTAGAATCACTCTGCTCCATCTGAAAGTATTTCTGCCCCAATAGGAGTCTAAGCCAGGTATTAGGACAGAGATTCACCGTAAGAGAAAGCAGGTGAAATTACAGATACCAGCTGGCTCTGTCAGTCTTACATTCTTTTATTTATTTGGTGGTTTTTAAATTTATCTTTGTCCTTTTGGAATTTCATTCTCACATGGACACTTAAACAAGTTAGTATTTTCCTTAGTTAAACAAAGATAATAAATTGCTTTTAAACAAAGTGAAAAAAGTTGGCACCGCATGCCTTTTTACCGGCTCTCAGACTCCATGTGAAATTGTGTGCTTTTCCCTCTCCCCAGTGGCAATACCAGAGAGCAAACTCACTCTGCATTACTGTTTTCCTAAACATGTGTGGAGATATTTAGACGTTGACCAAACCTGCTGCTGTACGACAGATGTTATGAAGAATGAAAGCCAAAACACTGAAGCTTTTGCATTCCTAATGAGCAAACTGTTCCTTTTTTATTGCCTTAGTTATGGTGTATGGGTAGACTGAAATAGCTCTGATGAATGCAGGGATGCAGAGCTCTGTGTGACAGCGAAGCCCTGGGCAAGTGTAGCTCATTAATATCACACGAGGAGGGATGGCTCCTTGGAGGCTAGGGATTTATACAGCCCAATGCTTTACATATCTGTGCTGAAGCAAGCTAGATGTCATGACTGTAGGCGAAAGCAAAGCCAAAGTTCACAGCTAGACTTAGCAACGTAACGAGCAATCAACTATCTTAAAATAGAAAGCAGAACTTTTGTTTTAATACTATCATGGGACAAACTCACATTTACTTGCAAGTCCCTTTGAAGCTGGAGTCAGAACTATTTTTTGTCTCTCATAGAAAAGGGTAAAAATATTGTTCAAAGAAGAAATGCAGTGCTTTCTCAGAGGAGGACATAACATTCAGTCCTCAGATTTATGTGACCACCAGTTCCCTAGAAGAGGCCAACAGAAGTTTACAGTCTGCAGTTCCACATCATGTCACAACCCTATGGCTTCCCCCTGCATGGGAGCAATGGGTGCTAGTCTGTGTGTCCTTGAACTGTCTTCTTTTCCATCCACATTGTAGAAGAAACATCACAACAGGCTGTGCATCTGAGCTCATATTATTGTGACTGTTCCTCCCTCTAGGGACTAGAATTTGCTGGCCTTACTCCTAAATTTGCTCATAGACTTCCAATAAGGTTATTCATGTGTATAAAGTTAACAGATCAGATAGTGTTTTAATAGCAATTACTTTATAGGCCACACATGAGCTCCATTTCTAAGTCACAATAGTTCAACTTTAAAATCCATCTTTCCCAACCTCTCTAGCCTGTTTCAGTTTAAGAAGAACAAAAAAATACTTCAGTTTTTGCAAATAATTCAGTGGCACTTTTGGTATTTAAAATATTTGTTTGGTTTTGCTTCCAATTTTTCTGTTTCCTGTCAAACTTTCTCCTCTGTTTTTGAAATGAGAGAACTAACAGGCTAAGTCCCATTGAACTGAGTGTTTCAGCATGATGTAAGCCATGGGTTGTCAGAACACAAAAATACCAGCATACTTCCACATATTCTCCAGGGAAGCAAGAGGGACACAGCAGAAACAGAATGTGGGAATGCTTTTAGCACCACTTACTGCACTACTGAGTGCTAAGGAACCTGTGAAAAGGTGTAATTAATCAGCAGCCTCTGCCAATTGAGTTACTGCTTGTCTAGCATAAGGAAGGATCGAGGACTCCTCAGTGCGTCTGTGCGATTCTCCTCCTTCCCACTCACAGGGTATGACTTTTGACATAATCTATCTGATAGCATAACTGAATTATGATGGCTTACATTTTAATGCCAACATCTGTAAGCACTCCCCTAAGTATTACAGATTACACTGCATGCATGTTCTAAAGTCTGACCTCTTTGGAGAAGAAAGAAGGGAGGTTAGATTCCAAATATAGAAGGCATTTATCTTATACATTCTTAACAGGAAAGGCAGCTGTTGTCAAAATCTGCTGCTTTTCACCTGGGTGAGTATGCATCCATTATGGCTATTTCAAAGACTGGATTGCAAAGCTGAAATGCTACTGCAAACGTAGAAAGACTCTTCCCCACTTAAATAACAAAGCCCAAGCAATTTTTCTGAATGGTCTTTACACAGGTTACAGAAGTCAGGCTCATGCATAGCCAACCTATTTAGGAATGAAGCCAGAGATTAGTATAATTTTTAATTTGGTTACCAAAATACTTCCTGTGACAGTGTTCTGAAGGTGTTGATTGTGTAACTTCAGAGCTCTGACAGCTTCAAAGGAATCAGGTGAATGGTGGATGTGGTTCTTCAGATCCACTTCATTCCTCAAGGCAAATGTTCAGTAGGGACTATAAACTGGTACACGGTTGCTTTAAAAATACCAGAGTGATGGATCTGTTTTGTTCGCTGTTACTATGTGCTGTGTTAGTTTGACAGGCCAAGCTGAAGACAGGGTTTTCCCTGCTTGGTAGACCCTTGTAGTTTGTGCTTCAGTAAAGCACATAGTTTGTGCTTTATATTTGCGGGGAAACCACCTTAAAAAGAACAGATCATGGAGCTACCCTTAAATTCTAGAGTCCTGTCCCAACCTTTCCTCCTCTGCTTTACTGTGTGCTTGTAAGCTGTTAATACAGCGAGAGAACCTTGGTACAAGAGTGCTGGCTCTAATGCAACCTGAGAACCAAAACTGTATAATTCTTTTCTGTGTATAGTTAAGAACAAGACCAGTAACATTTCAAGAGTGCTGTCATCAGCAGAACTTCTGTACCTATGTCAGGAAGCATCTCTGAAGTGAGAAGTGTAAGCAGCTCAGTTAAAGAAAGAAAAAATTACACCAGCAGCAAGACACCATGAAGAGCTAAGGTACATCTATACAAATAACAAAAGACATGAGCTGTCATTTTGCAGCATAAAAACATACCAGACAGTGCAAATAGCAACCTAAAGAACCACTATAAGATGTTTACTTTTACCTGCCAGGGTAGGGTACTTATGGTCACGGTGACAATATATAGGTTGCTCATTTTTAATCTTTGGTATTGCACACTCAGGGTGTCATAAAGATTCTGTCTCTCAATATTTTAGGGAGCGTGTTTACTGTAGAATGACTGACAAGCGCACAACACAGCACACAAATGGGTTTTACTCTGCCAGCCAGAGTGTAGCTTTCAGTCAAGTTAAAAAAAAAAAAAAAAACCAAGAAAAGCAACACTCCAGGTGAAAATCTGTCCACATCTCTGAACTCTCACTCTATTTCTAAAACAAACTTGAAATGAAAACACATTAACTCAAACTGGTGGGCTATAGCCACTTGCTAGCTTTGGATGCAGAAGAGAATCCCAGGTCTTTTCCCTGCAAGCCACATGCATCTTTACTCATAGAAGATTTGCTATGGCAAGGCCAAGCACCAGATTGAGCCCTCTTTCTCCATTACTTTTGTATTTTGTACTAGACCAACCATTTGTTTAAAACATAATAAAATGGCTTTTTTGTCCCTTGGCTTGTAGATCAAACTGTCAAACTGCAGTCATTCTAATTTCAATTAAACAAACAATAGCCACATCCATGATGACAAAAGTACTGCCAGTATTTTCTAAAAGGCTATCTGCCACAGCCTTTTGTTGCGTCCCCTCTCATTGCAATAACTTTGATCAAGAAAGTTAATAAATCCTTAATTGCAAAAGTCTCTGCATTTATAATCTATTTTTGAATAAAGGGTGGGGACATGAACAATGAAGTTGATTGCTACAGACAAACCTAGCCAGTCTCAAAATCAGAATGCAGAAAACATGGCAAAACCCCACTTGCTTTCAGGTTTCGTAACTAGTGAAAAGACATTCCCCCAAAAGCATTGTTGAAAACTTGGAATAAGATGCACTAGGGTGCCAACTGCAAATTAAACCGAAGAGCCCATTTCAGATATTATATGGCTTGAGTCCATATAATAAGAAGGCACCATGAACATGACAATGTCTTTTCTGCAAGGCAGTACCATGATACAATTGCAGCTGGGTCCCAGACAAATAAACCTACAGACCTGCTAAGAGACATTATGTAGAACTATTAGAGAAGGGAAACTTGCCAAAGCAAGCATCAGCACTTCAAAAACACTTTTGGAGATGGCTTTTTTCCTGGAGAAAAAGCTGAGAAAAAAATCTGTACAAATGAAAGGACAGGGCAGTTGAAAGCGGAGGTAAAAAGGCAAGAGGAAGTACTTGGATAATATTGCCAAAGCAGCTGAAGTAGTTGCTGAAAGAGCTAATAGTAAATCACTTTATCAACTCACCAAGGTCCCAGCTAGCCAGTGTGTACTATGTGGGAAGGTTGTCAAGGATAAACAGAACAAAACTTTAACTCAGAAAAAACAAGAAGTGCCACTTTCCAAGAACTAACTCAGTGAGCATCACACAACACTTCAACAAAGAACTTACAATCCCAGAACTGAACATTAAACATGTCACATCGCAAAGACCTCCAAACAGTTAAATCTGAAAGTGAAGGCGGTGGGGGAATGATATGGGACAAAGACAAACCTTTACTACAACACTTGAAATTGAGATACCAAAAAAAAGGTCTCACATGAGTGTGACTTAGTGTGACAGTGACTCAGGTGAGCAGAACTGTGGGTAAAAGTCAAGTCATTTCAAGCCCTCATTTTGTTTCTTTTTAGAGCTGTAGTAAAGCAGGAACAAACTGTGTTCCATGTGTTGACCAGATTTTACCCTAAGTATTATCATCAAAGAGAGCATCAAACACCATATACCAGTCAGCACAAAATTCACAGATTTCCCCAACACATGCAGAGCTTCTATCACGAACCACAAGAGAACATCTTGAATTGTTATTATATTTCAATAAAAATTATTACCATCATTACAGTGGAGCTTGCATAGTTAAACACAGGCTTGAAAGAATGGTTCATCATATAGATGGACATTAAATAATGTATTCTCTAAACAATTTGGTTTCGCCATTAATTTTAATTAGAAAATATGATGCAAAGTATGATATGCACATTCCATTGCACAGCAAAAATACATTTTGAAGAGCTAGCCTTTCAGTGACAGAACTTGAAGCACTAGCTCAACAGAAGGGCAAGACAAAAGCAATCTAATATTAATCCACCAAAAAAGATTTTTCTGTTATGAGAAAAACCGAAACCTAATAAAAAGTGAAGTGAACTGGAACTCAATCACTTCATTGGCCTCAAGCTGCATCAGGGGAGGTTTAGATTGGATCTTAGGAAGAAGTTCTTTCCTGAGAGAGTGGTCAGGCATTGAAACAGGCTGCCCAGGGAGGTGGTGGAGTCACCATCTCTGGAGGTGTTTAAAAAACAAGTAGCTTGAGCGCTTGGGGTCACGGTCCAGGGATTAGAGAGATGTTGGGATGAGGGCTGGACTCAAGGTCCTTTCCAGCCATGATGATTCTAGGATTAGAAAGACACAGCAAAGCAGGATGTCTATCCATTTCCATGCACTAGCAGTGAGGAAAAAGTCTACAGGCTTTTCAGAAGGAAAAATCAATAAATAGGCAAGTTGGCAGGTGCATTTACCAGCTTAAGCAAGATCAATAAAATTATCTGATTTCAAGACCAATCTGTGCACTTGTAATGCATATTATTTCCATCATACCAGATGGATCTGAAAGGTAGACATCAGCCAGAGGTACAGACTCCTTATTGTTAAACTTACCCATAAAAGGTATAGAAATATTCAGCACATGTTAAAAGACAGTCAAAGAACATGATTAAAACAACCTTTTCACAAAACTCTTTGGAAGAAATAATGCATGGGACCTAGGCCTTTAATGCCACAATGGTGAAGCTCTTTTGTACCTTAACAACAGTCTGATATTACTGAAAGAATTTGGATCATCTAAAAAGAGGAACTATCTGAAAAATATTTGCTTGGATTACAGCCTATTTATAGTTCTCACAACAGAATCACTTGCTGAGAATTGAACCCAGTAAGAAAGTGCAGAAGGGCAATACACTATATCATAAGTTATAAAAGAACAGGAGTTCATCTGGCAACCAGGTCACAGATATTAAAAGACTGCTCATAAATGGAACTTCAAATTCAAAGTGTTGCTCAGATTTGATCCTTAACAATTTTTGAGTATATTTCAATTGAGCCAAGGTACCTTATAGCATGTACAAAAATATGTAGAACTGCTTTAGGTTATTGCCCAGAGGTGCTGCCAGAGCCATGTGTACCATATTTGGGATTAAACCTTCCCATTATCGTAGGAAGCCCAGCTAACAAAAGAGAAAACATTCCCTTTTCTGCAGACTCTCACTAAACAGCAGTGCCAGCAAGAGACACTGAAAGAAATCCCTGTGCCTGGAAAGTGGCAACCAGTGGCATTTTGGATACCCTAGGGCATCCAGGGCTTTTGCCTGGCTTGGTCTGACCGATGACAAATGGAAGAGCCAGAAGAGTTGCCCTTCTGTAGTAGCAGCTGGAAACCAGATGGGATAGGTCAAAGCACATAAAACAATACTAGATACCTGCTCTTGAGGTATCTGACTCATTGCTTTATTATTGGTTGTTTTATTAAAGTACCAGAAAGGAATCTCAATCTGATTAAGTTACCTGCACAAGAATGAAGTAAGAATTACAGGCATCATGTTGTAACTCACATGAGTTTAGCCCTTGCACACATCAAACTGATGGAGGAAGATAGTTTCATTTTCATGTTGTTAATGTTTCTGACTGATGCTAGTTTACCTGCATTCATGGCACATAGCACTGTTTAGATAAAAATATTTCATTTGGAGGAATATGTTTTTGAGTAATTTTATCCAGATGTTGGTCAGAAGCTTCCAAAATAAAGGAGGCTGCAAGTACCAGAACTTATGCCCCTTATTTATTATCACAGCTGGGAAGCAGGATGCAGTCACCCAAATATCCAGTGTAGGACCACCTGGTTTGACACTGGGAGATGTGGAAGAAACAAGTGCTGTTACTGAAGGAGTACACAAAAACAGGATTTAAAGTACAGCTCATTTTGTAGCCATGAGAGTAGGAGACAAAGAATAATTGTAGGCAGAGAGTGACAACAAAAGCAAAGCATGAGGACAAACAGTGATACCCCTTCCTTTGACTTCAACCTCTGTTATTAGTTACGGATAACCTGTTCATTCTTCAAGAACCTGCTCTCCATCCTAAAAACTCCAATTCGTAGTTTAGCAAACAAGCGACACAAAAGACTTCACAAAGCTACCATGCAGGGTCTGATCAGCAGTTTTGAAGCAGACTAAACAAAAGGCTTAGGGAAGAAAGTGTTAGTCTCTTCCCATTTCCACTATACTCTTGGTCAGGTTGGCACAGCACCACAGTGATTATTCTTGGCAGTTCCGTATCAGTAGGGTAATCTATATTTAGCCCATGGACTTTCCTATAACAGTTCGTGCTGTCCATCGGAAAATACTCTTGGTGAATGTAAGCAATGATGAGAATTAAGGAACACAACCTTTAACAATCTAAGCCTTTCCTCTTTTCCCAAGTCTAATGTTTTCTTTAGAAAATAGCTCCCTTTCCAGCTTTGTGCCACTTTATCCCGCGATTTCACAAGGCTTCGCCCTGCACAGCAAAATCCACGACAAAAACAATTAAAGAAACAGTTAATTGTCACTACTTAAGAATAATGAACATTTTCATAATGAACATTTTAGCAGAATCAGGTACAATAGTTACTGTGCTTTACACGCACAGTTGCTGTCTGGGCACACAACCAGTGCTTGAGCTGCTTTTTTATTTTCAAACTAGAAACGCCTCTCTTACCATATTATGTCAAGACAAACTCTCTCTATCACAAGGTATATATGTAAAGGCAAGTTAGTCCCCTGAGGCAGTATGTACTACCACAGGACCATGCAGTTTTACTAATAAATACTCTTTTTATCAATTTCAGTTACACCATCTTTGAAAATAATATACACCAAGCGCATAATCAAATACACATTCCCAAATAACAGATGGAGAAGGTTGAATTTCTTTGTACCTCTCTACTCCTATGACTCTGTTTCTTCTAAGGATAGCCATCCCCTCATTTTTTTAAGTCATAAAGAAAAAGGCGGTCTCCATTTCTCAACAGTATACCCAAGGCACGATGAGATTATCACAGGAATCTTAACTGTCGAACTAATTTCCAGCCTTTACATTAAACTCTACCTATCTCCAAATAGGCAATAGTACAATTACCTCATTTCTTTCAAAGTTTCACTGTAGGAATCACTAATAAAAACTGAAAAAAAAGCATTTCCTCAAAGGCTGAAATTCAAAGAAAACAGCATTGCTGAATGTATAAACACAGAGTCCTAGATAATAGGCAACCAAAACTACGCTATTCCTGCTTTGCCTGACAAATTTTTGGACTTTACATTTTAATTTAGTTGTTTCACTTCCTTTTTCTTATCAGCACTTATGTAGTAGAGTTGTATTTTATTCTTACTACAGGTTTAGCTAACTCCTATTGCCAACTAAAATCTTCCAATAACTGATTAGAAAGCTAAAAAACTTTTTCAGCTCTTTAAGGAATGAAATATTTGAAGATAACATGGCTGAAGCCCATCTCATCACCATATTGTGCACATAAATCAGTCCTAACAAGGAAAGTACAATTTTTATGCTAAGAACATAGTTTTTCTCTACAAGAGTCTTCCTCTATGTGGTATGAAAATAGTGATGGAATAAAATCAAGAAGGAGTAGCAGTTGCCAAATGAGTAGTAACTGGGATATTTATGTAAGAATCTCGTGGATGCTGTTTTCTCACAGTAACACTTTTCCTCCTGGCTTTCTTAGGGCCCAGCTTGGTTCCAGTCTGCTGGTTTACAGCCTTCACTTTTTTGCTCAATCCATATACAATGAGCCTAGCTTTCAGTTCAAAGAACCTTATTGATGGGCTAGGCTATACAAAAACAATTGCACCTTCAAGTACTCTCCATGTCTGTGCCTCCCTCCTCATAGCAAGTGAGGAGAAGGGGGAAGGTATGATCTGGAGGCAAAAAAAAAATAGTATCTAATGGTTCATCTTCAGTAGAAATCATGCCGCAAACTAAGACCACGTGAAGGATCAGGAAAGAAATCTGTGGGAAGCACGGCAGAAAAAATCCAAAAACTATATTGGACATAATTAACTGTACTCCTGTGGCTGTCTCTGAAATGAGATCACCAGCATTTGTGCTTGCCAGAGAAGACCAAATCACAAAGTATACTAGTATAATAATAATTATCTGCTGCAAATCATTCTGCGAAGATGCGTGTCATTCCTACAGAATGAGTTTACTTTTGAATGTCTTTTCCAATTGAATTTAATATCCTTTTTCTACCCTTAGTGACTACTGCATTGGCATTGGGGAAATTAGAGCCTGGAGTAAATGCAGAGTTCTCATTACAATTTACCATTAGTTTTGTAGTGTTAAATTAATCACTCTAAAGCCTCACTCTGTTCTTCCTGCAACTTTCTGGATGTGTTGCTGGTTATTGCAGGAGTATGTGGGAACAGCATGGACTGTGTCCCACACAGGCTGAACTATACCTGCCCTCCAGTGCCCTCAGTGTTCTGTGAAGGAGCACTAGACACACGAGCAATTAAAACTTGTTACAAGAGAGCGGTTGAAAAAATTTAGAAGGTGCGTGATAGAAGACAGTGTTGCAGAAAGATACTCAGATCTATGCTCTAAGATAATTTTTCTTACTGTCTTAATACAAAAAAGCCATCTTCCCCTCTCAGTTACACACACAGTGCCAGGAAAGTCACTGGTGTTAAAAAGGAGAGAATCTGACACACTTCTATTAAAAGAAAATAAGAGCAAATGGACTAGGGTGAGGTGCTGCCTGGAAATGGGAACAAAAAGATTTTGAGCCCTGGAATCAGCAGAGGGTGAGGCAGTCACTGAGGTGAGCCAGCTGTGCTCTTACACTGAAACTGCTCCAAACAGGCTTAAAAACAACAAGTGCCCTTTGTCATTTCCAGAGGCACTCCAGACACGCAGCTGAGGGCGCATTTCAAGAAGTATTATTAATTTATTATATAAATAAGTACACTGAGATGACAAATTCTAATGAAAACTAGTTAAGACTTAAGTGTGCTTTTTTAATAGTTACTTTTCTGTAACTTCATAATGCTTTTCCTTCAAAAAATCAAAGCAAAGGATGCTATCCTTACATTTAATGCATTTCAAATAAAAAAGGCATCATTACTGACTTTTCTGTGTGCTGCAATGATGATGCACATTGGCCTGGGTATGAGAGACTCATTTCTGCTTTGCTTTTTTTTTTTAAAAGGAATTAGTCTAACAATGCCACTCAGAGAAAGATGGAGGGCTTTTTCCCTACTGCATTTGAATACTTATAAAACCTGGTCAAGAAAATACTTTGGAATGTCCCCTTTTATCTCTGTCTGAAACAAAACGCTTCTTAAATAGTTGCTTTTCAGCTTCTTGTCCAAAATCCTTTATAGGATGTCCCTTTCCTCCCACAGTGATCATTGGAATAGGTTCTGGTCTGCTCATAAACTAAAGAGTTCTAGTCACCAAGCCAAAGAATTATTCTCTCAGTCACTCTGATTCAGCGCACATTGATGTATCTAATAGAAAATTAGGCAGTTTCTATAGTAACACCTTTCCAGAGAGACAAGTCTGCCACACTCCAGTGTGTGCTATGGGGCGTGACCTCGGGAGATGTGACTCAGGGTTGAATACAGATGGGTATAGAAGTGTCTTCCATTTCTATTTGTATATTCCAGTTACCTAATTTTTAGCTGACAACAGAGATGCTCTAAGTACATCAAAATACAGATTACTGGAAATGATAAATAGCAACAAAAAACTGCTGACTCACATTCCTTTCACTTTAACCCCAATAAACTTACTGAAACATAACAAGGTCATAGGAAACAGTGTGTTGGTGCCTGTATCATCCCTCTGACACAGGCAGCTCCAGACGAATTGGGTGAACTGACTGAATTCGTCTGGAGAACACTAAATGATCTCCACAATGTCAAATCGGGCCAAACTGTAGGCCTTTCCTACCAAAAACAGCCAGTAACCGCACTGTCGTTCTGGATGCATTGCTGAAGAAATACTTGAATGAAGATGAAAACTTCTCATTTTATTTTCTCCATAAGGGAACAGTAGACTGTTACTCAACTGATGAAAGAACAAGCCCTAAGGCTTGCAACTCTGAAGAACATGAGTTGCAGTAGTTGACATGTTAAAATTAGCACAATTTTAGAAGTATACATCAAATATTTTTTAAAAGCTTTGTTCAATATAATTAGTTAATCTATAAACTTGTAGGGTTGGTCTCAAGACTGAACGTGTCCTCAAAAGATTTTCTTTTGTCTCAAGACATGTTTGACAGTTTTATTATGCAATGGTCCATAAAAATCTAAGATGTGTACTGAATTTCTTTTCCAAAAAGCACAATTGAAGAGCATTTATTTCAATGACCAATTTCCAGAGTTATTCAGAGTGCTTTGTCTTCAGTCAGTTAACCTAAAACATCCATTGTTGCCATCACCCACCAGGAACATAGCCCAGCAAGTTACAGTACTTTTATTTCTGGGTACCAACAGAATGTAGTTGTGACAGCACTGAGCTTTAACAATATTTTCCAAGTTGCTTCACAGGAGGTCCAGTTCAGCATGGTTAGTTCTAGGTAGTCTAGATCTGTCTTCTGCATATTGTAACAAAACATATGCAAACATATGATTATGAAAAGCAGGAAGTTAGCAGTTGTGTTGAAAGGGGCTCCCCTATCACTTCAAAGAGCTACTGAAGGAATAATTGTATTTCAACTTTTCTTCTTTATCAACTGGTCTTGCTCTGCTTTTCTTTTAAAGAAGCTGCATATGTAAAAAACTTACTAATGTAAGAAATTACATAATTTACGGAAGTAAAAACTTACTAATGCAAGATTTCTTTCTATAAATGTGAGTAGTTAGTACATTAGAGCACAGGATGTTGCAAATACTACAAGGTGTCTAGTTACACCCACCTACCTACACAGCTCAGTTAAGTACTACCTTGCAGGGTCCAGCAAAGGTTTTATTCAACACTTGCTGTACCTGAGCAAGGACTTCAGAGTCTTTTAGTCATACCGTGGGTAAACACAACAGCCTGATAGGATTGGCTTGAGAAAACTGCTGGTTCTTTGTAACAACATCAGGCTTTAGTATGTTAATTCAAGGTTCTCAAATATCTAAGACATGTTGTTTTTTCCTTAAACTTCCTTTGTGACCTTTTCACTGGCATATCCTTTCCCCTTACACTCTTCTCCAAATAATCTCAACTTTTTCTTGACTCACATCCAAGATATTCTTTTTTGAACTCTCTCAGCAACAATCCCTCCTCTGCACAACTTGGTGTTATCTGCTCACTTTTTCTTGTTTTCTTTGACATTCAGCAATCAGCAGGCCTGGCCTGCGACCAAATAAGTGCTAGAGCTGAGTATCCCATAGCACATGAAGTGGCTGCTGATATCATAGGGTCAACAGCAGGATAGGTTTTTCCTGCAGCCTTTGATACAGAGTATCAAACAGACTGTTAATTGCTGTTGTTCTGATGAGTTATGTTCATTTTTGTCCGCATAAATAACCATAAGGGCCTAGAAATTTTTGGTGAGTTGAAATCAATGGAGCAAAAAATGGAGCAAAAAAACCAATGGAAGAAATCACATTACTGAAGTTTTTCGTTCACTGGTTCTCCATACTGAAGATTTTACTTCTGGCCTATTTAGAGCAGGCCAGATCATGGCTAGTTTTTACGCAATGCACAATACAGCGTTTTGACCCCTTCTCCTCCACACCT
The DNA here is from genome assembly GCA_028565055.1 of Phoeniculus purpureus. NCBI lineage: Eukaryota > Metazoa > Chordata > Aves > Bucerotiformes > Phoeniculidae > Phoeniculus > Phoeniculus purpureus. The sequence continues at coordinate 20,082,462 of JAOXOE010000405.1, read as the reverse complement.
GCACAGGCATAATATTCACCATACAAATCTCTCTTTCACGTTTCCTCTTAAAACTATCTTGTCCCAGTCCTATTTTAAACAATCAAGAATCAGACAGTACAATCAGTTCTAGTCAGGAACAACTTGTATCTTTAAGTTATTTAAGGTCTCATTACTTTCTATATACAAATCCAGCAGCTCTCTGTGGTCAGTTTAGGAATGTCCAGAAAATCATCCAACCCAAACAGTGCAAGAGACTAAAAATCCATGACCTAATGTTTTTTCTTCTTCATTTATCAGGAAATTAGACTTATTTATATAATTTAAATTCAGGCATGGTCAGCCTTTCTGCATACATAAAGAATTAGATCTAATATCCCCGTGGAGCCTAAAGAGATCACATACATTTAGGAAAACAAATACAAGGCCATTATATTTCTCTAATAATACAATTATAATGAGGTGTTTCTTTTACATTCACAATAGCCATATCTTTTGCAGCTGCTCTCTTACATATCTGTCATAAAAATAGTCTGAAAATTTAAGAAGTTTATTGCCCTGCAAGGAGCATCACTGGAAAAGATATTTTTTGATGTATTAAAAATATTACTTATAGTTTGGACAGATGTCTATGAACCTATGTTGAACATTGAGGAAGGATAGGAATACTTGATGTTAATATAGGACATTATAAATCAGGACAATGGGATGATTATTCTTTGTTGTATGTAATAGCACCTAACTGCCTTCAAATGTAGGAAGCTGAGCTGCTATATACCATCCAAACACAGCAGGTTCTTACCCTATTGAATCAGACTGGGCACTGAATAGGAGACGTAACAAGTGAGAATAGCATGTGGACAAGGCTGAAAAAGACAGGCAAGTGAAATATTACAGTCAGGCATACTGCTGTGTTGCCTGCACAGGTAGACAGGCTTCTAAATCACATGCCAGTTTAGTAAAATACTGTCCCTTTTGTTAATAAATCTGGATAGTAACAACTCAAACCAACTCCATTTGAAATCAGAGAACCAGGAGTGGGATAGAGGAAATACTATTCAACTGTGACTTCTACTGGGAGAAAAAAAGCTCAAGCATAGTAAGCTGAGAGTATTTTTAATCTGCTCATTTAAAGCAGAAAGAAAATCTCCAAAATACTTAGCAGTGGACAATTGGGAAGAACATAGACCAAAGTACTTAATGGTCATAAGCAGTACTTAAACAGTCATCTTCATGTGCAAGAAATGGGACCTCTAATTAAAGACAAGAAATGAGATGAGCAAATGCTGAGTATTAGAACAATAAGGAACACACATATGTCAGTAGTACAGGACAAGAAGGGAATAGAATGCAAGGATACAACCTCTTAGAATCCTGCAAGGAAGGAAACAGTAACAAAACCAACCCTGGAAAAGAGGAAGAATGGAAGGAATCGTTTTTTACATAAAGAAATATGTTCAAGGTTTGGGAAGGAGGGAGTAATCTAGAATATAAAGCTATAAAATATGAGTTATAGCCTGGAATTTCATCTGAGGTTCTGAGATTTGAATTTCACTGTTAATAAATTAACTTAATAGACCCACCCACTATTCTGATAGAAAAATGGCCTCTCCGTTTATACTGAACTGTTTATTCTATATTTAATACTCCCTGTAGGTGATGGAACACTTGAGACTGCCAACTGTCAACACAGCAGTATGACATTTAGTATTAATGAGTCAATAAATATGCCCTTTTTGTTATGTATAGAGGCCCAAGATGATGTTCTGTCTTTGATTTTTCCTACTCATTAAAAATATACAGCCTTTCAAAGCATTCCCTATCTGACAGAGATAATGGAGATTTCATTGGCCATTGCTTGCACATGCTGATATATCGTCCAAACAAAAGTGTCAGAATGTTTGCACAGGAGGAATCTGGCCAGCTGGAGGGCTTTACTGAATAATAAAAAATAAAATTAAAGCATTTGTAACTAAGTGTTGTGTTTGATATAAGAATCTGCAAAAGGTAATGACTGGGTGGGTAATACAAAAGGTAATGACTGCACCAGCAGTCTGAGAACTATAACTTAAAAGTTCACAAGGAGAATACTTGTTCAGGATCTCTGGAGAGCATAGTTGGATTGGCATGAGATGCATGGTTTAGGGGTGACCTGGCAGTGCTAGGTTGAGGGTTGGACTTGATGATCTTAAAGGTCTCTTTCAACAAAAGATCTTCTGCAATTCTGTGACTGTCAGTAAAACACAAGTGGAAAGGACAGTGGCATACAGAACAAAACAGACTTAAAAGATGCAGAAATGTTTTCTATTTCTTAATTTAAAAATAGTAAATCTATCTGTCCATACTTGTATTGAGAATGACTAAACTAATGGAACATCATAAATAACACAGTACACAAGTGCAATCACCACCAAATCACTGTGGGCCCTACAGTTTCAGTAGGTATGGAGCAAGCAGAAATACAAAGCTAAAGGGCTCTGCATTCCACCTCTAGCATGACTGTGGGAATTCGCTCTGTTGTAGTGGGACTCTCTACTCCTTCAAAGCACATGACCATCGTAGAAAGTGTTATTGTACAGTCAGATGTGTCCTCCTCTTCAGCTGCCCCACTTCCCAGTACACAAACTGGTGTCAGGAGGAAATGGCTTCGCCCACCCCCGCTTCAAAACAAAACTCTATTTGTCCCTCTCTGCTTTTCATCAGTTTCATTTCAGCATTTTAATTTTTAATGGCTTCAGTAGGAAGTGCGAAGATACTTTTGAAGATTAGACTTTACTGCCTCTCTTTGATCAGAAAGATATCTAGATCAGAAAGAAAGCTCCATTCAGTAGACAAAAAATAGGGGAAAGGTTTAACATCTTAAAATACCTGTAAAATCCTCACTGCAGGGAGTAATTAAAGCACATGGAGTAATGTAAGAGCTCATCATTAAAGTTTTCTCTATTTTTTGCTGGCTGTCAGAGTCTCATGTCTTGATTACAACATTTTGATTCTAATAGCTAAAGGAACATTTTAATAGTCATGATGTTTAGTGAGCTGAGCATAAAGGACATCTGGGAGCAGTGAGATACCATTCCTTAAACTTACCTGCTACATACGAAGTGAGCAGTTCTTCATCTGCACAATTTGTCCTCCCTCACTCAGCTGTTACCTCATTAGTTGAAAAAAAATCAGATATAGCTCTTCCCACTGGAAAAAAGAGAGATATTTCATTACTTTAGTAGTATAAAACAGAATGTGTTCTATTCCCTTTGGTGAAGAAAACACAGAAATTGTTTTATGCACATCTGCAATTACTTTTCATAAGCATCTAACTGTTATCTATAAATTACCAGTTTAAAAATGTATTTGCATGTCATTCTTTGATAAAAAAACTAAAAATAAATGAATACTTAAATTATTTATAATGGAAGCACAGATCCCAATCCCACAATAAAATGTTCAAATGGATTGGAACTGATAGTCTTCTGATATCCCAAGAAAAGGTCTGTGTATTTAACAGAAGTAAAATTCATAATATAATAAATTTATATCTATTTTTTTTATATATGCTTCTTGGTTTTCTCATCCCATATGAGCAAACCCAATGGACAGTCAGCTGCCAGAGAGGAAAGTGAGGCAGAAGTCACAGGGGAAGCAGAAAATTTGCAAGCACAGAGGTCAGAGAACTGCTGTGTCAGACAAACATCTGTATTTCTAAGGAGCTGATTGCTAAGTACACTCCAGTCAGCTTCAATGAGGTGAGTTAGATTAGATCTGCAACATCTCCAGATACTTCCACAGATGGTCTTGAGGTTTCTGCTCAACCTTAAGTACCTAGGATTTTAAACATTCATGTGCATCAGTGGTGTTAAGGCTAAAAAGATAATTCTGCTACCCCTTACAAATGTTTTTATTTAATATGCAAAGAATATTTCTGCTGTAAAGTCAGTGGAAAGGAGATATCATCTTATTTCCTAGTTTTACTAAGGAGACGAAATGTCCTGTTGTATCACAGTAGAAACCTTTTATTTTACCAATTTTCCATTTATGAACTCTGAACATACTACTTCACCATACACAAAAAAGTATCTGCTGTTAAAACTCTGCAGAGCAGGTCCAAAGGAAAATCTGCATCTCCTAAACCGTAATTGTAAAGCTTCCTAGCTGAAAACCCAGTTTCTGTTCTTATTTCACAGGCTGTCTCCAGTCATTACTAGTAGACAAAATTATTTGGGGATCTGCAAAACAATGTGTATTGTCAGAGAATCAGCTGAGGTGCAGGGGGTCCACTGGTGTGACAGCTTGGTCAAAGGCAGGCTACTGGTCAGTCATACCCAACTGAACTTTTCATGTCTCTAGAAATAGAGAGTCCACAGCTTGTCTCTGTTCTAATGTATCTTAGAAGTCCATCATCCTCCAGAATAACATATCATTAAAATAAGACGGGCACTGAACAATCATTAGTACACACCACTGTGATTTTTTTAACACGATTTTTTTAACGAGAGTTTTGGAGGGCTGGGTTCACCAGTGTGCTGGTTTGAGGGTTAAAGGCGGAACCCTCCAGAACAGATTGTTAGATTCCCCTCCCACCAATATAGGGAAGGAATATTAATGAATTTGAAAATTAGAATAAATTGTAAAATTCATTCAAAATGAAATAAATTTAGAAGAAAGAAAAACAACAATAACAGAAAAATCTTCACAATAAAGAAAAGGGAAATTTAGGGAGATGGTGTAACGGAAGAACTATATGTACAAAAGGCAACTAGCTGTAGTTCTGGCCTCCACTCGGTAGGGGGCGCTCGCCATGGGGCAGCAGCAACGGGCACTGACACTCAAGTGCTTCTGCATCCACACTGCACCAGAAGAGAAGGAAGGGAGGGAAAATGGCACAGGCCAGTCACGCACCTTCTCCCCAGCATGTGCCCAGCATTCCGCGCTTGAGACGCTGTCAGCACTCTGCTTTGCCAGCGTTCTCCTAGCAATCACGCACCCAAACCCCTGCAGCCCTCCTGCCCTTCGCGAAGACAGAACTTCACTTAGAACTGCTTTAAGGCAAAAACACAAGTGCGAAATCCCCTCCTGGTCTACCACAAATAGTTGATAAAAGCTTAACTAGTCCCATATAGAGTAAATGATATCTTGCAGGTGAAGGCCGCTGGGCTAAGGACAATCAGTGCATGGCCATGCATCCTCTCTCCTTTGTGGCTGGCTGGGGAATGCCTGTGGTGACCTACCCTGCTTCCAGTTTGTCCCTCCAGTACTAGAGCCCCCTCGGTACTTTACCCCACATTTCTGTTCCCAGAGGGGTAGACGGGAGTGGTTTGGGAGTTACACAAGTCTTTTTCTGGGTCCTTAAACCAAACCAATCACAACCAGGAAGGCCAAAGGCAGCAACCTTTTCTTTCAGATTTTTACTCCTTTTGGTTTACTCAACAGATCTTTTTTTAGTTGAAAAATTAACAATTGGACAAAGGCATCTCCATGGGGCTGCTCATTATAATAAGGACAACCTTAACTACTAAACATAGTTAAGGGTCTCCTTTTGTATTGTTGGGTTAAACAAACCTGAATCCCTTAGAGCAAAGTAAGTTACAACTTTCAGATCAAGTGCTATTCAGCTATTCAAGGGAACTTTTCTAAGCACTTATTTTTTTAATTTTGCCCCACCTAATGCATCAAGCACACTGTTATTATTTGTGGACCATACTGACCTTAAAAAAACCACAACTCAGTGTAAGAACAATGCAAATTTTGTCTGCTATGGAAGTCAAGACACAATTGCACTGTACTTCATAAAGTCAAGGATGCTGTCCTCAAAATTTTCTAAAAGCCCTGTTTCTGGGGTCCTGTTTTTGTAGAGAATTCTGGCACACAGCTGTCTACTGAGTCAGCAGGAATAGTCACAACACAGAGAACTAAGCATCTGTCTTACAATTCACCCTAGCATCTGGACCCAATTCAAACACTCTTGTTACTATATAATGGAGAAAGAAAGGGAGAGAAAAGAACCTTGAATATTGTCAGGATTTGTAAGTGTCCACAAGTTAATCGCTCCAAAAATATTATCTATGACTGTAGATAATCTCACTTTTTTTCTATTCTAGCTTTGTTTGTCTAGTTATAACTAGGCAGCATAGGAAATACATCTCAAGGAAGGTTTTCAGAGTTGCTAGTATTGCTGTACAGTGTAATAGCTACAAAAAGAAACTATCAGTTATCTTTACAAAAAAATTTATCATTGAGAAAGAAATAAAGGAGAAAAGGAGGTGCAGCTTTGTTAACACAGGGACTGACAGTGAAATTGGAATGCAGAGACTCAGAGAAGGAAAGGCATTGTAAGCATTTTAATACCTTGAGAGCTTCTCAGTGAAACACAAGACACATCCAGATATGACACCCATAACTAATGGCTACCTTCTCATTTTTCACTTGATTGGTAAGCAAGAGAGAAACATCTTCAGGCTGTTTTACTAAAGTAAAATAATCTAGAAGTGACAAGGAGGATTCAGATACATAAGGAGGGTTGGATAATTTCACATAATTATTTTAGAGACACATTTTACATCTTTCCAGAGGATACCATCTTACTACTTCTGCTGGGGACTGTTTTCAATGATATCTGCAGATTAAGTGGAGTTTAGTCCACTACATTCTATTCTTGACAGAACACTAATAGTGACCGTAAAGCACAAGCTGGAATTTATGTTATTTCAGAAAAACAGGGAAAGCTGTCAAATACGGGAGTATTATTTAAAAGTTAGCTGTACTATGAGCTGTTCAGGATGATGATTTGTAAAATTTAAAAAGTTATTACCCTTGATGAAACAAGTACTGGTTTTAAACATTTGTTCTAATATGTTTTCAAACCGCACAATATGAATTTTTTCCTTTAGTCCTTTGTAAAATGTCATGGTCTGCATTTTCCAGCCTTTAATCAATAACACCCTGCTGTTACTGTTGGCCTCTTTTGTGGAGGAGATCAAACTAGGATTCCCTCCAGAAATATAATTCCTTAGCCTTTACAGAATTCCTTAACCAGCAAGAGGGCCATTCTGAGTGTTCTCCTTTCACGGAGCTAAACCAGCCACCTCTGCTGTCCTGTGGAATGATGTTAGTTATCAGGGCACAACCACACCTCAAAAGGATTCTGAAAAGTAACTTGGCAGTATTTTTATGTTCTTCAGAGGGGACAACAGAACATCCTGAACTTGCTCCATTATTCCATTCCTCAAAGCTTAGGATCAAATCAAAGAGAATCTCTGTAAGCTCCATCTAGTCAGATTCTGATCTGCTCTTCAAAAGCTTCCACACATTCCCAAGTTTTACTTATGATGGAACTGAAGGAATCCAGTTTTATTTCTTCATGGCAGATCTTAAAGCAGAGAATCTAGTTCTGAAGTTAAAGGTGGTCATTTTAATTGCACTGACCACCTGCTGCTTCAATCTCTGTTCTCAAGACTCAGTGAAAGAAAGAAAACTGGATATTTCAATAAATACATACCCAAAGCATGGCACCACTGTGGTAATTGTCAGCACAGAGATAGCAGAGCTAGTAAGATCAGTGAGTTGTAAAGAGTTTGTATATTGAATGATTTTTCTGAAAGAATTTTTTAAAACAATGTCCACTTGTAATACAAGCAGAAATAATTTAAATGTTTCAAATATTTCAGAAAAAATAGGTGTACTGCTTAGTTTACTATAAGATGGAAACCAGCACATAATCTAAACAACATGATTACACCTTACCCTTCCAGAAATCTCTAGTAAACCCATAGTATGATATCATTGGTTACCAATCAGAAAACATAATCCTAAGCTATAGCATGAACTTTATTGCACAACTTGTCACTGATTTATTACAATCATGAAGGCCTGTTATGCATCTTGACATAACTGGGTATTAATAAAAACAGTTGCATTAGTTCTACCTTTATAGACGTTTCTGGAACACATTGGTATTATTCCAGCATGCTGCTTTCAATTGAAGGTGTGTGCTCTGCTGTAATGCACTTGAATTTTGCTTCATGCAAACCACTTGTGCTTAGGAGAGGTCTATCTAGACATAAGTTGAAGTGGTTCGCGCAGCAGCTATTACAAACAGTGGTTTGTCTCTTATATTTCAAATTAAATGAAGATTTTTCTTTTCCATTTATAGATTATGCCAGTCTCCCTCAACACCCTGAGGAGTTTCCATATTGGTTACCACTACACTGATGTGGTTTCTCATATTAAAAGCTTCCTCAAGAATCCTAGTTTTCTTCCCCAATAAACTACTGAATATTGTCAGGCAGGTGTTTTGTGCACATTAAAGGTATTTGAATAATCTGTGGATTCCAGCATTAAAGGCCCTGTCTTAAGATTCCCTAGACGAGGAAAGGAGGCTTCAATCTTAATCATGTAAAAATACAATCACACCTGCATTCAAGCCATCTACTATGACTTCAGTGTTTGACAGATTAGACATCTTGTCCTAGAGAAGACAAAGCTGTTACAACAGCAGCAAGAGGCAGTGTAAAACATGTTCCTCTGAATCACTTCGGCTGGGTTCTGGTGATGCACCAGACTCTTCAACCTGGCAACAAATACTTGTTCATGTTTTACTTGTGCTGGTAACATAGTATAACCATAGAATGGTTTGTGTTGGAAGTGGCCTTAAAAACCATCTAGTTCAAAGATCTTAACTACAGATGAGTATTAACAGGAAAATATTCAGTTGGTAAAGGAAAAAAGTTCTTCAGACAAATATGATGGCCAAACATAAGGTGTTTCTGTTCCCAAAGGCACTAATACCGTGTTTCAGGTCCTGAAGACCTTTTATTTATTAACTGCATCTCATCAGTTTGGGCTTTAGCTCATCTGCCTGCTTTTGAATTCCCAGTCATAACAACTGCTAGAAAAAAGCAGAATCCAAGCATCCAAGATTGAACGGAAACATTTTCAAACCCCACAGTGAAATAACTCTGGTGAGAAGTACAGCTAGGGGCAACTCCAGCACTTTGTCATAATGAAAAAATCCAAAGCTATTCACAAAAGCCTGAACTGGCAAACAAATCTGATACTGCTCCACTGGGAAACACCATGACAGTTCTGGTGTAAGCTCCCATTGTCCATTTTCTGTCACTTCTCAAAACATTACTGCAGTACCTCACAACTTGAAAGCTGCATTAAGGTCTCATTGTTGTGAATGTTGGAGCTTATAACAAGTAGAAAGAGTCAATTTGATGTTCTCCCTTGCTAAAGTTGTTTATGCTTGTTGTTACCAGTAAAAACACAATATAGCATACCCTTGCCTTCAGCACTCTCAGTAGCAGTTATATTCCACTTTTTAAAAGTGGCCAGGTGTTTTTAATGCACCCAGTGCTGTTAAAACCCACTTAATTTCCCTTTCCCTAAAATATACACTTTCTTGAAAGCATCATCTGTATTGTAACCCTATTGCACCACGTAAGTTATTTGAAGATCTATTTTTTAAGTAATGATGACTAAACTCATGCTTTCTTTGCTTTATGTTCTGTTCCTACAGAAAATTCAAAGCTGTAAAGATTAGTAATGTCTGCCTTTATATTGAAGTCTCTGAAATCCCTAAGAACAGTCCAGTTGTGACAGATGATGCTGGGTACTTCAGTGAAATGACTAAGGAAAAACCATTCAGGCTTCATTTTTGATTAAACACAGAACTAAATACCAATAAAACAACAATGGATGCAATATTGCTGGCCTGCACATAGCTCTGTGCAGGTTTGCAGAACCATTACAAATTGGAGAAGCTGGACGAGACTGCCTTTCTTTGCACCACATCACTCCTGATCCTATGGCAGCATTTGTACTTTTCCAAGAAATACTCTCTTGGAAGGCTGCCATATACAGGCACAGAGGCATCTAAAGCAGACAGAGATAATAGACAGTAAGGAACCTTCCTCCTCAAAGGAGGACATAGCTGTGTTGCACCCCATACACAGTTCTGTTTCAAGAACTTTGCATCCTCAAAATTTTCTGCACTATTATTTGCAGGAAGAAAGCTCGGTGACTTTTTATAAGAGCCCATGCAGTTTAGAACTCTTAGCACAGATTGTAATGATACTGTTTTTTCCCTACATGCACTACACAAATTCTGCTCAGAATTTAACAATCTATTTCTCAGACCAAAGATAAGCTGGAACATATAATCTTCACAGCTGCCTATCCCAAGCTATACAATTCCATTTGCAGAAATAGCTCTGCCTAACATTTCGCTTCTGTTTCACTTCCATTTCCAGATAAATCCATGTGCCACCTCAGACTGATGTTTTGCACTGTGTGCTGTATGTGCTTGCTGACCAAAGCAATCATTGTAGTTGACGTTTAAGTGCCAGAGGGTTGATTTTCGGTCTGCATATGGCCACCACAGCTTTTTCCATCCTGTTAGTAACTGCGTTTGCTAATCACAACAAGAAGACTGCTGTGAAGGTAGAGCACCAGTGCATGTGCACAGAACTTTCAATGCCCTCTAGTGTTTCTTGCTTGCAAATTAAAATTTAGACTGAAAATTTGTTAGCGTGGTTTGTCAAGTTGGATTTTTAAGTTGCTCTGTGGATACAGAAAATAAACCTGTTGTAAATACAGTCATAGCATGAAACACAGAAGACTAAGGAAAACTGTCCTCAACTGAGACAGGCTGTGAAAGGTTTCCAGTGTTTGAAATTACAACAGTTGATATCAGACCTCTATGCTTCTGCAAACTGGAAGACACGGTTTATTGGTAAACCCATGCATTCAGAACAAGCCTGGTCAAGAAATTGGCTGCATCTACAATCACAGGGGAAAAGACATGATGCTGCCTATAGCTACACCACAAGTGCTCCAGAGGTTTGGGGTACAGGATTAGATTGCACTGCAGGGACAGATCTACAGGCAAGTTTCAGCCATGTGGTCCCATGTATTGGATCAAGATAACCAAATGCACCTGCTCTGTGGAAGAAACTGAGGAAGTAGGAGACTGTCTCCTATGGATAAGATGGAAAGAAAACAAATAGCTGAGATTTCAGAGACCAGAAGAAACTTCAGTTGCACAATTATTTGTTTAGAATTGCATTAACTCAGTAAGAAAGAGCACACTGTCCTAAACATGATTGTCCTGATTTATGTGTGTCCACAACATGGTACAGTATGGATGCTGGAAGACAACAGGCAATCAAGCCAAGACATGACCCAAGGTGCTCATAAAGTTCTCTTCCTAAAACCAGAAGTCATAAAGACCATATTTACATCAGGATTTCACCATTTAACTCTTAACTACCTAAGAAACAGTTGTTTAGAGCTGTGAATACTTTGATTTCATTATACATAGCACAACAGCAGTAATGTGTCACTACAGTACTTTAATCACTACAGATTTGTTCACACTTTTCAGGGCAACTATTTCATATAGCAGCACTCTCACTGGGTAAGGTTTTGGATTGGTAGTTGAGATCTCTATCCTCCTGCTGTTTGCACACATCAAGATAGATCTTTAGTATCTCTATGTTACTTCCCAGTCAACAATTTCTGACCATCAGAGGTGCTTAGTTCTGCCTCATTATCTGAGGCAGAATTTATATAAGTTTAATATATGTTTATATGTTTGATGTTTTATATGTTTATATCAAACATATAAAATGAAAACAAAACTCTAAAACAATTTTGTGGTCAATTCAAACTGTTCCGTTTTCATTTGAGACAGTTTATCTAGTTACTGGCTTGTTTATTTTGAGTGTATTCGTGTTTAGTGTATGACTGCATTGTTTAATTTTCCTACTGCATAGTCATCTCTAAAAGATAATCCAAATTGGCCATAGAGCACACATAGAGTGTGCGTAACAAAGTGATAACGTTTCTGTCAGTGAGGAATAAGGAATGGTAAATTACATTACAGTAAAACAAACCATCAATCAGACAGAAACCCTCTTGTTCTTCCATGTCCTTCACAGCAGGTAACTAATACCAGTTAACGTTTCTGCCAACATATAAAGTTTTATGGCAGTTTCTTATGCATCAGCACCCAATAGTTTTTCAGCAGGAACAAATCCAGGTTCAGCAATTTTCACCAAGTGGTTTTATTTAGTGCTTAAGGGCAAAGTAGGTTAGAAGAGATGCAGTCAAGCTTTGAGGGAAAGGGTTTCTTCTGTTTTAATAAGATATTGTTTCCTTTTATTGTTTGTGCAGTCTTCAGAATCAGAAAGCCTTGAGTGACAGCACAGCTGGAGACTGAAATCTAAGCTATGCTTCTAGGTAGCTTCAAGATGTAGCTGGAATTTAGGGCTCCTGCTGAGATGTCACACAATGGGATTTTTATACTTGCCACGGGTTTCAACTGAGGAGTATATAAATACCAAGCAGGAGATAGTGTCTTATTCCTAAATAATCTCCTGAATTCTTCTTTTCAGAAATATATATAATCCCTAGAAATGCAATTCTTAAAAGTACATCCTCAGGCACTTCCTAGTGATTTTTGACAAGACTGTAAGCATCCAAATACTTCCCAGAACGTATTTCTTCACCTCAATTATGCTTTTCTTTCCAAGCACCCTGAAGAAGCCTAGAAAAAAAGGAAAGTGGTGAAGTTGACTTTTAGCTGTAGTTCCCCATCCTCCAACCTACACAAGCTAAAAAAAATCCAGAATTTTTAAAATACAAGAAAAGTTTCTAGAAGTCCCTAAAAACCAGTAAATAATGAATAAAGATTTGGCATAAATGACTAAAAGAATTAAGACATAGGAAGAATTAATAATACAGTGATATCGTTATGTCCCTAGTCATGTGACCTGAAATTATGATTGTAAAAGGCAGTAGTTGGTCTGTGCAGCACTCATCTCAAAAAGTGGAGCTGATCGTAAAAACTTTGCACAGCACCAGGTGGTGCTATTCTGCCTTTTTTAAGTCTTCTGACCTTACTAAAATACCTACTTTATAAGAATAACGTCTGATTGAAACTAAAATGCGTGGGATAAGTATTTTCTCAAGCTATAAGTCCGTTGTGGCTGCTCTTGGTGCTATGTATTTATAGACTTGATAGCACACTTGATAGGAAAATAAAGTCCTTACCTTTTGAAATAATCCTTCTTACCTCACGATTAAAATCATTACACAAATGGCTTGGTCCGCAAGAGTTCCATACACTTTCTCTCACACAAAAGAAAATTTGGCTTAATCCAGAAGTGGTGGTTGTGAGATAGCACATATGAGGAACATATATTGGCTACCAAGACTACTCCATATTCTTTTAAGCACCGTGAGGGTATGGTTGGACTCTGCAATCTAGGAAGTTCTTTCCAGCTACAATTATTCTGTGATTTGGAGATCTTCTGGTGAGAAAGCCCATTCTATCATCTAAGAACAAATATCCACGTGATTAAATTGTCATCATTACCCACTATTAATCAGCACAAGTTAACTAGAAATAACCTAGAAAGCCCTGTAGGCTTGAAGAATGTTTCTCTAGAGAAGAGCAGAATTTATGCATATTCATTCCTTACAGGTCATGATTGTGAAGGGCTATATTCACTAAAACAAATCACTGCTTTTTGCTAGTCTTTGCAGTTAATCTTAAGAAAAAAGGCCAAATAATCAAAACCAGAACAATCCAGTGCTAACTGATCATTTGCCTTATGGGGTTTTATCCCTCTTGGTAATGCAGGGGGCCCACCTGCCTACTACAGCCAAAGATAAACTATCTCCTATTTAATAGCAAGAGGTAAAGTACACAATCAGATAGAAAAAAGAAACCTGAGGCTGTTAGAACTGTTTTCAGATGAGCAGAAAATGTGGTCTCTGGATCATCACAGTTCCTCGCAGATTCCTATGGTTACCATATTGATACTGATACGTGACACTAAGCTGCCACAGTTTATAGCTCAGCACAACAAAAATAAACACAAGTAGATGGAGGCTTCATTTAACATGCTGGACTACAATATGCAGTTGGTGAGGCGCATTCTCAGGGCCTTTTAGGCAAAGAGGTGACAAAGGATAGAAAAGCCAGGAAAGTAGCCTTGTGCTCAAACTACAGTTAGGCATAGCATTTAATTCGGGAACCAGAATACAGTGAGGTAAGGCACAGTGTCCCTTATTGGAGCAGAAGAAAAGCTTTTCCTACAAATGTATCACCAAACCAAAAGTGTATTATAGGCATAAATGATACGAAACAATTCCTTCAGACTCCCCCTTGTTGAGCACTCCTAATGTCTATTAAATTCTTACAATTTTGTCACACTTCTGTCTTACCCAGATGGAGAGTCAACTTAGCTTCATCAAAGCCTCATGCTTTACCTACCCGGGGTCAGCAGCCAACACCAGGCCACAGCAAGCTACTGCCAGGATATCAACTAGAAACCCTGTCTTGCAGCAAGAGCAGACCAATTAATTACCCAATATTTGCCCCTCCAAATTCAGCAGAGGGAATTAAGTCTCTTCCAAAAATGTTTAAGTATCCCCAGACTACTAATATCTCACAGATAATGAAAAACATGTCAAGTCATATGCATGAAGAGGTTATAACCCAATTTCCATCTTGTGCAATCAATGAAAGCAGGTTTATCTTTGATCCCTAGACACACCACAGCTTACAAGCCAAGTCAGGGAAGTCAGAGTTGTTAAAACACAGCAAGCATAGCTTTACTATTTTTTTAGTGTTTTCCAAAAGAGGATTATGAGCCAAAAACTTCTGACCTAGTCAGTATAGGAAATAGTTTTATAATCACAAGCCTCACTACTATTTCTTTATGAAGAAACCACACTAGAATCTCAGAAAGATCTCTGTCGTAAGTATAGCATCATAACACACTGCTATTTCTTTTTTTCCCCACCTCTTTTATATCGGAAAAAATGCAGAAGAGCTATCATAAGGCAGTAAGAGTACCACAGATGGAAGAGGAGCCAAGGCATGCTACATTTTAGTGTGCCTAGGCTTAACATGGATGACTGTCCTGGTTTTGCTGGGACAGAATTCCAGGCCAGCAATGGTGTGCAGGCCATCAGCAGCTTGGAGTCATCCAGGAGCTTAGGCTGGGAGGGACAAAAGTTAGGGCTTTGAGTTGGCTCACAGGTGTATCTCACAACATAAATCTCAATCTCAGTATAAGAGGGGGAATTTGCTGAATGGTAGGAGCTTTTCCTGCTCGTTTCCATGTTTGGAAGGTCAGCCTGTTCCTGAGGACTGCTCACCTGTGTGTTGAGCACTGTGCACTCACTGGTATGTGTATCACTTTTTCTACTTTCTACTGTCATTAAGTGTTCGTTTGATTGCTTTGCTGAGTGTGTTTGTCTCAACTCATGAGTCTCCTCTCCTTTTCCAGAACCTTCTACTCTGCTGGAGTGAGGTCATAGGATGACAGTAGTTGCCATAGTTGAGCTCTGAATATAGGCTAAACTGAGACAAGGACACAAGAGGAATATGAAAGAGGAGCAGAAACTCAGGAGTGATACAGAGGATGCTTTCAGAGCTAGTGTTAATACTTTAATGCAGCTTCTACAAATCCCTAGTCTTTGACATTTACAAGAATTGTTTTAGTTGAGTCTTAGAAATTGAAGTATCACTAAAACACAAGTGCTGTTTCATTGTGTTTTCTGTGAGCTTTTAACAGGGGTACAATAGGCCACAGAAAAAGGAAGGTCACCATTCTATCTGAAGTCTGTTAGCTCTTATGTTTTTAACTCTATCTGCATGTAGAGAACATTACAGCATATTTTCTGAATCCAGTGAAATACATGCAACTGGAAAAATATTTAAAAGTTCTGCAGTGCAGACAAATAAACCTTTAGGGATTGTGAAGGAGGAGATTTAACTAGGCTAAAAACAGAAATATGACAACAAAAACAAATGTTAACAGGCACCCTGCATATGAAATAATTAGAATCATAGAATCATTAGGGATTGGAAAGGATCCCTGAAAGATCATCTAGTCCAATCCCCCTGCCACAGCAGGATCACTTCACTGGAGAAGTTATACAATCAGAATCACTCT
>JAOXOE010000405.1:19960145-20056312 GCA_028565055.1 Phoeniculus purpureus | reverse complement strand
ACATTCTCTCACCAGAGCCTTATAATCACCCCAAGTGGCCATCCCCTCCTTCCATGACCTGTAGACTTTCTTCTTCCACTTCAGTTTGCCCAGCAGCTCCCTGTTTAACCACACAGGTCTTCTTTCCTGTTGGAATGCCCTTTTCTTGTACTTCAAACAAGTTAGTACTCAAGCAAGCTTCAGCAAGCTTCATAAGTTACAGCACCCATCATCCAACTTGTGCAAGCAGATTTGCTGAGATGTCAGTTTGGTCACCAGAAGGCCAACAAGCCTCCCAGCATGCTGTGTAGACACTGGTTGGATAAGGCTAACAAAGGACATGAGAAACAGGACAGCAAGGGAAAGCTAGACAGAGAAAGTGCTCTAATGTCACTTTAACTAGGTGCTGCTTTTCTGTAACTTCCTTAGGTGACTAATGTGGCTTCTCTACTACTGAATTAAAAATAAAGCAACCAAAACCGGTAACGCTCTTCTTTCTAGAATCTGCATATGACATAGATACCAAAGAATGAAGGTGGTGGTCTATGATGTTACAGCCTATCTTTGTTACGTGAGAAAACATTGGAAAAGGGCTATGAAGAAGATCACTGGGGCAGTGCTATTCATACAAGTTTTGAGAACTTGGAAATGCTGGAGAAAATGGACAACTTCCACTAAAAGTTTTGCTTCCACTTTCCCCCCCCCCCCGTTTTACCATTAGCACTTAGATTCAAAGTTTTTCTACTTAAAAAAACTAGCAAATGATGCAATGGTCACTACAAAGACAAGGGGAGAGGCTCTACCTTGCAGAACTAACACTCCCAGGAGACAGGTATGATGATGGCCAAAGACAGCCTCTCAGTCGCTTGAAGATCTTTTGATTATGTTGAACATGTAGGACTTTAGGAACAACCATCAGCAGCAAAAGCTGTAAATTGACTGAAAAAAATCTCAGCAACCCTTTTCCCAAGTCCAGGCTTCAGATTAAAAGTGCTTTCTGATAGATGAAACTACACATAAATATTTTCATACAAATTATGAATTATTGAGTGTTCTGGGTTGGAAGGGATCTTTAGAAGTCATCTAGCTCAGCCACAATGCAACGAGCTAGGACATCTTCAAACTAGATCAGGTTACTCAGAGCTTCATCTTTGAATGTTTCTGGGGATGGGGCATCTGCCACCTCTCTGGACAGCCTGTTCCAGGTTTCACCACCCCCATTGTTAAAAATACCTTCCTTCTATCTAGTCTAAATCACATTTAGTTCAAAACCATTTTACCCCTCATCCTGTTGCAACAGGCCCAGTCTAAAAAGACTGTCCCCATCATACACTTCTTTGAAGGCTGCACTAAGGTGTCTCAAGAGCCTTTTCTTCTCCAGGATGATCAATCCGAATTCTCTCAGACTGTACTCACGGCAGAGATATTCCATCACTGTTTTTGTGGACCCCTCTGGACCTGCTCCAATAGGAGCATGTCTTTTGAGTGCTGACTCTAATGGTGGACACAGTATTCTGGGTGACATCTCTCAAGGGAGCAGAACAGCAGGATCACCTCCCTCAGTCTGCTGACTGTGCTGCTTTTGATGCAGCCTAGTATACAGCTGGCTTTTTGGGGTAGAAGTGCACATTGTTGGCTTATGTCCATACCTTTCATACACCAGTATTCTCAAGCCTTTCTGCGCAGGGCTGCTCAATCACATCATTTTCACAGACTATTGATAGCAGTTGCCCTGAGACCAAGTACAGGACCTTGCACTTGGCCTTGTTTTAACTTCATGATGTTCACACAAGCCTACTTGTCCAGTCCATCTGGCTGGCACCCCATCCTTTCAAGCGTGTCAACCACTTCACTCAGAGCTTGGCATCATCTGCAAACTTGCTAAGGGTGCAGACTCCCTGTCCATACCACTAATGAAGAACTAAAACAGAACCGGTCCCAGTACAGACTCCTGAGGGTCAACACTCATCGTTCACCTCCATCCAGACATCAAGCCACTGACCACTACCCTCGATGACCATCCAACCAATTTATCCACTGAACAGTTCACCCATCAAATACAGATCTCTCCAGTTTAGAGATCACTGTCTGAAGGCTTTACAGAAGTCCAGTCTTCCCTTGTTCACTGATGTAGTCACTCCATCATAAAAGATCATTGGGTTAGTCAGGCATTACTTCTTGAAGTTATGTTGACTGTCTCAAATCAACTCCCTGCCCTCCTTATGCCCTAACAGAGCTTTCATGAGGATCTGTCTATTCTATTACTTTCCCAGGCACAGAGGAGGTGAGGCTGAGAGGGTAGTAGTTCCCAGGATACTCCTTCCTACCCATTTTAGAAATGGGCAGTTTCCCTTTTCCAGTCACCCAGGACTTCACCTGACAAGACTTTAAGTATCATGAAGAGTGGCTCGGCAACTACATCAGCCACTTTCTTGAGGACTCTGGGAATGCAGTCCACAAGGTCTCATACACTTACATATATTCAGGTTCCTCAGGTAGGCATGAGTATGATTGTCTCTTACAGTGGGAGGGACTTTGCCCCCTAGTCTCTCCTGCAGTGCATACACTTTAAATGTGTGGGAAGACATTACCAAGTACCTCAGCCTTCTCATCTGCTACCACCTTGCCAGTTCTCCTCATCAAAAGGGTCGCACTTTTTGACCTTTCTTCTACATACCTGTAGTAGAAGCTCTCAGGTGTTCTTTGCAGCCCTTGTCAAGTTCAGCTTCCTGACCTCATCAGAATAGCTTCTGTCAAAGCTGACAAGCTTAGAAGACCAATAAACCTGAAGTTATAATCATTTCAATAATTACCAATTTTTATTTTAAAAAAAGGTAGCAGTGTAGAATACAGCAATATTTTCTTGTTCCACACACGCAGGTTGTGAACATTCCAAGCAATGTGTACATTTTGAAAGGAGACTAGACAAAAAAATTAGACCAAAATGTTACTGAACGCAGGAGGATTTTTAAAAAAGGTTAAAAATTAGGTTATCAATAGTGTCTTCTTAATATTGCTTTAATTACTGAAGACTGAAAAAACATCCGACTTTACAGATAGGATTAAAAAACAGGGTGTGGGGGGGGAAAACAAAAAGAAAAAAGGCTGCTACAACACTGCCATACAGTCAAAAAAAAAAATCATACTTCAATATTTGCATACTTGATAGCAGCATTCTCCCACTGAACCACATGAAACTACGGGAAGAAAACATCAAAACAACAACAAAAAAATGGCAGTTATTCATCAGTATTCAAAAACCTAGAATGAAGTCACTAAGAAGATGAACACTTACTGAGAATTAACCAGTATTTACATTCCTAGCTGTATTCGTTCTGCTCCAACGGAAACGTGAAGTTGAGTGTCAGCTTTGTGTATTTTATTTTTGGCCGATTTGATTTTTTCCAGTTCATAGTTCGCTGCATGCTTGGAATAGAGGGTCATTATAAATCCTTCTACACAACCAACTTTAAGTAGACAGCTGAAAATAAAATGTACTACTTGTAAACACACAAAAAAATACAAGCTTTTTTCCTTTTAATTTTTCAAGTGAGCACTGGTTCCAGATAGATTATCTTCGGTATCTACCTCTTTCACCTCTGTCTCTGTCCCGGTCACAAATCCTCTCTCTCTCCCTTTCCCGATCACGACCTCTGTCACGTTCTCTGTCTCTTCTGTTATCTCTAGGACGGTCCCGCTCCCGCTCTCGGTCTCTCTCCCGAGGCCTGCTTCTCCGACCGCTGACAACTGCTTGTGTGCGGCGAAGAAAGTCGTCTACTCTCATGTCGTAGTCATGCTGTGATGAAAGGACAGCTCCATTTTATCTTATCTCCCAGATTAAAAATCCCTCCCTTCCATATCCATATGACTGACCATAACTCTTGGGAAAGCCCAGTATTTTAAAAATAAGTAAACATGTCCAGCAACCATAAGGACAAGTTTCTTCTTTCACGTTCACGGCTGCACCATCTCTGTACTTCCACTGTGCAGAAGCTGGAGAACAAATGCAGATACCAGCAAGAGACCTGAAAGCTGAGAAGCCTCCAAATGCAGCTAACGCAAATTATTTTAACAGTCGCCCCTGTTTTCTGATGTGCCTGTAAAAAGTTCTACATCAGAAACTTCTCTGCTGATGAAGTAAAACTTGCTGTGCCAAATCACAAGGACATGCCTGTAATCTTGCTTATCCCAATCAGGCTTCAGCACTGGGAGTTTCAGAGGCAGACAGTCGGAAGCCACTGGAAGCGCACACCTCAGTTTAAGAGCGTGCTTTTAACAATTTTGGTCTTCAAACCTAGGTGATAGAGGTTTTTCAAAGATGCTGGAAGTCTCTAGTTGATCTAAATTACTGATCTTTTCCACAATACTCAAACAGGGCTTAAATGGTCTTAACAGTTTACAAAAAGTCAACAAATATCAGGTTAGGCTGTATTCTGTTCCCCAAATTCCTACTCAAGCCTGCAGATTTGCATTCCCCTCTGTCACTTTGGACACTTACTACTCGTTTGTCTCTATATCTTGCTTCATGCGGTACTGGATGATGTCCTGAGTATGGAGGGTGAGCTTGAGGTGGAGGCGCATGGTGCTGATAGTAAGGGTGGTGTGGTGGCTGCTCCATACCTGGATATGGTGGCTACAAGAAAGTTACAGCAAGTTTAAGTGTTTCAAAACAAAGGAATGCACGCAAAGCTGAGCGCTGGAAATCAAGAGCAGAAATTACTTTCATTCAGATAACAAACATGACCCCTAAATATACCAAGTCACAGCCTCGCAACTGAACAGCAAAGTAGTTTTCAGTAAGCTAGCAAGCTTCACTACTTCTAGCATGCTTCACTCATTCTCTACCATTGCTTTCTCAGTAGTCTGGCCAATGCCCTCCCTGAGTCTGAAACATCCACAGCCACCTCAAAGTGGTATCGTACATAAAACTTCAGCTACTTAAACATAGTTTTTCCTTAAATCTATGCCTATAGAATGTGAATTTTACCCAAACTCACAAGCTCTTACAAGTCTTGTCAGCACCATTCCTTATGAATATATTGCTATTTTAAATGAATAAACTTATTGGCAAGACAGATTTGACAAGAGGCTGGTAATTTTATTTTCCTGAAACAAGCTATCTCCTTTTCTTTCCCATTTCTTCACTCAGGAAGGCCTTTTTTCCCTGTATTACCAAAGCATCTTTGCTTGCACTTCACAAAAAAAGTAGGTAGAAGCAATGGATTTTAGGATGACCACTTGGACAGCATGCAAAATTGGGAAGAGGAATGAGTTTCTGGAGGCCTAGCTGTTTTAAAAACCATTTCCTCCCAGTCTGACAACTTTGGTTACCGCAAACCACGGTTGTTTCAGGCAAGAAAAAGGAGAGGCCACAGTATCATATCGATCTGGAGATGCTTTTTGCTCACTCACAGTCTACACAAAAGCCAGAAGTCTAATGACATTTACCCAAAAATCACAAGACTGAGGGCCAGAACTGCTGTTTTCTAGGTCCCTTCCAATCCCTCACTGATCTGTGATTCTGTGAAATAGAACTAAACCACCTGGTTATCATGACTATTCCTCCAGACACAATGCCAAAACCACTACCACACAAGTGAACTATCAGTTAATTTCTGCATACACAGCAGTACATATGCGCACTCTGGATGGATAAGCTCATCTGACTGGGAAAAAAGCATGAGTCAGTGGTGGCTGCAATACCACAGGATTTATTCTGACTACGGCACGCAGTGCAGCCACCTGTTTTCCTGCATGCCTGACTGCCATAGCCAAAAGCAAGCCACTGTGCAACACTGGAGCATGCCAGGCCATTCCAGGAACATCTGCAGCCAAATCCCCCTCTTTGATGCATTTGTTGCTTTAGAGAAAGAAAATTACTAGAAACACTTGAAGGAATATGAAATTTCCCTGCATCCTCTTGTGCAGGCTGTGTGAGGATTCTCCTATTTCCCCAAGAGCTCTTGGTTTCTTTTAGGTTCACACCAAGCCAGAATTCCTGTGCTGTACTGGTCACTACAATGCTGAGAGCTACGTAAATCACAATGTATTTGATAAACACTTTTTTCCCCAAAGAATTTGACATATTTTTGGCAAAAATGTCTTTCAGGAAAAGGGAAGAGCTGAGCACACAGAATATGCCAGGCCCCCTAGCAGGCAACAAAAAGCTGTTCTCTACAGAGAAAAGAAAAAAAAAAAAAAAAATCAATTCAACAAGACACAAACCATTCCTTGCCATGGTGGTGGTGGTCCCATGTTGTGGAATTCCCTCACGTAATCATTGTAGGACTAAAATGAAAGACAGCAGTGTTAGCATCGGTGATGACTGTTCTTTGGAGATGCAGAAAGCTGAACAGCAAAAGTTCCCCAAAAGACTGCATGCACCAACTTACCCCATTTAAAAACACATCTCGTCGAACTCCTGAAAATCGTCTGTTGGGAATAAAAATTTGTAGAACTAAATCCAATATGTCCGTACAGACAAGTTACTGGGGCATAAAATGAGTAACATGAACAGACCTTACCTGTCTACTTCAGGATATCTGGGATCCTTTATATACCCTGTTCAAACATCAAGCAATATTAATTCAAATTACCATCTCAAGTTAACAGGCTTAAAAAAATACGCTCTTTAGAAACTAGCCTTTTGTGCTGTGAAGCTGCATCTCCCTACCCTTACCCTTGCTTTCCAAATTACTCCAAAAATTACAACTTCTTGTAGACAGTACAGAAGAAAAACACAGTACAATGTAGTAACAAGAAAAGCTATACAGATATACCCGTCGGAACCTGCACACAGTACAAATATGCAAGGGTGTATCTGTGCAAACAGACTTGTTTTAGTCAAACAAATTGGGAATACCCACAAATCTAAGAGTAGTCTCTCAACAGTCAGCGCATGGCTGTTACTGCTTATCAACCGTGCACTCAGTACAATGGGTTCATCTGGGCAACTCTTAAGGGTGATTTCCAAATAGGTTTTTGACACACTGTTAACACTGAAAATTGAATCCAACCTAGAAGTAGTCTGGGAATGTCCCCCAAGGCAAAGAATTCTTACAGCTTCAGTAAATCCCAGAAAGTAAATTTTAAAGGCCTCAACAATAAAATGGTGCAAAACTCCAGGCATGCTCATGCTCAATGAAATAATACTTCTGAATTTCCTTCTTTTAAAAGATTTTTTTTTTCTGTACTCTAAACAGTTTTGGAAAGCCAGGGACCAGCAACAATACTCTTTCTACATCAAAAAGCAGGTTTTGCAGTCAAGCTGAACAGGTACAGGTGAGGTTTTAAAAAGTATCTAGAAATCTAATAATAAATGGGATACATATTTCTAGTAGCACTGAAGCAAGATTTGGTAGATTAAGTGTGACTTAGTTGCTGCTGCACTACTGCTGCAAACATTTCTTTCTGGAGACAAAATTCGTTCTCTTCCTCAAACTCAACATTAGAGCCTCTTGTAAATTGCAGTGAAACTTCTTCCTCCCTTTACGTTAAGCATATAAAAAATTTCTCTCCGAAAACATACTACAGACTGTACCATCATCTCTAAACAGAGGTGAGAGTCAGGCACACTCACCTACCTTTCCCAGCTGAAAATTTTGGATAAACATTAATTTCAAGATTAGTGCTCCGACAAGTACATTAAACCAATTCTTGTGCCTGTATTAAAGAAGTACTTGAAAGGATCACTCAACAACTTAGGACAATTCCCAGGCTCTAAAAAGGGCTCAGACCACATTAACTCAACTCTTGTTCACACCAGTGAAATGCTGTCACTGACTTCAGCAAGAGGCAAGTTAAACCAGCAGGCAACAACTGGGACACGGCTTATTTTTATACGGTAGTTGTATCAAAACTTTGCTTTTGAATTAATAAGGATACACTAAAATATAAAACACTTGTGAATTGGTGCACACAAATCTTCATAGTAAGATATTAACCTGGTCTTTGGTGAAACTCAGGGGGATAGTCAATCCTTGGTTTCTTTCTGCTGTTATGAATATCATAATCTTCTGGTCGACGCCTACACAAATTAGATATCAAAGATTAAACAAAGTTGCTTGGAGCATTTGTCACAGCAGAATACCTCACAGGTATAGCTTCAGCTGCCCAGGATCACAATTTAAAGATCTGAATTCCATATGTTTCAAAGTGTTCTACAGCTTTAAACTGGCATCAGGAGCAACAGGTAAACACCCTCCACTGTAACTTTCTGGCTACAGCTCTGGTAGTTAAGGAAGAAACTCTACCCAGTTGTACTTGTTGTACCAACACACTAACAAATTTGTCTAAAGCAGACTTAGGTTTTAACATTACACTTTGCACATTACATTTTGAAACAACCTACTGTATGAGTTCACAGAACTAAATACAGTGAAACTAGATGGCAAAATAAATCATTACAGTCAAAAGGAATGGACATTGCTCTACTTGATAGCTATGGGGTGAACAACTCTATAAAAAGGTCTATTTCCATAACATTTAGAAATACAACTCTGCATGCTTTGTGAAACTGCTACCTTCACTGTCATTTTTCTAGCCAGGCTGGACAATTAGATGATTTCTAACAACATCTATTCTAAGCAATTCATCAGCAATGTACTGGTGCCTCTTACAAAAATTTTAGAACACTTAAGTGTCCTAACTAAAATAATTTGGGTTCCTTTCTATACAAACAGCTCTTCTACAAGAGAGAACTTTAAGAACCTCACTCTCAGGGAAGAGGTTCGATTACAAAAGTTACATTGCACTTGCTGTTATGCTTAACTAAAGAGCTGAAAACTTGGCTGCTAATTTTGCTCCACCAAGGTACATCAAGATTAATGGGAAACTCCAGTGCCAACATTAGCAGTGTTTTTAAACACAAAACAGCTACAAATCCATTCCCTTCTCCCCCCACCCCTGCAGCAATGTAATTCCTTATGACAAGAAATTTACACTTCAAATCACTTAATTACGGTGCAACTTGCTTACTGAGTAACAAGCTCATGTAGCTTTTAGTTTTATAGTTAATCACTCTTCACAATTCCCCAACTTCAGTCTTTAAACCCACCAAACCCAGTTTTACTAAGCTTTTTAAAACGAAAGCAGATTCTTTACTATGAGCAAAAAGCCCAAAAACAAAGCAGTTGCATCTACAGCAAAATCAGATCAAGGAAAATAAAGGCTGGTGTAAAGAATAAACATACCGCTTTCTTGTAGTTTTGAGAGTGCATTTACGACCGGTATAAAATATGATAGAAACAGTTCATATAGTAGTCCAACTACTGACTTTAAGCTGCAAGCCACACACATAAATGGAGGCCCTGGCATGCTTGAGAAGGTGTGGTGATGTTATATGTATAGTTTGCAGTCCATTGCAAAACCTTCACTTGTATATACTTTATTGCACTGGAAACCTCTTAGCTTAACTTCAAAAGCCATCTCGGTGTTCAGTCCTTTAAAGCCAAAAATAGAGGGGTGCTGCCAGGTTTCCTCCTACCTACTCGTTAGTGTCCTTTTTTAAGCTCAAGGAAATGGGGACTCTCGTTGGGTGTCTGTACCTACCACAGGATGTTTCCACAGAGAGGAAACTTAACCAAAGGTTTCAGCCCAAACCATGCACAGTCTGTATGCAAAGTGGCTACACAGGGAAAAAGGTGTTTGGCAGAAGGGCTAATATCAGTTCTTTGCAAGACTTCTCCAATTCTGCAAAAAGTTATACCCCCTTTCTTTCTGGAAAATGATGTTAAGTTCATATAGCAGTGATCAATAACCATGTCGATCCTCTAAAAATACTTTAAAGTCCACAGGTACTGCCAGCATCTGGAAAGGTTGTATAAACAGACACAGCAACAGCCATTCTTTTTGGTTTGTTGCCGGGTCTCCAAGGGCCACTTGATGCCTTTTGGAAAGAACCTACTGTTTTCAGAAGCTCAGCAAGATGTGTGAATTCAGTGGTTACATGTTAGAGAATATCTGGCAATGGGGTTAACACATCACGGTGACACAATTTGAAACAGTCCCAATATCGCTCCTCTTGAATAGCAAAATAACTTAAAATATTTTATCCTCAAAATGAGGCGGCATCTTCTGCAAAATTCTAAGTGATCCTTATAAAAGTCCCATATTTGATAAGGCTTATCCAGAGACACACCTGAAAGAAAAGGCTTTTACAAGATATTAACACATTTTTGGCACAGAAATACTTCCTTCTCTGTCTAGCCTGCTCGTAATCAAGCCAAGCTTACCCACAGCTAGCATTACACGTTGCATCATCTCAATAAACGATCTAGTCTAAACTAGACAGCGCTTTAATTTTTCTGCAAAAGCAAAGATCCCCATTTTCCTCTTGAAAAATCACAGACCGGGGAACCATGTGAAATCCTCAATGAAGCCACAAACTTGTCCATGCAGCTTGATTTGAGGATTTTCTCTCTTCTTTATCGCAGGGAAAGCTTTTGACGAATCATATTCCTCCATCACGTTATTCTGATACATGTGCCTATTATCAGTCCAAAGAACGTTTCTAACCTTCCCACGTCCCGAACGGGGTCTCGACGGGATGGGCGTCCTCTTGATCGGGGTTGTGAGTGCATTCTTCTCTTGTGCCTCATTTTATGAATGACTTGATACAAGTCAATACTTTCATCAGGAGGGAACAGAAGACAAAGTTGGGTTCCACATTCCGGCTCAATCTCCTAGAATCAGTTAGAAGTTCAGTAGTGGTTTATAAAAACTGCAGAAGTTAGATTATTCCCAAATACATCTGACTACATACATTATAAAGAGAGACTCAGAACAGATTTCATTTAATTGCCACTGGAGACAGCAAAAATACATTACCTTTCACTCTAGGTACTAAAAATTTTCATAAAACAGTCCAACGCTTGGGGTAACCATATCTTCCCATGAAATACACACACCACATCACTGTTTTGCTAGAAAAATCACAGGACTGTTTTTCATCACAAAGAAAATGATCACCTACTGCAGAGAGAGAACTGACACACATAGAAGAAAAACACATCTCAGCTTCACATGTAAAGCCTCAGCCCGATGGGCTGAGTATTAACCACTGAAAAGTGGGTTCTTCAGTGTATGATAGACAGGTCCATGAAGACACCAGCTCAGTGCTTGACAGCAGCTGAGTATGCAAATTGTCTCTTCAGGATTATTAGGAAATGAGCATAGAAGAGAGTTGTTAAAGCACACGTTTCCACCCTTAAATACTGGGTGCAGTTCTGACCCCTGCACGTCAAAAAATAGGGGGGTCAGCAGAAATGGAGAAGCTTCAAAGCAGGGCACCAAGGGTAACTGCATGAACACAACTCCTACATGCAACAAGTGAGCATGTTGGGTCTCTCCAGCCTAGAATAGAAGAGGAATATGTGGGGAACAACACACATACAACAGGGGCATCCGACATCACCAGAGTTGTTTGGAAGAGAGAGGGACAGATGTCAGCTTTAACTCCCTCTTCTGGTAGGACCTGGAGGCCATCAATCCAAGCTAGCAGAAGCCAGGTGGAAAAAACCCAAAAAACTGCTTCTTTAACCTTTCCCAAGAAGTCACAAATGCAAGAATCTCAGTGTACACATCCTCAGAGGTGAGATTCAATCACAGTTGCACAAAATGTGAAGGAGTAAGTGACAACTGCTTCAGGAAATAATCAGAGTTGAAAAACACAGAGAACAAGCATCAAACCTAATAGTACAGCAGTGTAATGAAAAAGATGAAAGCCACATCCAGATTGCAACTCTATAGTGAAGTAGACAAAAAAATCAATTAGAAAAAAGTGAACTGAAATCCACCTCCCCTTTTTTTTTTTTTAAGTTCACACTAAATTAAAAACAAGACTGAAAATACTGTTTTACTTTTGATACCCAACCAAGTGATAGTGTCTGGGTAAAATAACACACCGTCTACATACTGTAATTCCTATCTTGCTTTGAGAAAGCAGAACCTGTCATTTTAGTCAATGCTTGGTTATCTAACAGTAGTAACAGATCTGCACTGTTATGTCTGACACGACAAAGAGCCTTCCCACTTAAAATTTACTTGGCATAGACTCTGCCATTATAAAGTACAAGCCTTATACAAAACAGTAAATGAAACAAACCCACCCAAACAGACAACACCGCTGCAAAGATCAGAACTTAGAAACTGATGCTATGCAGATTTGCACCCCATACAATGCAATGCACATTACATTTCAAACCCAAATTACCGGTTTTGAAGCATCAAACGCTGTTTATCATGAAGACAGTGACACAAATGACATCCTTCTATTTTCTGTCTCCTCCTTCCACAACACCATGAGAACAGAGTACCTCTGTCACAGTACTCTAGTGCATGTAACAATTCATCTAAAAACATTCAAATTTCTCTGTACAAGCAAAGCAGGAAGCAAGCACTAGAAGATGCGTGTTATAGAAAAAGAATAAATGAACAAACCTGTCCATCGCGTCCAATCTTTACTGGCTTATGTTCATTCCAAGGATTGGTCAAGTGAGCGGACTTAGTGAACGGCAATTCACGCCTAAACATGCAAGTGGCATCATTTATAGTTTTGATTGTTTTTTTAAAAAAATTTAAAATGCATAAACCAGGACATGTCATACAAAATAATCCTGTTACCCTTGGCATTGTTAGGTCTCTGAATGAACATACTGGCATGTATTAAGTATTAGTAATTGAAATTGCCACAATGATTTATCCCAATCTTAACCAGTCTAGTCCCCACTATGACAGCCCTACCTTACTGAAGGCTTTGTGTCTCTATACACTACTGAGATCATGCTTGCTTGTTATCTCACCATCTGAGCCTGCTGATCAGGCTGTACTTGATGCTGTTGCTCATGGTACCTACCAAAATAATTCTCTCACCATCTGACCTAACTGAAGCTAAAATTTTTCGCTCACAATCTACCTTCCAGAAGACCTTTCTGATCTCTATTTTTCCTCTAACTTGAAGTCTTGCCTTCCCTGTTTTTAGTATTCCAGGTAGCCCAAAGTGTCTGTACAACAATGTGTGTCACAGGACTGACAGAGCACTTTTTCTTAAGGAAAGCTTAAAACCTTTTCTGTTACTCAGTTAAATCAGTGAAGATACAGCCCACAATATCTGTACTATTTCATATGCAATTTCAGAGCAGTAACATTGTAGATGCCAAGATGTCAGATGAAGATAGATCTGTCCTTAAAGGATATTTTTTTCCTATTTCACAATTGTTTATTCCAGTGAGCAGCTGTTTTCATTCAAAGTCTTCAGAATAGAGTTTTCTAGCTTTAGTGCAAAAGACCAGTAAATAAAGACAAGTGTTAAAAATACCTAAATTATTTTTTAACATAATCTTCTATAGTACATGCAAAGTACAGACCTGAGTCCCAAGCACAGTAACAATGAGGCACAGATTTGGGGAGATGAGATGACAGATCTCTTGTTAAAACATTTTTTGAAAAGGCTGCTGTCAACACTCAAAGTGATTAATACAAAGAAATGGTTTATAATGCTTGGTTACTCAAGCAACACAGATGAACAACTATTTACCTGCAAATCCAGTCAATTTTAAAGACACCTCCCAACATTTTTGCATTCATTCCTGCAGGCAGAACCCAGTGTATAGGTGATCCTCCATGATGGGACTCTGAAGACAGCCGTGCAAATCCTAAAGGATTTCACAGGAATTGTAACAAAGACACAACAGAAAAGCTATTGCACAAACTCACTTTCACTTACCTCAGTAACAGCTCACTTTCCCTTACCTTGGAATTTGCCGCTTTCTCTTACAGAAAATATCAAAATAACACTCCTCGCTGATCTAAATGCAGCATTAAGCTTCTTTTCATTCACGGGAAGTGTCGACCACACTCCCTAAAACAACACAATCCCCATCCCCACCACCAGAATGTGAGAGTTGATCCCAAGTGATTTAGGTAACAGAAATGTATAGTTCAGATGAATACAGCAACAAATTAATGTTCTGGGAACAGCTGGTAACAGAAAGAAAAACATACTGCTATATTCAGTTGGTTTTGAAAAATATTTTTAGCCTGTCCCATGGTAAAACTTCTAAAACACTGGCTTTTCAATCTTTTCTTGAACACTGCAGGTGCATTTAGATCACTTACAAAGTTTCATTTGTAATTATAATCATACATGAAAACATTGTCCTTTCGTATCTTAAGGTATGTTTTAAATGACTTAGGGATTTTATGTATTATAAAATACACACGAATGATGAAAAAACAGCAGCATATATGCTGAATGAAGGGCAGGCAGACTTCAGTAACCTTCACAGTATGACATCTGTTGACAGCTTGCAGACTTTAAAAGTTCTAGTGAAAGGTCAGAAATACGAAAGACACCAGGCCAACAGTTTGCTCAGGCTTACATATCCCCACTTACTATGCTACACCTTTTCCCTTTCAGTAGCCACTGCATAGCCATGCACACTAAACCCCAAACTGTTTTGAAGTACCAACTGAGCTGAGCTGGAGTATCAGTTTGCTGTACTACTTTTCAGCAAGATAGCTCCCCAGTCCATTCTCTGGGCAAATTCCAAGGAGAAACTTACACTGGTTTAGCATGTGCAAACCTGAGCTCAGAATACAATCTGGGATCTACCAATGAAAAAGTTCCTCCCTGTCCTCTTTTATTGAAGGTTATTGAACCTAGAATCACCAGAAAACTACCTGGATTTTTTTTAACAAGCTTTCAATCTAATGTAAGTTACCTTAGGTTGCTTGCTAAGTTCTGCTATGAACAACATTACAACTGGCACCAGAAAAGTCAGTTTAAGAGCAGTGGCAGAGCCTATAGAGCCAAAGCATTCAGTCCATGAACTTTGGGAACAAGGACACTGTTGCAGCCCCAAGAGAGGATGAGGTACATTAAAGATATACTCTTTCCAGGAGCTAAAACAAACACCAGTCACAATGGTGCTCACTGCACAGCTCAGAACTAAAGCTGGGGCAAGGCAGAAAGGAGTCCAATCCCACCCAGGAATTTTAAGATTTGCTTAATCATTTTAATGCTCTCCTATTTTAGAAAACTTTCATTCGAATCATCTACTTAGTGCACACTGTGTAGCAACTAGTGAATCAGCTGTTTTCTCTACAAGCTGTTCTAAATAACACAGGCAAATGCAGAGCCACTGGAGTGGCCTGATGCTATACCTCAGCCGCTGAAGTCCAGCGCACTGGAATCCCTCCCAAAGAACTCCCTGACACTCTCTGCCCAGTGTACATTTCTGCAATAAAGCTTCAGATTCCTGAATCAACTGAAAAAAAAAAAAAATACTGTTACTGCTTCTGACCTGCTCACAGTACAGCAACATGAACATAGGGAGAAAATACCATTACAGTACTCCCCGTGGAGGTTGCCTTAGGCCATTTAACAGACCTTTTTAACCTCACTCTTAGCAAGGTAAACAATGGATTCTCTGGAAACTTTTCTAGGTTACAGTAGAAGCAGAATAGCCAACCTTGAAGAATCAAGGAGCAATAGCTTTCATCCTTGCCTCTACCAAAAGCCAAGCAATGGAGAAAATCTGAAAGCAAGGTGGCATGTTTGAAAACAAAGGGATCAGTTTGAAGAAAATTCAACATACCTTTGCTTTAGCAAGTGATACGTTTTCATGATTATTACTCTTGATGAGAAAGAATCTTGCATCTTGGAGAATGTATTTAAGTTTACTTGTTTGGTCTGAGAAAAAAAAAAGGTCAAATAAGCTGAACTGTAAATATTTACAATTGCTCAAAGATGTTGCTCTGAGTGTGGACAGCCACTTGTTTCCTTCAAAATACACTACATCCCACCCAGCTCCTTCCTATATGTTATCACAGCCAACCACCCAAGCTGAAAATTGAAGCCTAAGCAGCAGAGCACAAAATGCCAAGGGAAACCAAATCATAATGAAAATGTGATATTCGGATAAAGAGAAAATTACAGTCAGCATGCTTCAGTGATGTTCCGATATACTAGACTAATTTCTTTTTAAAACCATTTGTCTAAGTGTTGAGTAGCATTTATATCTGAATAAGTCATCTAACAGAGAACGCCAAAATGTTCCTCTTTTCAGATGCAAGAGCTTTATTTATCACTTTGCTGCTTCTGCGAAGAGCAAAGCAAACCAACTTCTTACGTACCACTCTCACCACATGCAAAAGTAGCTCAAGGTTCACTTGTTGCACTCGGGACAGTC
This sequence comes from Phoeniculus purpureus, assembly GCA_028565055.1. Classification (NCBI taxonomy): domain Eukaryota; kingdom Metazoa; phylum Chordata; class Aves; order Bucerotiformes; family Phoeniculidae; genus Phoeniculus; species Phoeniculus purpureus. Next base: position 20,040,143 of record JAOXOE010000405.1, on the reverse strand, counting down.
ATGCATTCAAACTGATTTATATCGGAACATTACTACTTCCAGGCAATTTAATGAACAGAGACAATGGCTTGCTATGGGGCATGCATTCAAAATTCAAATTTAAATGATACCTTTTTGGACAGCACGAACGGAAGATGATAATTTCTCATGCTTCTTTTCTGAACCTGTGTTTAGCCAAAGTACATTTGTTCAGATTGAGCCTTAATAGAGATAATAGACAATTTCTACAGCCTTGTCACATACAATTTTCATTCATGACAAATTATGCTTTCTGGCGCGCACACACACACACAAAAAATACTATTCAATGTGCACGAGTGCTTTGGTTTAGTTTTTTGCTTTGTTTTGGCTTTGGGTTGTTGTTTGGTTTATTTTTTTTAATAGCATTTGAACAATTTCTTACTCAGAAAACTAGTCACTGAATCATCATCTTCCAAATTAAAAAAAAGTGAAAATTCCACTTAAGCAACAGAACAGCATTAAAGTAACAAGAAAGCCTACTTCCCCCCAAAGGTATCCACACACAACATGCCAGAAGTCAATAGTAAATTATACAAAACTACATACCCCATACACCTCTACAGCCAGTTACATTTACTTTAGATAACACATTAAGATTTGATGCAAGTCAGGATGACAAGCAAGAAAAGGAAATACCTGCATAAGATTCTGAAGCAGAACTTCCACTTCTGTCAAAAACAATTGGAGAGATACCTCTAGCTCTCTTCCTCTCTTTCTTTTTCTCATCTAAAAGTAAAAACAAAAACAAACCCCATAATAAATAGAAGTACTTTAAACATCAAGCAGCAGGCAAATCTGAGATTACAGAGACAGGAAGATAACATCCGTAATAGTGACGTTAGCATCTGGCTTGCATGCAAAAACTGATTGCTGCCCCTAAAGTATTACATGAAACAAGCAAGTGTTACTCAAATTTTTCATTCACAGAGGGCAGAAAAACACCATGTATCTAGTAATTCTGCACAAAGTTTAGAGATAGAATTAATCTCTTAAGTGTTTTGGTAAGGGTGGTTTAGCTCTTCAACCAAATATGTGACATAGCACAAATTGATGATACAAGCTTATTCGCTCAGAGCTTGACAAAATGGCAAGAGGTATGAAAACTGTGGCACACAATTCTCAAATCTTACATGTGTCATGTTATACTGTCAAGGTTTTAGTACAGTTACTACAGCTTCCCTTCTCTTCAGGTTACATCTTTGTTATCTATTTCCAGACAGCAGAGCTGAGGCAAAAAAAGGCATTAGGCTAAACAGCATGACCACCTAGAGACACTTCAGACAAGGGAGGTATAGAAGAGGCATCTTACCATGATTGTATGCTGCTTACTTTAAAAAAACCAAAACCAAACAAACCCCAGATAGCCAAAACACAAAGCATTTGTGTCATTAACATTTTTTCCACATCTATAAGTAAGGACCCATCACATAACAAATATCTGTTTCTTTTTTCTGCTTAAAACATTTGTCCATCTCTCCCTCTAAGACCTAACAGCTGATAATTTCAACTTAGGTTTAGACTTCCTATGATCAGAGCAGTACTACCCTTCCCTGGAGAGATGATGCTTTTAGTACACCACTCTACCTGGTCACTCAACTATATGAACACATAACTCAACATCAACCTAGAATGACCTGTATGAGCAACTAAATCATTCAGATACCTATAAAAGACATTTTAATGTTTCCAAGCATTGAACAGCAAGGCCAAAGCAATGAAGGACACTGAATCCTCAGCAGGGTAATCCTGATATTCACAGGTTTTGGTGTACGATCCTTTCTTTTCCCTTGCCTATGGTATTTCAGTGTCTCACTGACTTGTTGCTAAGGCTTACTTTCCACATAGTCAGAGAGTGGTTACTTTTAAAAAGCAGGTCAAACATTTAGCAGCAAGGTGTTCCAGATCAGTATGCTGGATATTACCTACCTGATGCATCTGAACCAGACCCAGATCTGACGGACCCATCTGTGAAGGATGCCGATTCAGAATCTGAATCGCTGGCTTCACTTCGTGTATCATAGTCATTTCCTTCTTTCTGATCTCGCTCATCCTGTTCATATTCTTCTTCATCCTCCTCCCCATCTTCTTCTACCTCTTCATCCTCCTCCCCCTCATCATCTTCCTCTTCCTCCATTCCTTCCTCCTCATTCTCTGTATTGCCTTGTTCAGAGGAACCACTACTGCCAGTCTCGTGATCTGAACAATATTCCTCAGAGTTCACCTCTTCTTTGGAAGAATGGCTGGATCTGCTCGCTCGTCTGTCCACATCATGCCTGATTCTCTGATGTTTAAAAAAAAGTGAATCAGCAGTGATATAACATTATCAGGATGCACACAGTCTTAAGAGAATGTGCCTTGCAAAAGTCTCATATAATTGCTTTATTTATAAGGCAGCAAGAATATTTAATACCTGTGAACCATCCGGGGTAGAAGACTTTGCTCTTCTGTCAATATCCCTCTTTCTCATGCAAGTTTTTTCTGGTTGTCCTTTATAAGGTTCCCTGGAAGTGCTTGACATGCGTGTCTTACGATCACTGTCTGGGCGTTTGTTTCTGTCAGACCTCTGATACTCCTCATTCTTGTATTCTGGTACCGGTTTTCCTTTTGTACTCACTATTCTCTTGTTATTGCTAACTGATGAACTAAGAGGCTTTGGCATCATCTGCCTTGATGAATGCACAGAAGGTTTTTGTCTCTTGCTTTCAATGCTTTCCATCCTGTCGGTTTTTCTTTTTGACCCTTAAATAAAAAGAAATAAAGTTGAATGTTATTTATCAAAACAAAACCTGTGTAAAGGCTGCTATTTTCTTATCTCTGGATAATTCCTCTGTTGTGGTCATAGTTAGCATCTTTCCCTCAAGCAGATGAAGTTTGCAGAAGGACCTACTGGAGCAGGTCCAGAGGGGTCCACAAAAACAGGGTAATGGAACACCTCTGCAATGAGGACACACTGAGAGAACTGGGATGGATCATCCTGGAGAAAAGGCTCTGTAGAGACCTTACTGCAGCCTTCCAGTACTTAAAGGGAGCCCACAAGTATGATGGAGACAGTCTCTTTATACCAGGCCTGTTGTGACAGGGTGAGGAGTAAAACGATTTTAAACTAAACGGGGAGATTTAGACTAGATAGAAGGAAGGTATTTTTAACAATGAGGGTGGTGAAACCTGGAACAGGCTGTCCAGAGAGGTGGCAGATGCCCCATTCGCAGAAACATTCAGATGAAGCTCTGAGCAGCCTGATCTAGTTGAAGATGTCCCAGCTCACCGCAGCATCTAGATCTTTTAAAGACCCCTTCCAACTCAAAATATTCTGTGATCTTCCAGCTGTAGACTTTGCAACAGCTCTCAAAATGGCATGTTAGGAACAGCTCATGCTCTAAAACATACACTTGACTTTAAAACAGTAATCTATTACGCTTTGGTAGACATTTTCTAAGTTTTATATATGGTAATGCTAAATTAAATAGTTATGCAATTGGCTTCCTAAAGCCAAGCCAAAAACTGAGGTGGAACCAGACTTTGAGATCTCTTTTCTCCATTTCTATTTTGCTTTGTGAAACAGAAACAGACTATCAATTTCTAACAACAAATGAATTCACAAGTCAGATTCAGCAAGTGCTTCTGAGACAAAAGGAAACCTATTTAACTGTTTGCTTGGAAGGTCAGTTCAAATAAATACTCTTGAAACTCTTTCCACCAGGCTATAAGAGCTACACCTTCCAAAACTTTACTCCTAATAAGTACTGTTTTTTGTATCATTTAAGTTCCAGAAGGACATTCATTACCAAAGTTCCTTACCCTTTTTCTCACTTTTATCTTGTTCACTGTCAGGGTTATACAGCTCATCATCTTGGTCAGGTGCATCAGTCAAAATGTCATCCAGAACATTCAGTTCACCATCTGAAAAGAAAGTGTAAACCAACTATTACAAGTCTGAATATGTAAACTGAATACGTAAACTACTGTGGAACTAGTATTTACAAACGCAAACATTTCCTTTAGGGTTACAGATCTGCCACAAGGCAGAAGTTAACATCTTGATTTATTTCCACTGCTTCAGTTGGAAAGATCCAGCAAAGCCAACAAAAGAACTACAACACACCACAGGATGTGTTTAGGCCCCTTAATAAAGTCCAGGTTAGCTCCTCATGTCACACAAGCTTTGCAGGAAAAGATGACCTACAAATCAAAATTCTGAGGAGAACAAGACTGGCGATCATCTGAGCTGCATAAGAAAAGAAGAGTGAACTGCTGTTTCAAAATATAGAAGAATTTGCACTTAAATTACCTGCCCTCTTGTTTTTGTTTTTTGTTTCTGTGTCAGGAGTGTGAGTTTTGTTGTTGAAGTAGAAGTGCTACAATTAAACCGCCTCCGTCACAAGACCAAAAGTTTAAGAAAACTCATGTTAGAAGCAGTAAGTGACCACACTTGGTCATACAACTTTAAATATGCCACTCTTTCCAACTATGTTTCATTTGCCTGAAAACACAGGGAGTAAGTGGTCATTATGGCTGAATATTCACCAGCTTTAAGACACTATACTCCAAGTACTTAAAAAAAAAAAAAAACAACAACGAACTAAGCCTTAGCATGCAATGGGAATAATATCAAAAAAGGTATTAATTTAGGAATATCCTATTTCATCTCCTAAATTCTGGAATTCTTAGCTCTTTCCACTTTATAGTACTATGACTGATTTTACTGTTCTGCAAAAGCAAAGCAAAGTCCAAGGATTCAGCTAAGTGTCAGGACCTGTGGAAGACACATTGTACATTATAAAGCAGCAGTAAAGAAGTAAACTAGACGAGAGTAGGGTAAGGCAGCAAATTTTAGCAAAGAGACTATTTTGAGCTGCACCACGATAGAGGCTTTACAGATTGGAATTAAAAACAAGACAAAAATCTACACACACACACAAACTGTCACAGTAGTATTAATCTTTTCTATTTACTACGGAACTAGAAGTCAACACGTGCACTAGCTTTTCTGTTGGTGTTTCTCTACACTGTGTGCTGTGAGGGAACACAGAAATGGTCACCGAATGATACTGCTGCTGTAGCTGATGCAAAGAAAGCAGTGCAGAGAAAGGTGGACCAAGCCTTTCCCTGGCCATTTACAGTTACAGGGCATTTAAACACAGCATGAGGCTGCATGGTAAGCCTCTTGGGAAGAGCCCTTTACATTTCTAGACCTCTATATACCCACAGCAAATATTCTTGCAGTTACTGATGAGATACAAGAGTCAGATTCATGGCTGTACAACTGCTAAATGCAAGCTACCATTTCCCATGGAACATTAGGCAAGTTCAGAGCACAAGATTTGTATTTGAGCTAAGGATTAGAATATTCAAACTATCACCAATCTCAGATCATGCATATTAAACCTTTGCTTTGTTTCCCTTTTTGTGAAGCAAACGCATGCTTGAGTAAACTACATTTATTTATAGTCTTTATTTTAAATTATACATTTATTTAGCAGTCTTGTAAAGCAAAATGGGCAATCTCTCACTCACAGCAACTTCCAGGAAAAGATTCCATTCACTGAACTGTCACTGTTAATGTAGTTCATTAGGTTGAACGCTATCTCTGACAGACTAAGATAAGCATCATGAAGAAAAGAACACACATACACAAACAAAAACCCTACAAAAACAGTAGAGGGCAGATTTCTTAATGTTCCTCACTGCTGAAGGAAGTTCTTTTCACTGCAGATATTTCCAATCGGACAATCCCACAACTCATCTTTTGTTGATTATGGGTTGTGTTGGATTCTTATATTAGCATATTTAACTGAAACAGCAGAAGAGTAAGCTGGCGAGGCCATTTTTCCTCCACTGATCATGAATGTATTCAAATAATCTATTGAAGCAAAAATCTGACTTGTCAGATAGAGGGCTAAGACCAGATGATTTTAAACTAAATGGGCACATTAACTAATTTCCACTTTTTAAATGCATTTCACTTCAAAAAACAGAATAAAAACGTTACAATTAGAGTAAAAATAAGTTCAGTTACAAACAAATATGTGCTAGCATCTGTAATTCTGTCACAAGCATCTCCTTCCTAGGACAGATAATTAAAAGCAAATTAAAACAAGCAGCACAGACTCATGACTGCTACTGATGACTTGACAATTATTAAAAAAAGAACCAAAACCCCAAAGAAGAATAAAATTCATGTCTGTCTGGATAAATTACTGTATGAGTAGACACGTATACACAGTAACATTAAACATTTCAATTTCACTGTTCATTCATGGCAGTGGCTCACATCTGTTTCAATGCAACCTGACTGTATCCTATCCTGCCAGTTTTACAATAATACTCTAATAATGAGCCACCAGAAATAATTTTACTTATCTGTTCTAATAGAATCTAGCAGAAATAATATAGACAAGAAACCTCCACCATTCTGACCAAACATATCTCATGCATATCTATACCTCAAAACACTTCATGCAAAACTCATTCCACAGAAAGTCAGAAAAACCCACCACAGCAATGCTTTTTTATGTTATTCATGCTAACCACCAAACACCAGTCTTCTACACCCAAACTTTGTCTTTACTTATTATGAAGTAAATATAATGGACTATAAATACAGTAAACGACAAGATGGAGGTGTTCAAGGCCAGGTTCAATGAGGCCTTAAGCAACCAAGTCTAGTTGATAGGCATCCCTGCCCATGACAAGGAGGCTGCAGTAATATCTCTAAGGTCCCTTCCAACCCAAGCCATTCTATGATTGATTATTTTGTGCAAGCTGGCTGATATAACTACACACACAACATGCTAATCATACCAGTGCACAGTAATAGGCAGCTGTGAGTGTGTGAATACGCATTATTCTGGAAACGATCAATTCCTTTAACTCAAACTTATTTACTTACAGTGCCCAGAAAACTAAATTTAACTCCAAAAAGCCAAACAAAAACCGTAATATTTCAAAGCCGGCTTCTGTTTGCTAAAGGAACCACGTCCCTCGGCAGAAAAAACAAGCGAAGAACACGAATAGGGACTAGAGCAAAAATAAAGCGAAGCCGGTATTTTTGGCGAGACGATAGCCAGCGGCACCTCGCTGCCAACACCGTTAAACCCGCGGCCCGAGTCACCTTGCCCGAGAGCAGTGCGACGGGGCGCAGGGCGAGGAGGTGACCCCCCGTCACCTCGCAGCGCCCCAGACCGCAGTGGGGGCCGCTTCTTCATAATCCATATCTAGACGCCACCAAAATCGCCTTGAAGGGGTCTCTCAGCTCCTCCGCCCTCCCGTTCCCCTCATCCACCACCTCCGCCGCCTCACACAGCGAAGGCCCGGCCCCGGGCGACCCCGGCCCAGGGCGTGAAGAGACTCTGGGGCAGGGCGTGGAAAGGGCCCCAGGGCAGAGACAGCCTCATCTCAGCTGCCACCACGAGCCGAAACACGGCCCCCCACCTCCGAGTACCTTTCTCCTCCCGGCTATCCGCCGCCATGCCGCCACCGCCGCCGCGACGCGCCGAGCGCTCTAAGATGGATGCTGCAGCTTCCGGTACGTAACACTTCCCCCTACCCACCATGCACCGCTCTGTTTACGCGACGTGCGTCAGAGGGCGCCGCGCGCGTAGCGTCGAGTCGGACGGAGGTGGAGGGGGAGATTTGGCGCCTTCTGCTGGTTCCCGGTCGTGGCTGTGTGTAAGCGGCGGTTGTCAAGTGACGGCTTAGTCTGTCCGCGTAGCCGTTTTAAACCTCGTTAAATGCCCTGTTGTTACCCCCAAATCCGACCTCTTTTGCCCGGTACGCAAACAGCGCGCTCACCCCCAGTGCTGAGGGATTCCGTTATGGTGGGTTTGCGCAAAGCTAGGAACTCAGTGGTCGTCCAGGGCTAGGTCCCTGGGCTGTGAAAGCATTAATTCGTTTATACAAATTGGCATAATGAACATATTATTTGTCAAGTACTGGTAATCACAATTACGGTCCTAGAGCTAATTGCCTAAATAATTCCTCACTTGGAATTAAAGCATCAGCGTAGCGGCTCAGGAGGCAGGAGGAGGGCTTCAGCCTGTTCAAGGCCTATTTGACCGGTAGGTGAGATTTTTACTATCATAATTGAAGACAGTTCAACTAGGGGGGACAGACCTTGAGTTATCTTGTTACGTTGGCAGCTTCTTGATTAACATCTTAAAACCTTAATTCCCAGGGTGTCCTGGCTTGTAGGAGGCCAACCAAGGGGTCTTTTAACTGTCCAACATATAACAGAAACATCTTTAGTCAGTACAGCCCAACCATATCTGCAATAATCAGCCTTCAACACTACTGTTATAAAAGCTTGACCTGCTTTTCGATTTTCCCTCTCTTCTTGCCTGCCTTCCTTACCTTCCTCCCGCTCTCCCCTTCCTCCCTCCATGCAAAGTCATTAATACTGTAGACTAACTCAGAATTCTTGTTTTAGGGCTGCAAGTATTTGCTACAGTAGCCTGATGAATGCAGCCAGAGAACTCAATTACCCGGATTCCTCCCTCCAGAACAATGTAGTTCCAGCATGCTTCACTCACAGTGGACCTGGTCAGCACAGTAGCTCTGTTGGTTAGCTTTAAAGAGGCTCCTTTCCAGTGATGAAGGCTGGAGTACAAAAGGCACTGTGTAGCACTGGTTAGTGTCACTTCAGAACTGAAAACAAAGCCTGAAAAGGTAAAAGTGTCCATGTGAAGAACAGAGGTATTTCTGCAGAGATGATAGAAGTTGGAAGTATGTGAAGGGCAAAAATAAGGTGATGGTGAAGCTTGCAGAAAGATATAAAGATACCTGTTCTTTAACTTTGTATTAGCTTCTTGATCCATTCTCCAGAGTTTTATTTTGTTAAATATGCAGGACTTGAGTGCCAGTGGCACTTAACCTCTTGATTCTGTAGTTAGGCTGAAACAATTCTTGTGTGCCTGTATTCCTGTAACACCAGCTGAATAAGCTGGTGGTGGAGTGACCTTTCAGCAACTAGCATGTGTACAAGAAGTTTGTGTAGCACACATTATTTATCAGCAATACCTGCATTCTCTAATTATATTAGAGATTACCCTGTGGTATTATTTTACTAGGTGCATTGTTAACTACAACAAAAAAAATCATCTATCTGTGTGTAATCCATTAGATGGTGTCATTCATTTGAGTTTAATGAAGGGCGCTGAAACAGAGCTGCTGTTAGGTCATTCTATACTTCTTTTTGAATCTGCAGGTGTGTCAAGACACTTTTGGAGAAGGCTGTGCTTTAAAGCCAAATGTGGCCCTTTTGGTGGGTTTCACGCCTTTCATGTGGCACAAAGTTCAAATATTGGGAGCACAAGTCTAGTACCTTTACCATAATATGTTTGGAGGGGGGGGAATTCTGCAAGTGACGATAACTGCTAATGCTCTTCTCGAGGGTGTAGTGGCTCCAGATAAACTAAATCATTTCTCTTCCAGCATTAACCATCGTTCTCTCCTTTCTCTTTTCTGTTATTGATGGGTTACTAGTCAAGAATTAGAAGTTAAGAGAGACTCCTTTAGTACAGCAAAGCTTCTGTTACCTGTGGCTTCTCACATGTGTTACAATATAGCAAATCCCAATGGAAAGGAAGGGGATGAAGAAAGGGTGCTAAGTTTGGCAGTGGGTTTCCTTTTAGTTACTGCTGTACAAGAGTTTTGATAGGCGTATTTTAAAGAACAGAAAATTGCTTCACCCAAACCTGTTTTAAAAGGAATAGTGACAAATTCCCTTGGTCTCTGCAGAATGCCTTTCAGAACCAGATTGTGACAGATGTTTGGAAGTCCCCTCTTTAAAATGGTCTTTATAGCATCTTAGTGTTAGCCCATTTGTCCATGTATTTTGTACAAGTGACTACTGATGGGTATTCTCTGAAGACTGTGTATTGGAGTTGGGCCACTGTTGAGGAATGATTCAGGTGAGAATAATTCTGTTCTGTGTTAGAGACAAGATCTGGGCCTGCTTTTATGTCTTCTGCCTGTCAAGGGACTGAGGATATTTTTGAAAATTATTACTTTAAAGACCTGTAGCAGCCTGGAGCTGCAGAGAACCAAAATGAGGTGGGGATATCACTTTAGTGAAGTAGGTTAACTTTTCTAAGTTAGATCAAAATTCAAAATCCGCTGTCTTGAATCTGTCTTTCAGATTGGAAGATAAGACATGGTCCTGCTCCTTCTCACAAGGCAGACTTCTGTATTGCAAGTCAGCATGGAGCCATTCATATAGCTGCATCCTGCTATGACAGACCCGTGCATTCTGCTGGCCTAAGCATGTGTATGATTCCTATTGAGCCCGACACCTTTCAGAAAGTGTGCACACTAACCCTTGTCATCTGCTTACAAACCTGCAATAGTGAGTATGTGTTATAATCAAAATTTTGTCTACCTTTCTCTAATATGCCTAAAATTAGCCTTTCTAAAGCTACCCTCTGATGCCTGAAAGTGTTCTGGCTGCACCAGCCCATGGCAGATGTTTACAACTTTTTAAAAAATTGTAAATTTTAAAGAAAGCTGCAGAGTGCTGGCAAATGCTTATTGATATAGATAGACATAAATGATCATTTGATTTAATTTCTGATTTGCACTTTAAGCTGCAGGAGGTGCTAGTGCAGAAGTATAGCTGCTGTGCCTTTTGTGCTGTGCTTTGGCAGCGGCATGCTTCCTGTTTACAAGGTAATTACTGTAGTCTGGACTCTGTGTCAAGGCCAAGTGCTTCAGGCCGCTAAGTTTATTGGCTCACAGAGTTACTGCTTTGTAAACAGGAAACTCCCTATATAGGTATTACTCAAAAATGTATTTTTAATTAGTAAGTTAACAAGATGGAGGAGGGGAGGAACAAAAGGGAAAATACAGTTCTTGAAAGCTAACAAGTTTTTTTCCCTGTCTCCCAAAAGATAATAAAGGTTTGCCTGCAATTTTCTGTTTGTGTTCCTTGCTTAGTTTTTTTTACCCCCTCAGGCTTCTTCCTCTTTGCCCTTGTCCCCTTAGGTAATATGATTCTCATTCTGATAGTGTTAAGGGTGAGATCTATTTGTTTTTCAAGGAGGGCGAGATTTTTCTGAGTAAGTAAAGAAAACCTGTTAAATGCTTTGGGACCTGCTTGCTGTAAGACAGACAGACCCTGGAGATTTGAACCACTTCAGTGCCAAAAAATAGGTCAAATTTGTTCATTGAGCGGTCTCAATAGTTCTGGTTTTGCATAAAGATATGAAGAATCTGCACTTCATAATCATTGATGCAATTTTTGCATATTTGAGCACTTCTGCTGCAGGATGTGGTGACCCTCTCTTCTGTCACTCGCTTCCAGTTGTACTGCCCTTGCGTCTCATAGTTATCACTGACTTGATTTAAATTGCTAATCTAAAAGAAAGCAGTTTCTTTTTTTTTTCCCCTGGATAATTTTCCAGAACATGAGTAAGAATGACTTTCAAAAGTCACAATGAACGCAGAGAAGACTACTGTCCCCTTTTGGCAGTAGTGAGGAGTGTTCAGATGCACTCAGGCCACCTGCGGCTCGGTACAGCACTGTGGGTTTCTAGATCAGTCCCCTAAGGGGGCAGGAGGTGGCAGCATCTTGTGCTTAGTGCATATTTTGATTCCACTGGTGTGAACTGCTTTCTTTGCTGCAGGAAAGTGGTCTACAGTGGTCATGACTGGAGGAAAAAGCAATACATGTTTCACTCTTGATTACTAGTGTGAAAGTGCGGCTTAGCCTAGATAGATCTTGTCAGGAGATGGCTAGATTTTGTTCTGGGTGATATTTTAAGTGGTAATTTTTTGCTACTTGTGCAGTGTCTGTTTTCTTAGGGAAGAAGAGGGAGTGTAAGTTTGCAATTAGGAAAAATTTCTTTAATCTGAGGGTCATGGATCACCTTTACCATGTAGAGAGGTGGTAAAGGCCCCCACATCCGTAGAGCCATTCAAGATCTGGCTTGACGGGGCTCTGAGCAATCTGTTCTAGTTAGAGATGTCCCTGCGTGTTGTATGGGGGTTGGACTAGATGACCTTTGGAGGTCCCTTCTAACACAATACGTTCTACAATTTGGGCCAAGAGGAGTGAGTGAAGAGACATAGAGATGGAATGTTGGATTAGCTGAGCAGGGTCGGGCCTGGGTTGTACTTGGATGGGAGACAGTCTGGGTACACCAGGTGCTGTAGGCTTACCCTGCTCCAGCAGGGGGGGTTGTACTTAGATGATCTTTCGAGGTTCCTTCCAACCTGTAACATTCTGTGATTCTATGTCTTTCTCAGATCTGTCTGTGATTTGCATTTTCTTGACCTGAGTTCAGCTGAGTATTTATAGAACTGAGAGCTTCTGCCTAAGCCTCATGGAAGCCATGAGGTCTGAATCAGATACCTGAAGCTAAGCATGGCCTTATGCTTCTTGCTGAACTGTGTTACAGTTAGCTCTTTATTGCCAGTGAGTGCCATACCAGGAGCTGAGTTGCTATGCTATGCTGCACTGAAGGGCTGAGGAATGTACTTGGTATTCTCTACTCACTCTCCTCTGTCTGCTGTGATTTATAGCTGCTGAAAAGTACAGCTCTGTTCTTAGTTGTCATCTCACTGGAAGTGTATGAGCAATTACTGTGTGGTACAAACTGTCTAGGCCAATTAGACAGAGATTTAAAGAACAGGCTTGACAAGACTAGGTGTCTACATGGTACTATGATAGACCCTATCATTAGCCCTACCTTAATATCCTGAAATAGATGAATAGCACCCTGATGTGAACCAGGGAATTATTTTTGGTCACAAAAATAGTGTCCAGTGTTCTGCACACAGCAAGTATCCATTGAGAGCAGCCTCGTTCAAAGCTGTACACGACGGACACACAGCTTTCAGTAACGTAATGGAGAGAACATGTCAGGTTTTTCCTTCTTGTGCCAGTGTATTTTTCCTTCATTCTGTCCTGTCTGAGAAGAAATGCAAAGAATTTTCCTTTCTTGTAGTACAGACTTTCAAACGAGAATTGCGAGAGGCAGCACCATGAGCAGCTTGGGTACCAGACTGGGAATATCCTCTTTCAGTTTTCCAGTTCTCCCTGTTGAAGGCAAATACAGCGAGGCCTTCAATGTGCTGACAGTTCGGAACACCACCTGCTTAGTTTCTGGCTGCAGAGAGCCGTTCAGGGTTGGGGGTCTGATTAACAACTGAATACAGTCATTGGGATAACATCACTGAGAATGCATCTTTAGAGAAAGAAAGAACCTTGTGTTTGCTGAGTTTATAGGGGGCTTTCCCTTAATAAGTAGTTCTTTGAGAAGCCTAACCAAAGCAAAACCCAGCTATCGATCTGTCTTTAGTTGAGCTTCTGGTGTCCAACAAAGTGTGAGGGTAAATGTCTTTCAGTAGGGACAGTAGCCTCTTTTCCTAACCTACTCCTTCCTTTCCTCTGTTCAGGTCCTTAAAATTTTAGAGCCCACTGAATTTTTGGCAGACACTGTCTGCATTAATGATCTTTCTTAAGAAACCACGTTCAAAATAGCAGGTTTAGTCTATTAGAAGCAGTATCTGAAGGGAATTGAAGGGCAGGATGCAGCTAACAAAAAATGCAGTCCATCTCAGAGCTGTAGAAATGTTTGGTTAGCATACTTGCATGTGGTTTTGGTAGAGAGCACATATATTTCTATCCTTTGACCCCCAAAACTTGAACCCCAGCAGAATGAGACTAAATATTATGTCATTGATAGAAATGAAGCACTATACAAATGGTCTCACTCTGCACATACAGACATGTGGACAATGGTTGAGACATAAATGCATGTTCTACCATGGTAGGAAATTCCTGTGCTCCCAATATTGTTCCCTTTGTGCATCTGCAGTGTTTATGGTCACATTTCTGGTTGTGAATAAATGTCTTGCTTCAAATTACAAAAGCTGTGCCTCACTGTATTTGATTGCGGATGGCTGCAGTGTGCATCACTATTGGTAGATAAGCTGGTAATAGCCATTTGTCTTTGGGGTGGCTTTTGCTTCTGTGATGGATATAATTTTTCCTATGATTTGTTCTTATGACAGCCAGGTTGCCCTGTTCTTAACCTCTCATTCCAGCACCAAAGGAGCTGTTAAGGCTGTGACTCTGTGTGCTGTCATTACAATGCAGGTTTTGGCTTGTTGCTTGCTTTTGTACTCTCCTTGTCTTCCAGGTGAATCACCGCTGTTATCTGGTATCACACCCTATTTTTAAACCACAATGCTTTTCTGTTTCTAGGGCTGCTGGAACACTTGTGCTTCATAGTATTGGGCTTTAAACTTGCTCTTTCTTTGTTATTTTTTTGTTTTAGTTTGGGTTTTTTTGTGTGTGTGTGTGTTTGCCTCTTTATCAAATGCTATCTGTGTTGACTTCATTGGATGCTTAAAATCATGAGTCAGATAGCAAAACTGTGAGATTTCATAGACAAACAGTAGAGCTGTAACAAACTGGGGCTGAAGCATATTGGTGGCACTTCTGATTGCTCTTCTACCACAGGCATGATCAACTACAGTGCTCCTGATTGTTTATGTGCAAAAGCTTTGTAATATCTGTAACTGAAACCTGGAAGAACATGTAGGACAATTAAATGCTCAGATATCATAAGGGTGGTTATTCTATTGCTTTTGAGTTCTAGAAGTAGGATTCATACTTTAATGCTTTGCCTCACCTAAATGTTAAAGCAATGAAACTAAATTACCAGAGGAAGCATCTTGTCTGCATTAGACTAGTGGGAAGAGGTAGAATGGTGGAAGGAAAACATTAGACTCTGAATCAGTTATCACAATCACTGCTGACAGGATTGCACATGATTTGAGCCTTGATCTCATGTATTATGTTTCAGTATAGCACCGAAAAATTTGAAGCTCAGAGGAATTGTTCATTCTTCTCAGGAAAGTGTGCATGAATTAGATTAAAGAAATGTCTCATATTCAAGATAGTACTAATTATGTCCTGAAGGGCTTCTGCGAATGTGGAGCCTGTACATTTCCTCCAGTTACATGGGTACTCCTCCCACCTGTCCACCCAAAACCCCCACCACTGTAAACCAGAAGACAACGTGGATTACCCCCTCTCCTTGTATGGTGCTTTTGCTGTACAATGCTTTTTCTGGCAGTGGATGTGAGCTAACTTTTAATGGCTGAGTCCTGCTGTGGGAAGCCATGGTGCCAGTTGTGTACTGGGCTTCCTATGGTGCTTAAACCAATAATATTTGCCTTGCTGAAAAGCACTGATTTTCAAGGAGGCAGCATATGTCTCAGAGGTAGCAGGAGGGGCCTTAAGTGCAACTCCTGTGCCTTCACAGAGTTTGTCCCAGAGAAAAGTTGTTCTGGCAGCAGGCAGTGAAATAGATTCAAATTGATTTGAGGTGCAGGAAATGGTAGTTCACTTCAGAAAAGCAAAATAATCTGTCTTGGTCTCTTGGATGCTGTCTGTGAGCATGTAGTCATCAAACAGCTTCATCCATTTCTGTGTTGGTGCATATGAAATACTGCTTATCCTTTTCATTCTCAGTTCCCTCTCTGCTGGTTGTTGGACCAACCTGCTTCTGAAGCTCGTTGCAGCTGTACTGTTTTCTATTCTGTCTCTTTTCTGCTCTGCCTCTGCCATCTGGCTTTCTCTGCACGACACCGACAAGTTCTGCTGCAAAGTAAGGCAACTAAGTACAGCTCACCTTCTCTGACCCAGGTGGAGAAATTCTTGCATGCTGAGATGTTTTTTGCAGGCACGGCTTACTGGGCAGTTATTCAGATGAGTCATAATACATGGCTTTAACTTAATCTGCTGGGGTTTTTTTTGAGTTTGTCAGCACCGTTGTGTCACAAGTTCCACTTGTCTGCTTATTTCTGACATGGGAATTGATGTTCTATTTTTATGACACTTTTGGACTCCACAGACATGGATTGTGAGACCCAGAGGAATATAGTTGTGGCTTTTGGTACTTTGGAGTTCTGGATCTTTTTATTTAGAAGTACTGTGCATTTTTATGAAGCCAGCTAACAGAAGCCTGGGGATCTTCTGATCTGCATTGTCTAAAGTGGAAGCAGATGCAGAAATAAGTAGTGTCACTGCACTGACTTTAACTGCTTTATCTTTTTCCTGGTAGTTTAGAAACCATTCTGATAGCTAACTCAAAAACCTACATGCTACTTTTGTTTTTAAAATTCCTAACTATTACAATCAGTTTTCAAATAACCTCTGTTTTTTCTTTCCAATGCACTAGACTTTCTTTAATCTGGCCTGCATGACTCCCACTTCTTTGGTTAGTCAGGGATAACTTTTGTCTTATGTGGCTGAGGGGAGCTGACCCTGAACAGCAACTCATCAGTCAGCTAATGGCTCTGCCCCACTCCCCACAGTGGGATAAAGACGAGAATCAGAAGAGCAAAAGCACAGAAATCTCCTGTATCAAGATCAAGACACATAAATGAAGGATGGCAGGGGGGAGGACAAAAAGCAATGCAAAAACAGTCATTATTCACCATCTCCCACAAGCAGTGGGATGCCCAGTCAGCCTCTGAGCCTGTGGAAAATAATACACCTTTTTTTTTTTCCAAGCATGATGTTATGTGGTGACGGATGTTCTTTAATCAGTTTGGGTCAGCTGTCCTGTCTGTGAACCCTTCCAGTCTGTCATGATAACCAACACTGTTTTGGTGACAGATCCAAAACTTGACACTGTATGGGCTGTTGTGAAGAAAAACTCCATCTCAACCAGACCAAGTATACTTTTCTGTGATAGTAATCTCTGCAATGAATTAAACTCTTATAATTGCCTCCTATTTTATTTTATAGCCTACTAACTGCTACATTTGAAGTTCTATTTAAATTTGTAGCATGTTACATTAGTTCTTCCTCAGAGTCTTGAAGTAGACATGCTAATTATGTGTGTATGATAGGTTAATTGTCTTAATTATGGCTTCCTTGGGTATTATAGTTGCTTCAAATATGCATATATTAGATAAAAACTTGACAATCCAAAGAACAGCAAAAATTGCTTTGCTTTGAGAACAAAAACTTGGGGATTTTTCCACTTGTGGTCATTCTGACAGTGCTAGACTACCTCAAGTTTAGGATTCTTATTGTTTTTCTTAAAGACAAAGCTTTTTGAAGCTTTTCTAAAAGGCAAAAGCATAAATGTTTTTCAATATCTTAACTATTCAATTCAACTTAGTTCTTCTGCTTCTAATGCCTATAATTTTGACATGTGCTTATGGGGTATTGCTTAAGTAACTGTCTTCTAGGCTCAAGTCTGACAAGGTGACTATGGAAGCCATGAACCTTCAGATTTGGTTATTGACCTTCATCTTGGAAGGCTGGATGACAGTTGTCCCTCCTCATAGTAGCCATTCCTACTTTTTGCCATCCTCTTTGTTCTCAGCTGCCCCTTTTTGTGGGAGAGCACGTGGGCTCTATTAGATAGCTCAGCTGTTTTACAGCGCTTATGGGATTGTTTGTAAGTACTAGTGTCTAGTGCATAGGCACTTTGCTTTTCCTGCTTAAAAAGAAATCTATTTTGGGTTCTAGTAAAACTTGTTTCTGTGAGTGAAAAATTCCCTTAAATTTTTGCAGGGCTTGCCCCTCTCGAGATAGCTAAGACAGGTGTAGCTGGGGAGGTCATCTCACCAGGTGCTTGTTATTTCTCCTTTCCTTTAAAGCTCTGTAATGCAAGCTGGGTAGATCAGAAGAGTTGTGCTTTACAGTGATCCACGTTTAACTGATGTGGCAATTTGTCTCTCAGTGGCTAATGCTGACTATGCAGGAAGTTATATCCTTGGGAGATCCATGGTTTTATGACCCATTTGCTGACTGCTTTGCAATTTGTGATTCTGTGAATGCTAAGTGAGAACTTGTGCAGCAGGAGACAAATTCCCTCCAGGTAAAAACAGGAGTGATGTCAGCCCACAACTGGCCTGTTATTTAAAGCTGGATAGTCAACTGCTTTATATTTTCAATAAATACTACAAAGCTGTCACGTTCATATCCTACAGCAAGGTAGTAATTGTAAGAAGTGTAAATACCTGCTGTAAAATCATTACTTTTAATTTCACTAATTGCCTGTAGCGTTTGCATAGTCTGATAGTTTTCCAAGTGCTGGAACTTAAACCTGGTCTGCATATGGTTAAGCTGTGTCTATCACTAGTATCTAGAGACGAAGCAAAGCATTAGTGTTTTAGATAAACGTACTTTACTATTACATGTTGTAAATGTTTCTTTTACGTGAACTGTAGTGTGTTGCTTGTTTTCCAGTTTTGGATGTGTTTTATTTCTGTGTGTGCTCTTAATACCAGTAGTATGTTTGACATAAACTTAGCTTAAACAGTTCAGCAGCTTAAAGCTAGAGAGAATGGTTCTGTCATGCTGCAACTCTGTAAACACCTTCTAGAAATGTGAGAGGACGTAACAGCCCAGGTAAGCTTTTACTTTTGACCCCTTTTCACACAACTAGTGTTGCAGTGAGAATTCATATTAGCTCTGATTGTTTTGGGACACTGGAGTTAAAAATGATAGGCTAAACATTCATTAAAAGGGTCATCAGGCATTGGAACAGGCTGCCCAGGGAGGAGGTTGAACCACCGACACTGAAAAAGTTTCAAAGTTGCGTGGATATGGACGTTAAGGACATGGTTTAACGGGGGCTTGGTATATTTAGGTTAATGGTTGGAATTGATCTTGAAGGTCTTTCTCAACATAAGTAATTCTGTGATGGCAACAATCCTTTGGTTGTTACTAGCTAGGAATTAGATTGTTAGGCTGTGTATGTAGTTGGCAGCATTTCCATGCTGACCTTCTTCAGAGACTCTGACATCCAGGTGGGAATCCTGGTCCTATCCTGAACAAAGAAAATCTGTGGCCACACATATTGTGACAGATTGAAGCTTCTTCAAAGGTCTGAAGAAAGGCCAGATGCTACATAGTCTTCTCTAGATGGGTACGGCTTCTAATATATGGTGGATTTTGTGTAGATTTCCTCCAGTGCCTCTCCAGTGTGATATCTGTTTTCATCTTGTTCCTTCTTGTAGTTTATCTAAAAAAACTGACAGACATTGTTATGTCATTCTCATTTATGCTCTTGTGTCTATTGCCATGTGGTGTTGGTCTCTGAGTTTCCAGCTACCTTGTGTGCACAAGAGTACCTTCTTGAGAAACAGCTCAAATTTTAATAACTCTTCCTTTTCCTTCCTTTCACAAGTGTTTGTCTTCAGGAGAGGCAGCTTCTGTTCTCCTCTTCCCCCTGCTCCCCTTTAGCAATTCTATTTGCTGACACCTACTTTGGGGGAAACGTGAGGTAATTCCTTTCTAAAGAGAGGTTCCAGAGTACAAACTTCTTCAGGCTGGTGTGAAGAACTTACTTAAATTTTTGTTTTGAATGCATCTTCTGTCAATATTTTTCTAATAGACTGATAGATTGTTGAGTCTATAGACTTCCTCTGACATGTTAGAAGAGAATTTGTTAGTCAGATTATATCTTGATCACGCTGTTCTTTGACTCCTCACCTGAGTCTTGTTGTGTTGCCACTTTTTGTCACCTGCATTTGAATGTAGAATCATAGAATGTATTGGGTTGGAAGGGACCTCTAAAGGCTAGTCCATCCTCCCTACAACAAGCAGGGACATCTCTAACTAGAACAGATGGCTCAGAGCCCCATCCAGCTTAACTTTGAATGACTCCAGGGATGCTGGAGGCGCCAGCACCTCTCTAGACAACCTGTTTGTGGTCCACTGTGCTCAGATTAAAGAATTTTTTCCTAATGTCCAGCCTCAAGCCTTCTCCAGCTTAAAACCATGACCCCCTCATCCTGTGGTTCCATATCCTTGTAAACAGTTCTTCCCTATCCTTCTGATAGGCCCCTCTCAGGTATTGAAAGGTTTGTATAAGGTCCCCCTGGAGTATTTGCCTCTTTAGGCTGAGCAACCTCAACTGTCCCCATAAGAGAGGTGCTCCAGTCCTCTGATCATTTGTGTGGCCTTCTCTGGACCAACTCCAAGTCCACATGCTTCTTGTGTTGGGAGCTCCAGAACTGGATGCAGTAGCTCCAGCTTCTTGAAGGGAATCTTTGTTAATAGACTTCTTTCCTCTGTTACATGTTGTATCTTTTTTTCATATTTCTAAAGCTTTTTTTTTGATCATAAGAGCATAAAATTGAGTCCAGGCTTCCATCATGATGACCTTAAACAACTTTCATGTTTGTTACAAATGTTTAACCCCTTTAGTTGTCAAGACTTGATGAGAGAAACTAGGGCTAGGTCCAGCACACCCATGCTGCTGTCACTCACAGGACCGGATGTGTGGCAGACATCCTGCAGGTAGCAACAAATTAGTTAAACTGCATTCTGGAAGCTGTCTGACCAGCTAAGCAGTAGGGGCTGCCAGAGCTGCTTGTGAGGCTGAGGGAACAAATTTAGCAGTTAACTTATGATGATATGTAGTATCTGCTTCTTTTCTTATTGAGGCTGAGACACTGTGGTGTGTTTTAACGTTATTTGGCTTAAGTACCAGTAGCTATCTCAGGAAAGTTCTGCAGATGTGGGTAGGTGCTCTGCATCTAGTCACTGTCCCATGTCTGGAAAAGTCTCCATGGGGTTGGAGGCGTTTCCCTCCAGCTCTTTCTATTGTTTCTTTCTTGTGTCCTCCTCTGTCAGGAAGAACCAAAGGTTGATTTAGCCTCTGTACCAGATTTGCAGCATCCACACTGTGGAAAGCTACTGCAGAAGATTGCAATGGACAATATTTATTGCATCATGCTTGTGCAGAAGGAATGAAAGGTGGTAGCCCATGTGCAAGAGACACCAGGAAGAGCGTGGCTGATGTGGTGCTAGAGAATTTGAGCAAGGAAGTTATCTTATTGTGTGTTGGGAAGGAAAAGTTTAACCCACTCATTTAGTTGCAGATGAGACTGACAATATGCCTGATCTGTTCTTTTGCACATGAGAGATCATCTTTACCTTATGCGTAAGATACTCAGACCAAGGAGGAAGAGTAACTCTTCCTGCTATGAGCTGTGTCAGTAGAAAATGTGGCCTTTCTTACTCCTTTGCAGTGTTACTGTGTGGGTTCAGGGTTTAAGTACTAAAGCTAGATTGGCTTGGGACAGGCAAGCACAGGTGGAAGTCATAAGGAATAAGCAAAGCTTGTCTGTGTTCCCATGCTAGGCCTCACCATTTATGGATCCCCTTTATACACTAGGGAGAGGAAGATCATTAAACATGTGTGTGAGGGATGCAGGTATTGTGCAGTGGGTTTCACTGTCCTTTCTCCCCTCCTGCAGAGTCGAGAAGTAGTTGGCTAATGCTTGGCATGTGCTCAGCATTGACAGACCTGGGCAATATTTGTGAGCTTTCACAACAAGGGGCTCACAGTTGAAAGTGTCCCTGTAAAATTATGGGTATGTGGACAGTGATAATGGAGTGCAGTCTGCAATATGAACATCTAAACTCCAGACAGATCACATAACATTAGGGATTGGAAGGGACCTCAGAAGATCATCTAGTCCAATACCCATGCCAGAGCAGGGTCACCTAGACCAAGTCACACAGGAACATATCCAGGCAGGTTTTAAACATCTCCAGAGAAGGTCATCTCTGATCATCTCCCTGTTCCAACTGTTCAATACCAGTACACAGGAGTCCTGGGAAAAGACTGTCAGGTCAGAGCTACTTCCAGTCAGATACCAGTTCAGGTGTTGACTGTCTTGAAAGAGAATGAAGAACTGGAAAAAATACCTCAAACCCCTTTGTTATTAAATACATATAAATAAAACATATATCATGCCTTAGAAACATGCCATTGCAAATGGCAAACTGATTATGGTTTTCAGTACAGGAGTTAACTAAAGTTTTAGGTAGTGAGAATGTCCTAGTGAAGCACCTTTGTGCTAGGCTAGGAAAATATATTCTAGGTATCACCTTTCCTTTCCTCTTCTTTTTCCAAAAAAACTGGGGATGTTTTGAGTAAGCAGGAAAATTGAGCTGAAAGGACTTGTAATTCTTAAATAATTGGCATTTTCCTCAGGAATAATGGGAGAGCTGAGATGGAGAGGGGTGGCCCTTCACCTTGTGCCATTAAGTGTGTGCTTGCATAAGGTGTCCCCAGCCCCAGGGACCCCAGCTGGAAGCAAAGACTGCTTACATAATCGTTTGCCCGTTTTTCTCAGAGATGTATGTAGTGGCATTATGACGGAGGTTTCTGGTTTGTGTGTTCTAACTTGCTTGGGCTTTTTCTTCTTTCTGTACATAGTTATAGATTTAATAAACCCCTTTGTTTTCTTGAAGTTGCTCCATTGCCTGGAAAATTCTATCAGAGACCTCACCTTGAGGCCTGGCTGCCTTCCTTTCTATTTCTGTTTGGTGTGAACCCATGACAACCTTTCAACCCAAGTGTATTTTGATCTTCTGTTTAATTTTTGGTGGGATTTCTTCTTGACGTGCTCTTGGATGTATGTTCAGGCAGTAGCAGTTAGTCTTCTCCATCAGGGAGGTGCAACCGAACGTGGTTGGTAGTCAAGCTGTCATCTTAAAACCTGGGATCTACAGAGGAAAGAAGTGTGGTTGTCACCAGAAATGGAAGTAGGAGAACAGTCAAGGAAAACTGATCTTCAGGATGGAAAGGGGTAGACTTTTATCTCGAATATAAAACAGTGTAGCATATGGGATATCAGTCACGGGTCATGGTTAGAACAAAGCAGGCTGCTTTACTTAATAGCCAGTGAAGACCTAGTAGCTTGAATTATATAAATGAGTCTTCACTCCTCATACAATTAAGTTTTCCATGTTATTGGCAAAGATTGCACTTGGAGTAGAGTAACATGAGTTTACGTTTCCACCAACGGATTATATTTAGATTTTTGTCAGGCCTTGGTAGAGTGTGTGGGAGAATTCTGCCTGTTACAGTTTTATCTGAAATCTTGTGGCTAGTGACAGACTACCTCTTGCTCCTACAGCAGCTCCACCTCTTTCCTACATTAATTAGGAGAGATTGCGTACAATTTAAGTAAACTAATCCTGGGGCTATTTGTGAGGATGACCACAGCGACAGGACATGGAGGGCAGGTGGGTAGGGAAGACTCAGATTAACAGTTTTCTAGGAATATCTTCTAATGTTTCTGGGTGTATTTTCCTTCAGGATAGGGGAAGGGGTTAATAGTGAACTACTGGTAGTACAGCAAAGGCGCCGCACCCCAGTGTTACAGGAAGGATCATTTGGGACGCTGAAAAAAGGGGTGACCTTTCCATTGCTTTTGTTCAATGCAGTACAGCTCAGCAAAGTCAGATTGACTGCATGCCTGGTTCTGTCCTGTCACAGCACAAACTGAGATTACATCAGCTTGTCATGTTGCTATAAATCAGCTGGAAGTAAGTTCAGGTTACCCTGCAATTGCCAGTTGACTAGTTAATACATTTTAGCAGATAATTGGTAGTTAACTAACATGTGGTGACTTGACTGTTAGCAATCATCTCTCCAAAGCTTCAGCTCCTTGCAGGACCACTGCACAACCCTTGCCTCTTGTGATCCTAACTGCTAACATGTGCGGTTAAAGATGGGTAGCTTTGAAGGGCAAGTTTGTGTGTTCAAACACAGTACTCCCAAAGGTGGTAGGTACAGAGCTACCTGTTTCTTCCAATAATTCCTGAAACTGCTTGTGTCTATAAATAGAAATGAGTACTTAAACGCTTGCCACAGGGAAGCTACTAGGTTTGGTGCAAATTTAAACCCAAATGACTTTATCAGTGTCCTCACCAAGTAGCTTTCAGTATAAAGGTCCTGGATTATTTAAGGTACAATGTTTTCCTATGCAATCATGCCTGGGATGAGTTTTCCTCCAGCAGTGCTGAACTTTTAGGTAGAATTCTTAAGCTGTATTTCGCTATCAGCATAATGAAAATACCTATCCCTGTCCCTGCACTGGAAATATGTCCTCAACATACTGGCTTCTGATGCTATGTGAGATGCTTTAAGGTATCTGAAACCTCCTCTTGGGCAGTCTTGGGCAGGCCCTTATCTTTTGTGAGCAGCAGTCAGAGCCTGTGTATCATACAGATGCTAGCATAGGTATAGAGTTGACTGCTATTGTGTCCTTTGTTAACGAACAAAGTTCTGCTAATGGATTAGTACTAGCCTGTGCAAAGTCAACTGCCAAACCCTTGTAGAGTCACAATCATTGCAAAGCTTTTGCTTTGAAGACTATGTCTGTCTGTGTTACTTTCTGTGCTAAAATCATACAACCTTCTAGGCTTTTGCTTTCTTCTAGTCCTAACACCTCTGTTAGATGAGCTTTGGATCAGGAATTGCATTCAATTTTTAATATCATAAAATCATAGAATGGCTAGGGTTGGAAAAGACATTAAAGTTCCAGCCCCCCTGCAGAGGCAGGAACACCTTCACTAGATCAAGTTACTCAGGGCCTCATCCAACCTGGCCTTGAACACTTCCAGGGATTAGGCAGCCACAACTTCCTTGGGCAACCTGTTCCAGCATCTTACCACCTTCACCAGGAAAGAATATGTTCCTCATGTCCAACCTCAATCTCCCCTCTTCAGGTCTGTAACCTTTTCCCCTTGTCCTACACACAAGACTTTTTTTGTGTAAAAAGTCTTCCCCCAGCTTTCTTGTAGCCCCCTTCAGAGATTAGAAAGCTGCTAGAAGGTCACCTGGGAGCCTCCTCTTCTCCAGCCTGAACAACCCCAACTTGCTCAGCCAGTCCTCATAGGGGAGGTGCTCCAGACCTCTGATCATTTTAGTTGCTCTCTTCTGGACACCTTCCTGGAGCTCTCTGTCTTTTGTATGTTGTGGGCTCCAGAACTGAACACAGACTGTTTCCTCTTGTCCTGCTGCTTATTACTTAGGAGAACAGTCTGACCCCTACCGCGCTGCAGCCTTCTTTCAGAGTGTGATAAGATCTCCCCTGGGCTTCTCTTTCTCCAGCCAAACAATCCATTTCTTTCATCCAGTCTTGTGCTCTAGGCCTGTAACCAGTTTCAGTGCCCTTCTTTGATCACACTCCGTCACTTCAAAATCTTTTTCTATCCTTAACAAAACTTTTCAGTTGTAGTTGCTGTTTACTAGAGCATGCTGGACTCACTTCCTGAGCACATGCTGCCTGGCAGCATCTGTGCATAATAGAGATGGTTTGGGACAAAGGCTCCTTCCACTTAAAACTGAGAGCTTCATCACTTGACAAGTACAGACTGTTTGTAGTATGCAGACACAGACTGAGAAACTCAGCTGTCACCAGCAATGTTTGATTCCACCTCCCCACCCAAACTATTTGTAAGCTTGACTCCCTGTGTCAGCCTTCTCTTTTTCAGCAACTCAGACCAGGGTCTGTCCCACCCAGTCTTAGCAAGCAGGAACATCCTAAGAACCCTGCCTGTCTGCAGGGAGATCACTGACATGCTCAGCACAGAGATGTTGAGGTGTTGTCATTGCAGCCCTGTTACATCTCAGCACTGTGTATATACGTATCACAGAGCATTAGGGATTGGAAGGAACCTCAAAAGATCATCTGGTCCAATCCCCCTGCCAGAGCAGGATCACCTAGACCAAGTCGCACAGGAACATATCCAGGCGGGTTTTAAAGGTCTCCAGAGAAGGAGATTCCACAACCTCCCTGGGCAGCCTGTTCCAGTGCTTATTGTTAATATGGGAAAGTACTGGCATCAGGATGGGGATAGGCACCTTATAGTAAAAAAACCTCTTCACAGAGAAATCCTTTAATGCTGTGTGTCAGCTAGTAAAGTCTTGAAGCGCTGTGACTCATTGTTTGCAGTGGAATGTTGCTGGTTGTAAAATGATTGTCTCCCACCACGGTGTACATCTGCAGTATCGAGTGTTAAAGGGTATGTTAAGCACAGTCTGTACCTTGCTCTGTTTCCTGTAGAGGATGAAGCTCCAGACTTACTGAAGAAGTAATCTGTGGTTGCTGCTAGTCTTTGCTGCTAGGACACTTTGGGTGCAGGATTGATTTTGGACTAGATGATCTTTCGAGGTCCCTTCCAATCCCTAATGATTTAGATTCGTCTGCCAGACTATGTTTTCTTTGAGTCTTGGAGCTGGAAGGCACAGACCATTGTGCACAACCAGGGCAAAACTGTTCTTGCTGGTGATGGTCTAGTGCACTTTTGCACAGGATGTGCAGAAACAATGTCATGCAGCAGGTATGGGTGATTTTCTTTACTTGCATGATATATTTACCCTGTGTTCCCCTGAGTCTGATATCTCTGTGGTGTAACTGTGACTTGCCCTGGAAGTTGTAGAAAGATTTCTGCATCCATGAGACTGCAGGGGCCACTGGGCTGGTACTGAAGAACGATTTCTTTTCACTGTCCTGTAGTTCAAGCTTTGGTATTTCTTTAGTTTTGTTTGTAGCCCCAAACTTTTCTGCTTCCGTTCTGGAGGCTAAAAGTAGACTTGACAATGACAGACATTTCTTAGTGTTTTGGGGTTTTTTCCCTTTATGCAGTTGTTTAGATCTTTGTCATTCATGGAAGCCTCAGCCTTCATAGGTGAATGATCCAAGGTCTAATTTGCAATATTTGTGATTCTTCTTACTGTTCCTCACCACCACCTTGCCTTTCCTGATTTAGAAACCAGAGCTGTGCTCGAGATCACGTCCATTTCCTTGAGCCTCTTTTTTCGTACAGACTAACAATAACCTGGAAATACCTTATCCTCTGACAGACCTTGTTGAATTTGTCCTTCACCGTTAAGGTGATTACGTTTCTCATAGTCTTCCTTCTAGCTTTGCAGAACAATGTATAATAATTTATATAATCTAATACAAATATATATTATGCATAAATGTCACATTGCATATAAATATAATAGTTTATATTTCTATTTATTATTCATTTACTCTTTGGACTTGTGTTTGTACTTACGTTCATCTGTAGGGGTTAAAAAACAAATTATAAAGAGATTTTTTTTTTTTCTTAATGTCTCTGTTCTTTCTCTCTTTTTCTTTTTTACTTTGCCTTTAACAAGACTTATAGCTGTAGTCTCCAAGCACATGCATTGTTGCCTGTACCTGAATAGCCATTCCTCAAGTAATGGGAAGAAACCTTCAACTAGTAGGTAACCTGGTGAAGATGGTTTGAGTCAATTGTAGACCTGTGCCCTCATATCAGTGTCTATTTTTGCACTAACTTCTACATGGGCAAGTCATTACAACAGCAAAATTATTGTTCTTGCTTCTCTGAATTGGAAGAACAGTCCAAGGAAGGGTTAAATGCTGCCATGTTAGCATGTACTGTAGGCATGTATATGTCTCAACATCATTTAAGTAAGGAAACGAGAGCTGTCATGGCCAACGTGATGAGGAGGAGTCAAAATTGTTGAAGCAATTCCAATGGCACCTTACTATAACAAGATCTTGTTAATGGCTTAGTGTTTAAGACAATTCTTCAGCATTCTGCAAGTCAGGACAGTTCTGGATAATGCATGTTTCTCAATTAGGGAAGAGAATGATAAGGCAGCAGTAGGCTTCAACCAGGAAGTTACTTTGTAGTTGTTTAATAAGGATTTTTTTAGAATCATCATAATTGAGAGACTTGGTAAATGCTGCTTGACTCAGAGCCCTAGGGGAAACTATACAGTTTGCTCTTAAGGGCACAGAAAGCAAATTAAGATGGGGGGAAAAGTGTTAGAGGCATTAAAAAATTCTTCTGTATTTACTGGTTTTGGTTGTCTCCTTCCATCTACTTGCTATTTGCATGGTTTCAATTTATTTGGTAATGCAGCAACAAAGAAGGACAGCTGATGACTTCAGTTTGCTTGTGCAGTAAGCTCTGCTTTAAGTGATTGAAAGCCCCTTCCAACCCTAATAAACTATAATTTCTAGCTTGTACACAAGTTATATAGAGTGGTTGCTGCTGAACAGAATGCTGGACATTCTGTAGCTTGTGCTGACACAGTTCTGGCAGAGTGACCTAATCCTGGTAGTATTTGGTTAGTGACAAATGAAAGCTGCATGCTAAAAGGAGGTAGTTAGCAAATGCCATTCCAAAGGCTGAAACAGCACTTTGGTTTGTTTGCTTATGGCTTTCTTGCAGTGTCCTTTGTGCAAGGAATGAGACAGAAGTCACAGGATGTTGGGATTATTTGGGTGACACAAAAGGTGCCGGAAAACTTGTAGACCAGATAGGATGGTGAGCTCTGGGGAAACTCTAGTCTCTGTGCAAACTATGCAGGAAACTGCTTAAGATGAAGCTGTGAAGCAACTCTGGGAGTCAGCTACATGTCTACTTCTTCCATGAATTTATTGTCTTTCTCTGTAATAACACAACCAGGTTTAATTAAGTGATCTGCATTCCTTGCTGCCATAGGGGGCCTCTGTGCAAAGAACATAAAAAATAATCTAGCTTTGTGTCAAGTTTCTTGCAGCTTCAGTTCCTGCAGTTACTGAGTTGAAGTAACTGCCTGAGTGTTACTTTGACTCTCGTGTTGCGGGGCACCTGATATCAGCAAGATGATCCTGTTTGAGCAGATGAGGTAGACAAAGTGTCAGGGGAGAGCAGGCTCTGGAGTTGGACTGAAGGCTTCAAGTTCTAAGCACACATTGACTTGAACTAAACAGACTTTTAAGATACACTTGACAGCAAATGCTGTGGCATCTGTAATCAAACACAGCTGGCCCTTTGAAAGTCTCAGCTGCAGTGGAGCTATAAAGAAAAAAAAAATATAACCAGAAAAATTTTATCACAGTCCTTGTGTATTGAAAGCTGCTGCTGTTCCCTGAAATTTCATAATGAAAGACACTCCCTCCATAAAGTTAGAAAGGAAAGCGGAGGTTCAGAATTTGCTGCTTCTGTAGGGCCTATAAAGGTGGCTGATGGCTTCCAGAAAAGAGACTCAATTTTGTTTTTCAGGAGCTTTACTTTAACTACTAGATGAGGATTTGGAGCTAAGTTATTGGAGAAGCTCAGGCAGGTCTGTACCGGGATAGTTCAGCACCTGCCATACAAAGACAGTTGTGCTTCCCTGGCCCAGCTTTCAGCCTGCACAGAAGAACCTGAGCACTGGTCAGTGTGTGAGGCTGCAAACACATGTAGTGAAGTTGATCTCACTGCAGTCTGTCATAGAATCATTATGGTTGGAAGACACCTATGCCAGGAAACTCAACATCTTTAAAAGTTTCCTGCTCCTAAATACCTGGTTTAAAGACCTGTAACTGTGTTTTGAGTCCTTTTGCTACAAAATTTTAGGTTTATTTGAATATGCAGGTTTTCTCTTCAGAAACCCCCTGTACAGAGGTGAGGCAAGAGCAGCTTTGTGTGCCAGTTTTTGCAGTCTAACCATTGGTGTTTGCAAAGGCAAGTGAATGTGAATAAAACCCTGTGGCAGATACACTTGAGCCACATGCATCTTGTGGGAAAAGATGCTCAAACTTCACGACAAGCCTAGCTGCAACGTGTCTTTGGTGTATTTCCTTATAGAATAATTTGAATATGCCTTTCCTGAAGTATTTGAAATAAATACTTTAAGATATTATTTGTACTGAGAATTTAAAATATGGGTGTTATATTGGAAGATAGATGTGTGTAACCACAAGAAAAAGCATAAGGTGTGAAATTTGAACTTATGTTTGCAGCAGGTAATAACAGAGCCGTGTTGCAAACTTTATTCTTATTGTAATTGTACAGGCCCAGACTTTTCCATTCCAACTGGCAAAGCCCCTTGTCCCCTTGTCAATCTTTCTTTTTTCCTCAGTGTGTCTGCAGATCACATCTGTGAAAACAATCTCAGTGTCCTGCACTGGGGAATGGACTCGCTTAAACTTGTAGCTGCTAAGATGTAGCCTGAGTTTCCTTCAGCTTTTCTATTCCAGAAGGCTGTGTGGTAGCTGCCTGCCTCAAAACTGTATTTAAGGTGGAAGTCTTGGATCAGTATTTGACTTCTTCATCAATCAATTTGTCTGGCAAGGACTTTTGCCAATGTAAGAGTATCCTCTGGGGGAAAAATAATTTAAGATTGTTATGAATGTTGTTTTGGTTTACTTGGCAGGTGCTTTCATAAGTGGATGCATTTGGAGGAGATAAAATGGAGAATGTGCTTGGCTTAGTAGATGATCTTTTGAGGCCCCTTCCAATCCCTAATGTTTTGTGGATTCTGTGATTCATCAGTAACTGGTAAACTGATGTCATCCTAGCTCCCTGCCTTGATCTCAGGTAAGTGGCTGCTGTATATGGTACCCCACTTGCCGTGCTTTGGGGGAATCTAGGAAAATGACAACATGCATCTGAAATTAATTTCTAAGAAGACAGTGACTAATTTCAGTCATGTGGAAGACATGAGCTGCTGTTGCTTTTGCAACACCATTCAGACTCTCAGATCAGAGAAGCACCATTCAGCTTACCTGTGGGGAGCACAGCCCCTTAACAGAGTCTGTTGTGTCATCAGGTACAAATAACATAGAGACGGAATGATCTGTAGCCAGGAATACCTGCTGCTGCAAAGTACAGGCTGCTCCTGTAACCTGAGCTGAATGCACTCTTCTGAGAAATGTGGTGCATTGACATAGTTTCTTGGCAGTTTGACTAGATGGCCATTACAGGACCCTCCCCACTCAACTACACTGATGAAAGTGCTATCACGGTTCCCTGAATGACTTAGAGCAAAGACACCAATATGTCCTTCCTGTGGCTACTGATCTAGCTGGGCAGGTCAGACCACATTTTGCTCAAGTCAGATGGGGAAAAAATTGACCCCAAGCTGGCAGGATTAGTAATACTTCATTATTATTATTATTATGAAGGAATACCTGCAGCTAAATGAATTGGAAACTTGTGGAGAGTCAATACGTAATGTCTTGGGAAGATGAGAACACAGCAATCAGGTTATGGTATTTCCTGAGAGTGATTTTTAAACTTCCAGCGATTTGAACCGGGAAATTCTTGTCCCACAAAGGTGAAATCAACATTTTGAAGAGCTCTATGTGGAATTTTCTTGTGGAAATCATTCCCTTTAAATGTGCAAAATATTTGACACTTTACATAGCTTGTAGCACGGAGTCACATTCCTTATCTGTGTATTATGAGATTGTATCTTCTTGTGCTTGTTTTAAACTGACTGCTCTTGTTTGGAGTCTCCAAGTTACTGTATGAGAAGAAACAATAAACAGTGGTTTCACTTTCACTGCTCCACACATACCATTTAGACCCCTGTCACTCACTTTTAAATTTTAGAACTGAAGTCTATTCAGTCATCCTGTGTATAAAAGCTACCTTACTCCTTTGATCAGCTCTGCTTCTTCTTTTGGGACCTTTTATGGTTTGTCTGTGTCACCACTGACGGACAAACGAAGCAGCAGTTAATGTCATATTCAGGACACAGGCTACTGTGTGTTAATGTTGTGATGTATTTGCTCCTCTTGTGCTTTTCTGTTTACAAGTAATTTCTGACATCCCTTTTGTCTTTTGACTATTTCTGAATTTTTCCTGAAAATAATCCATAGTTGACTGTTTGTAGGTAAAGGTCAGTTTGTTCTGTGTGAAAATCACTTCATACTTTTTCATTCCATTTTCACCTGTTGTTTTATTAAACAATATCTTAATGTTATGAGAAGCTTCTGCAGCATGTCGTGCCTTATCTCTTTGGCAAAGAATCATTAAGGTTGGAATAGACTCTCAAGATCATCAAGTCCAACTGTTAATCCAACACCACCATGCCCACTAAACCATGTTTCCAAGTACTGCATCTACACATTTTATGAACATCTCCAGGGATGTTCCACCACTCTGTTAGTGAAGAATTTTTTCCTAATGTCCAGTCTAAACCTCCCCTGGCACAACTTGAGGACCATTCCCTCTCATCCATTGCTAATGACTTGGAAATCATGAGAAGACAGCTATCATTGGATGACTGTCACTTCAGTATTTCTTTTTTCCAGACCATTTATGAACATAGCAGCGATTCATGTGAGAGAGTAATCTAGCATCACAAAAAGCATTATCATTTTTTTTCCTGTGTTCACTCTCTTAAGTGGTTTCCATTTCAAGACTTCATATCTCATGGCAGCTCAGAACTTTTAAGAGGCTTTTGTAAGACATCCTACTTAATTTCCTTTGGAAATCCAAGCAAACACTATCAGTGAGATCTGTCTCAGGAGCTGAGGTAGGTTTACAAGGCAGCACTTAGCTTTGCAAAGGCTGTGATTATTCTACCCGACATAGCCTATTTATAGAAATATCATACTTGTGCTAATGTAGTCATATCATATCATGCATTATACTGCACTTTCAAAGGCCCTCATTTTTGGGGAAGGTTTCCCTCAGTATTCTGGCAGTGAAGTAGTGTTGGGTGAGAGGCTGCACAGCATCAGTGTTTTCTTCACCCTGGTTGTGTGCTGCCTGCCCCCGTCACTTTTTACTGGCTCTTCCTACAATTTGTTGTACCTTGCTCCCAAGAAATATCATCTAGATGGTTCTGGTGTGCTTCTGCCTAATCTCTGGGTTTGCTTGGGTTTTGTTGTTATTTAAAACTTGTGCCTCAGTTTATAAGCCTTTCAATTTTTTTTCAGCTTTTCTGAAACATTCTTTCTTGCTTCCAGTGGTTTTGCAGTTTTTGTTGTTTGCAGGGTTGGTTTTTTTTTTTAAATACTACCGTGTTTAGCTTTAGGCTTTCTCGAGGCTATTTTTTTTCCTTTTTAGGCAGGGGGCATTTGATTTGAAACTAATGTCATGTATTGAAATAGTCTCTTTGTCTCCAGAAAATACACAATTCCTTAAGGTTCCCCTTTCAGATTCATTGGTTTGCTACTTTTATGTAGAACCTATGCCTGAAATTGAATATTGCAGTAGTTCATCTTCTAGCTTTAGGGGTCAATAGAAATGCTGAATCTGATGCTGATACAGTTCAGGTAAAGGGCAAAAATAGGATCAAGCAATTCTGTGTACTGGTCAGGACTGAATCAAGAATAGTTTCCTGTTTTGTGGGTTTCCTAGCTGCCTATTCCTGAAATTGTTGTGAATTGTTCAGGTGGATATCTCATCATTCTTTGAAAGGCTTAATCTACTCCAGAAGCTTCCCCAGCCTCTGATCCTGAGCATCTCTTTCTTGCTCCATTGCTTTAGTTGTGGATTGAGACTTTGCCTCCTCACCACTTGTGTTATGATGGAGGTCCTAGCCTTTGACATCATGTGTTCTGCTTCCAGAATATCTCCTCTTTGTTTTATGTGGTACTCAGGTGGACCACAGCCCCTGCCTCTTTCCCAGTATTTCCCAACTTGTCCAGGCTTTTAAAAAAGTTTGTCAGTATAACCACCAGCAGGTATATCAGTACATCATCTCTGGAATCAGAAACCAAACCTGTTGGGTACGTGGTAACTGAACCACTCACTGATGACTATTGTCTTTCCCTTTTGCTCAGCAGAGGTTCTGCCCCAGGGAGTTATTGTCAGTATCAGGAATTACATAGACACCTTGTGTAGAGAATGAACCATTAACATGCTTAATCAGTTTGGTGTCTTCCTGCCATGAAACTGGGACAAGAAATGCTTTTCAGTGTCCCAGTGTTCAGTTTAACCTTTATCCTTAAGCAGCAGTAGGTGGTTTGCCTGCAGGTGAAACTGTTTAGAGACTGCCATGCAGTCTCTGTGTCATGCATTCCTCTACCTGTGCCACCATCAAGTCACAAGACAGACAAGAAGGGGCTCTGTCTCTGAAAATCATGGTCCTGGAGTGACTTTGCACCACTTAGCAGGGGTCAGGTAATCACATGGTACTTGATTCTTTACCCTTAGAAATAGTCACCCTCTAGGTAGGCCTGTGGCAGCATTTCTCTTGCACATCTGGGCTGGCTCAATAGAAGTGCCCTATATGGGATGGCGATGCAACTTCCAGTTGAAGTATTGAGAAGCAATTGTATTATATGCCTCATTAACAACTGTATTCATCATGTTTCATAACAAATTATACTGAGACATTGATGGAATCCAAATTATGTAAAGCTGAGTCTTATCTTTCAAAAGAAGCTGGCCTTCCCAGACAGGCAGTCTTCCTGTTTTAAGGTGGAAGGAAATGTTCCAGCCATATAAGATGGATTCACATCAGTGTGTTACTAAGCTGGTGATCCCAGAACTGTGGAGGTGTCAATTGAAGGTCATTATAGTGGAGGAAAGAATCCCTAGATGATAGAAACCTTATTGCAGCAAAGCAAAGACAGTGTGCCGCATACGTGTCTTGTGGTGATGTTCTGTTTGATTTGCCTTCTGAAACAACCCTCTGTGTATGGGTAGGTGGCCATGTGAATCCTCCAGTGAGTGTGATGATAGTGAGAAAATTTAAAATAAAAAAAGAAAGAGTTCCCAAGAAAAGACTGAAAATTGCTACTCTAGGTTAGAGTTTGTGCTTCTGTAAATTGACTTGCCAGTCAACACCAGCTTATGTAGAAATTATTATCTAAACAACCTGTGAATGTTTATATCACTAATGTTTATGATCTAGAAAAAATGTTCAGGACTTAAGTGTGTGTGTGTGTGTGTGGCTAGGTGGCCACAGTTAATATAGCTTGGGGGCAAGTTCTTGTCTGGCCAAATGACCAGTTTTGAGGAAGCTGAAGGAAGTTAAGAGGCATGTACAGATGTTCCTGTCAGCTCCTTATCTGGCCTGGGACTGAACATTAGAACATGTGAATTTTCTGTGTTGGTCCTGCCTATAATTCTGATTTGTTTTAATTATACCAAAGAAGGAACTAAACTCTGTGTCCTTGCAAAATTTTCATGACTCTTCTGATTCGGGGTGTTGCAGGGTGCAGTTAATGCTCTGAAAAGGCTTTGGGATTCCTGGATGAAAGGTGTGATGAAAGAAGTGCATTGTTATTGTTTTAGGGGAGGAATCATGCTACTGGGTAAGCCTCTGTCACTGAGACTTGCTGGACTCGTTTGTTCTGACTTGCCTATGACTCCTTTCTTTCCTAATTCAGGAGATAAAGCCTCAAGTCTATGCTGAGATGCTGCACAGTGCGTTGTGGAGTCTGGCACAGTGCGTATCCCTGACAGAAAAGCTTCTTATTGATCTCTCAGTGGTACCCAAAGGTGAGTGGCACGGTCTTCTGACTTGCTCTTTGGTAGTTTGGGCAGCACGGCTGTAACATGTAGTGTTTATAGAGCAGTCTGAGCTTTGACCAAGGGTGTGGGTCGAATGGCACTAGCTCTGAGCTCACTTCTGATTTGAGCTACCCTCCATGGACATGCTTAAAAGTTGTGTAGATATGGAGCTTAAGGAGATGGTTTAGCAGTGGGCTTGATAGAGTTAGGTTAATGGTTGTACTCAATGATCTTAAAGGTATTTTTCAACCTAAATGATTGTACAATTCTATGCATCAGTAATCTTTCTGATACTTCATGCCTTCCCTTCACCCAATGTGCATTTGTTCTCTAAGAATTCCTCAGCTCCTCTACAGCATGGTGTGGTGACAAATCAGGGTGACACGGCCACTGAATGGTGCAGTGACAGTCACCTTACTGTGCCTGGCCTATGGTCTGCTGTTTGTTCTTGTGAAGTTAGAATGCATTGCAGTCACAACTGCTAAGTTGATAGTGTGGTACAAGAGGGTGAGCAGAGCACAGTAGGTAGAAGTAGCTTCCTGTACTCTTGTTTATTTTCATAGGCTTGTAAGCAGTCAGTGAAGTGTTAATCTGCCGAATCAGCTTGGAAGCACAGCAACTCTGGCACCAGACCATTTCACCCACCCTGCCTTGGAATGGAAAATTAAACTGAAAACTCAGAAAGCTTATAACTACTTGTTAGGTGTCTCGCTTCTGCTGTAGATACCAGCCAGTCAGAGTGGGACGAAGGGAGATGAGGTAGACAGAGCTATTTTTAAAGGCTGGGAAGCTGAGGTCTGCTGCTGTATTATGGGACTGGCATACTAACAGAGTAAGTCTGTGACCAATGCAGCTAGATGTGGAAATCTGAGAGATAAACGTGATGTAGAAGCTTATCTTAACCTGATTGCAATCAGTGGCTATATACTTAATATCTCCTTTACACTGTCACCTGGGATAGCCTCTCACCTGTTTTCGTGGATTGTAAAGTCCTTATGTAGTGATTAGCCCTCCAGGTTCTATTTAAGCTGTTTATTTCAGAACACAGGAGGCTTTTTCAAGGTGTTGGCTGTGACAGTGAACTACGGAAAGATGTGTTATTGATTAAAGATACTAGTTATGTTTGTCAGAATATTTGTTGTAGTATGAGAGGCTAGCCCTGTCCCAGCAATTCAAGAGCTCATAACTTTCTATGCAAAAAGTATGCAAAAAGAGTAAAACACAAGAGACCTTTTGTGCCAGTTGCAGAGGTGATAAAATTACTAGGGAGGCCTGCATGAGCCATGTTTTGGCATCATGGATATAGTTACTGGTAACCTCAGAGTTAACACCTCCAAAAGACTCTTGAATCTTGATGCAAATGACAAGAACGGAGTTTGGAACGGTTGCCTTTTTGCAGCTTAAATGTGGACCTGAGAAGCAGTAAGACCTTGGTAGAATTATAGAATCATAGAATCATTAGGGATTGGAAGGGACCACCTGATCATCCAGTTCCAACCCCCCCCACCATGGGCAGGGACACCCCACCCTAGACCAGGCTTGCCAGAACCCCATCCAGCCTGGTTAAGGGGAGGAACTCAATTGGTGAATATGTTAGTGATGTGTTATCTGACTACAGAGGGGTGACATGCTTCACCTACTGTTTCTGTGGGGCATTCAAGGGTGTGGGGAGATCAAGTTGATTCAACGTGACACATAGAAGGACACACACTTCTTTCTTTCCCTCAGAAGATCCCTCCAATGTTTGGAAGTCTTCCATTGTATCAGAATTGCTTTGGGACATATCAAACACAGAGTGACTGAGGCTGATGGGTGGCTGACCTCATCCATACAAGGGTCTTGCAGGAATTTGTCAGCCTCTAGCTGCTTCTAGTTGTTGTCCCGTTCTCTCAGAGTATGCCACAAGAGCAGAGGAGATGTGTTAGGTTGGTGTGATTGCTTGTGGCCAAGATGGCAGTAGAATTTTAGCATGTTGTGCTTCATGGCTCTATTCTTTTGCTACAGGACTTCTAAGCTAAGCCAGACATTTGCTGCCATTTCCCAGCCACCCTGCCAAAGTAGATAGCTACCTAGTTTGGATCTTCAGTTTGTACTCACCAGGCCAGCAGGTTAATGTTTTTAGTGGTCTTGTGAAAGGTTCAATTTCTAGGAAAAGAGATTGTAGGGTTGTGCCTGAATCCATCATCAGATTGAAAAACCAGTTATGGCTATAAATGTGGAGTGAAACTCACCAGCAGATACGCCACCCAAGCTCTGCCACTGCTTCTGTGAGAGTATTGGAGTATCAGTGAGTATAGTATTAAAAAATAAAATACAGTAATAAATTTAAAATTAAAAGCAGCAGATCAGATAGAAGAGACTGCTTGTTTTCTTCTATGCAGAGCATAGAAAAATATCTAGTGCCAGCAAATACGGGTTAGAGTCATGTAAAAGCACATCTGGGGTGGGATGCTGTAAAAGCTTACCTCAAGAAATCAAAATATATCAAGGGCAGGTCTGTAAAATAGAACAGGGTAGCTGTTCCCTGCTTACCCAGCAGCTCAGTGACTAGGGAGGGCCTTTTCTTAGGACACAGGTGAGAGTTGCCCTTGCTTTTCTTGTCTGAACAACATCTTCTGATCAGTTTTCTGATACTGATCTTACTGAAACTCTTGATAACACACAGCAGCTCAACCAGAAGAGATGGATAACCTCAATATAGTGACTCAAATCCTGTCAGACAGAGGCAGGAGCTGAATTTTCACCACTTGTGTTGTGACTGAACATCATAATATTTCAGGGAGTTTGGTACAGGAAGAGAGAGAAAACAGCTTGTCACTAGTGTATGATATTTGTCTTTTCTTTGTTCCAAATTGGGAAGTAAGTAATTCATTTGGAGTTGGCCAGAAATCCAACCCAAAATCATCTCTGTTCTCTCCTTTGTTCAAAAGGAAGACCAGACAATTTTAACTCCATAAAATTTCAGTACACATCTTCCTAATGTATAATAACCATTACTGTAGCTTTGTTTCTTGCTGTATTTCACTTACTAAAATATCCTGTATTGAGGCTTAGTTGCATATATCTCTTTTAAATACTTTACTTTGTTTAAAATAACTTCATTCTGTACAAATGATTTCCAAAATAGTTTGGATTACTTCTTTTTCAGTGTAAAATAACCTTTTAGTGATTAAAACACGTTCTTTGGCTGGGAGCCATGGTGTGTAAACTAGGAGACTTAGTAGTTTGAATTTCCGGACCCAAACGAACTGTGGTATCAAGTTGTCAGAGGCTGCTGCTCCTTGAGAATTAGATGTGTTTTAAATGAGCACAGGGGTTGCTGGTGGTGGTCTAATGTTCATCTGTAGTATTGCCAAGATAAGCAGTTTTGTACTGAACTAAACGATTGTGGGTTTGAAACTTCTCACTAATTCACTGTAGCCTGAAAGCACAGACTGTGAGAAGGTGGTGACTTTTGGAGCAGAGAGGGCTCATCCTTTGGAGTCTCCTGATGTAGTATGGATGCTGATCTCTTGTTAAGGTTTGTTCTTGAGGGATCAAAGTCATCCTCATCCATGCTGGAGTATGTATGAGTGCAGTGCTACCTCAATTCCCCTGTCTGCTTTCCTGCGAGTTAAATTGCAGTTTAACAGTTTAATCAATGTGTGGTGTATGGAAGCAAGAAATGTGAGGTTGTACAAAACACCCAACTCTGGAAAGCATCTACAACTGTTTTATTTGGAGTCTTCTGAGGAGAGTACCTATGTATTTAGCAGTCTGTTTTTGTCACAGGACAAAAGGATGAACTTATGGTTGATGGTGGTGAGAACATGCTTTTCAACTGTTTCAAAGTGAAATCAGTATCAGAAGTGGAGGAGGCTTTTATTCTTCATTTCCTTTTCCTCCAGCACTGTGGCAGTTCCTAAGGTCTCTGT
Source organism: Phoeniculus purpureus (assembly GCA_028565055.1). Taxonomy (NCBI): domain Eukaryota; kingdom Metazoa; phylum Chordata; class Aves; order Bucerotiformes; family Phoeniculidae; genus Phoeniculus; species Phoeniculus purpureus. Next base: position 20,001,203 of record JAOXOE010000405.1, on the reverse strand, counting down.
TTCCCTTTGCAGGTCTGCGTGGCCAGTGGAGAGCAAGTGGTTGTGAAATGTTGGAGGAGAAGGGGGGTCTGTACCACCGTTTCTTGTCAGCGTAGTTGGTATTTGCACAAAAAGGAAATAGGGGCAGATTGAAATGGAGAACAGCACTGTCTGTCAGAGCGTGAGTCCTACAGGCAGTGGGACTCTTGTTTCTCAAGTATGAGTCTTAAGCTTTTGTAGCTTGGGCACAAGGACACGTCTGTCTGTCTACGGTTCAAGAAAGCCAGCGGTTATGAAACAAGAGTCCTGTTGCCTCTGTATCTCCAGACTTGGCCATATACTGTCAGGCCTGTGCTGTATGGTCTCCCTGTCAAAAGCAGTGGCAGGGTATTGCTCTGGTTGCTGCTCAGGTGGAAGCGCATTGGGGTGGGGACAGCTGAAGCACAGGGAACCAGCCTAACCAAGACTGATGGCCGGGACTCAGTCAAGAGAGCAGAGTCAAATGCTACAGCAGAATCTTTAAAACATGAGGTGGGTAGTGAAGGAGGGCAGACGCATGTGCTGTAGTGGGCTGTTCTGGTTAGCCCTAGGGACTTGTTCTCAAGGGCAATAATTGGCTGCCCATGAGGTACGCTGCAATTCTGTGAAAGACTGAGCTATGAGATGAGTATTGGAGTGCTCGGTGAGAGGCTGCAGCACATTGAAGAAACTAAGCAGGGTAGTCCCACAGGTCTTAGTTTTTTAATCCAAGTCTGCATTTGTTAAGCCCTCAGGAGTAATGGGTAGTATACATAATGAAGGTCTAGATGGCAAGAAGTCAAAGGCTCTGTGAAACCAGTTGAACTCTAGTCTGTCTATATTATGTACTTACTGCAGGGCACAGTTACCAAAGATTGTTATCTTGGCTAGACTGGGTTTTCACACTCCTGTCAACTACCCTACAGGCTGTTTTGCAGAGCCTTGCCATCAGGGAACCAAGCCATTCTAGTGGAGAGACAGCTAGATTTGAAGAGTAATTTGACTGTGTGTTGCCGGAACTTAACTGCCCCAATAAAGAAGCCACAATAGGAGAGGTACCAAGCTTCTTGGCAGAGTGTGACTGAAGCAGAAGGCTTTTGATCCTGGTCACTCATCCTGTGTATTTTAATTACACTGAGAAGGTGCTGTGACCACCTGCAGTTGTGCTGACTGAACCTACCCTGCTTAACTTTTTCCTTCTAGTATGCCACCTTCTTGAGTGTGTGAAAACTTGCCTGCTTCCCTCTTGATACCTGCCAGCACTCTTGCTAGCCAAAATCAAGGTTTTATGTGAGAAGATTAAACTCTGAGTTGCTTACAACTTCCTTGAATTTGTTGAGCCCACCCTCACTGTGTGTAGACCTCTCAGCTGCTTCCTCTATGGCTAGCTACTTTTTATTTATTTTTGGAGGGTATTTTTTCTGGTTAGTCTAGCATAACTCTTCCTTGTAGCTTTGCTCAGATTTCTTGCCTTCAGGACAGCGTTATCACTCCACTCTGCTCTCTCAGCACCATCTTGGATTTGTACATCATACCCTTGCCTCCATTGTTCATCTGCCATCATAGCCTATTTCCTGAGATGGAGCCTCTCAGAATCACAGAATGGTAGGGGTTGGAAGTTCATTGGTACATCTAGTCCTACCCTCCCTACTAAAGCAGGTCCACCTGGAGCAGGTTGTACAGGACTATGTCCAGATGGGTTTTGGGAATCTCCAGAGAAAGACGCTCCACAACCTTTCTGGGCAGTCTGTTCCAGTGCTCTGTCACCCTCACAGTAAAAAAAGCTACTCTCCTGGTCTGCTGCTGTGCTTTCACTGCAATTTCTTCTTTGCCTCCTTGTAGTCAGAAAACTTGCAAAGAGTTACTCTTCTGTCCTTTCTGCCCATTCCTGCTCCTATTTTCTCAGGTGTTGCTGAAAAATGGCTGTGGCATAGATCTGAAAAAGGTTTAATAGCATTTAGTGTGTCTGATCCACGGCAATATAAATATGGACGGCTGTAAAGCAATGTGAGGACTATCCAGCTGAGTCCCTATTCTGTTCTTCCAGAGCAGACTTCTTTGGTCCAGGCACCTTAGAGAGATTATCCCATGTATTTTTCTGGTACTCTGTACCGATGCTGACCATGATGTAGAGATGCGGTGCGTGGCATGGCAACAATTTATTCCTAGTCTGCTGTGGAGTTATTTGGGATCTGAAATAGTTGTGCTTGAGAATTTTCATCATCCTACAACATAGCTACTGAGGATGTGCTTAAAGATGCAGCTTTTCCTAACAGCCTCTTGCTTAATGCTGTATAAGAGAACATAAATAGAGCAGAAAGGCTGATGTGCTTTTGTCCATGTGAGTCAGGTTCTCAAATCCACCCTTTTTTTACAGGTCTACCTTAGGTTTTCAGCAAGTCTCTTAGTCTGGGTCCTGTTTCCATATCATGGTTACACCTGAGTAGCTATTTCTGTACCCTCTGACCGACTGGCAGGAGACAGGATGTGGTCTCTTGCAGTGCATGTGGGGTTCTGGGGCAATGAAACCCAAACCAATGTTGCTCCTCATACCAACTGTAAATAACTCAGAGCTGTGTATCTGTTGTAGCCTAGAATATCCTTGGTGCAGAAGTTATTTCATCAGTCAGGAATTACTACATTTAGGTTCATTTTAAACACCCACATGGGCAGCTGGCTGCGCTTGAACTCTGTGTCATATTTATCGATGGGGAATAGTCTCTACTAGCAATACCTGCAAAGTTCCAGGTTTTTTTCAGGGCTGGATGTGAGGCAGTGGAAGCAAGTTAGTCAAGTTAGACCACAGGAAATTCTGACTAATTGTAAAGAAAAAGCTTTTGCCGTGAGGGTGGTCAGAGTCTGGACCAGGACTCCTCAGAGACTGAGGGATCTCTGTCCTTGAGGATACTAAAAACTTCGCAAATCCTAGAATAACCTGCTGTAGTGGGATGTGATTTGATCAGACGATTAGATAATCAGGATGCAGAGGTCCTTCTGACCTACCTCATCCTGTGAGGTTTGTCAGCTGAGCTAAGCTGTGCCAGATATGATGTGGCTCAGCACATGCTGTTGTCTTTGTAAGGGAGTTGAATTTCTCCATGTTATTTTTTTCAATGCAGAGAGTGATCCAGATGGACAGAGCAACGAAGCACATAGAACCGTGGAAGATAGCAGTCATCGTTGTGTCTGTGATAGTAGGCTTAGCCCTCATCATTGGCCTGATTACATTTTTTTTGTGCCATGGTAAGTGCACCACTCTTGTCATCACAAGTCTTCAGGAATCAGTTGTTTCACTTGCTGCTGTGGTCTTGCCTGGTGATTTTTATGTATATAATTCATCCCTGTATAGAATTTGCATGAGAAGACTTACTAAACCCTATTCAAGATCTGATTAGAAAAACCTGCAAGAATACTTAAATCTCTGTTTTAAGTAAACTATATTTTAAGTTTTGTGTCTTTTCTTGTCTTGACCTGATGCCTCCACTGGTATCTCTGGTTGGCTAAAGGCCTTCTGTGTAAACCAGGTGTGTGTCTAGTACTCAGACTATGCATAAGCAGCTTTGTCTGGAACAGGGCTTTTGCAGAAACCTGCACATGGCACTTCTAGCTGATCATATTCCAAAAAGAGATAGGACAGAGGTTTAGGCTTTTTGGCGTCCAGGAATCAGTCCTGGTTTTCAAAGGCTCTTGTCTGGTAGTAGATAAATGAAGAGAAGCTATCTCAGTCCCTGAGATACCTGCGAGGAGGTTTTAAATGCTCTACATGGGATGGAAGCAATTGTGATGTTGTCTCAGCTCACAAATTGTTGACAAGGCTTCTGTTAAAACACTAGACAGAGCTACAAGTTAGCTTTGCCACTTTGAAAAAGTTATGCATCTGTCCTTGGCCATTCACCTGAGATCAGATTTATGCTTAACCTGACTGCTGCATGGGTGCAAACAGTTCTGGGCCACCTGCCTCTCAGTGGGGCAGTGACATGCCAGAGTGCAGCTAGGGAGGTGTGAGTGTGTCAGCTGGGTCAGAAGGGACGTATGTTGGTGATGTGTCTTGTGCCAAGCTCACCTCAGGCTGATGAGAAGGTGGTCCTCAGAGGAATGTTGTAGTATGTAATTTATTGCTATTTTGATGGTACTCAAAATAAAAAAATAACCCCTAGCTAATCTGTGGAATCAAAGAATGGCAGAGGTTCAATGATCATCTGAGGAACATCTAATTCAACCCTCCTCCTAGGGCAGGATCACTGAGAGCAGATCCCACAGGAACACGTCCAGGCTGATTTTTAGTATCTCCAGAGCAGGAGACTCTACAACCTCTCTGGGCAGCCTGTTCCAGTGCTCTGTCATGCACTGCAAAAGTTTTTCCTTATGTTTAAATGGAACCTTTTGTGTTCCAGTTTGCTCCCATTGCCTCTTGTCCTGTCAGTCATCATCAAGAAGAGTCTGGTCCCATTCTTTTGACACTTGCCCATTAGATATTTACAAGCATTCATGAGATCTTCCCTCAGTCTCACCTTCTCCAGACTAACAGACTCTTCTCGTAAGGAAGATGCTCCAGCCCCCTGGAGTGGCAAGATGGTCCAGACCTTCTTTTTTCCAAAGTGCTGCTAAAGCTGTGATTTCATAGCCACCAGGGTCACAGCCAGAGCCTAGGAGTCTTAGTTGTGCCATATTTTTTGAGGTCCTGTACATGTCTGAGTTGTACTGAGGATCAGCCACCTTTCCTTCTTTTCTGTAGATCAGGATCGCTATTACAATGCAACATTCCTAATCACCAATGTTCCTTACAAAGCCCAGTATGAAAGGCAAACCACGGAAGAGTTCAGGCATCTCAGTGAAGAGATTGAAACCATGGTAAGCTATTTTCCTGTTTCTGCCTGACTGGTAGCAAAGAGTCCTGTAAGAATGTGACTGGAAACAGAGGTGATAGCGCCTCATTGTTATGGAGCTGGCCTTACCTTTCCAAGCCTGCTCTAGTGGGTTAAAGATGCATTGGTGACACAAGCAGATGGTAAGCACAGGTACTCTCTGTTCCAACAGCCCTGTGGTGAAACAGGCACCCACAGAGCAGAAAGAACAGCAACATCGGCCAGCTCAGCTGTTTGTTTTGTTATGAATCTTCTGATGGAAATGCAGTGGTTGCTTAGGTTTAGTGGTGGAGATATGAAGTAATTTTCTAGTGTTTAAAGAGACTCGTGTCTTGAGAGCATGTGCGTATCACAAGTGTATTGTAACACACCCTTTTCTTTCCACAGATAACTGCAGCATTCAAGGGGTCCTTTCTAAGTAAGAGGTACATCAGGTCCCACGTTGTCAGTCTACGGTAAGCAATGTGAAGGTCAGGAATAAGCAGAGATGTCACAAACAGCCTTTCTTCCTGCCCCTTGCCATATGGAGCATGAGTGGTTGTTGATGCACCAGCAGGATTAATGTCTTGGCTGATTTTCAATCTCTGGCATTCACAGCACTGAGGTCAGTGAGGAAATTTACTTTATACTTCTGCAGATTGATTTCCTGAATGCCAGTTGTTTGTGGCTATGATGCAATTACTGAATTACTAGGTGATCTTGGTTCTTGCTACTAGTTAAGTACTTGAGAGACACAGGGTTAGCTATTTATTTAGTGTTTCTGTGAGGGGGAAACTCAGTGTTTACCCCTCTGCATCGTGTGCAGCAGGAGGTGACTGTTTTCCTCCCTCGCTGAAAAGATCTGGGGGGATAAGTGGTTCAGTTGTGAGATACTTGGATGCAGAGTTGAGGAGAAAGGAGGAAAATGGGACATAGTGGTATAAATGTTCTATGTGAGAGCTTTAAGTCTTTGCTCTCTACAGAAACTGTGTATCACTCTCATCAGTGAGAGCCATCACTTCCTGTTACTTTGGTTTGGAGTTGTACTTCTACAAGGCTCAGCTGTGCTGTGGAATATGTTTTCCTAGGCAGCAAAGAATGCCAGACTTCCTACAGATGTCCTCCTTCACAGCATTTCTGTGCCTTGCCTGTCCTTAGATGAAATGAGTTATTTCCTTAAACTGCTACATTGCTCCTATATAGCAAGCCCCCTATACTCTATATCGATTGAACTTGCAGAGTTTGGGAGATAACCTGCAAGCAATCTCTTTTATACCTTTCAAGCTTATTTTTGCTACTGATACCTTGTGCAACTAGGCCAGTACTGGACCAGCCTAGCTGTGTCACTGCTGTCTTTCTAGGCTTCAGCTGGCTTTCCTTTAGGCTGTTAGTCTAAAATATTTGGCTCAATATTTTATACAGACTGTAAGTGATCATGTCTTGCTCTGATAGCTCAAACTATTGAGGTTGTTCTTCCTCTGCGTACAGTGAATCTAATGGCCAATAAACAGACAAATGACTTAAATAGAAAGAAGTGACCTTAACTTATGTGGCTCTAAGCTGTGTCTTTTGAATGGCTGTAAGGAATGGCTTGCTGGGCATCTGTTGAAGGGTTTTAACTTGTTATAGTATTCCTGCTGCCTTCTGCAGTCTACTGACTGTAAGCTGCACAGAGGCCAAAGGGAGTGATTTCCTTTCTCAGTTGTACAGCTTATAACAGTTCCCAGCAAATTCCCTCTTATTGTGGTCATAGCAAAACCCAAGTCTTTTGCTGCTTCCTCACATCGTAATCTTCCTTTATTTGTGCCCAGCTATGCTGTTTGCTGCATATGTCTGTGTAGATTAGACAAGCTCTTGTACAAGCCAGACAGTGCAAATACGATTAGTGAACAGAGAGAATGACACTGCTCTGGTTTTGTTGGGTTGCAGCCGAGATCCAGATGGAGTGCTTGCTTCTGCTGTCCTGGTATTTAAATTTCCCTCTGCTGACAGTAAGGAAGCAACCTGGGATCATGTCAACCGTGTGTTACGCAGAAGGCTGAACTCAACCTCCTCATTCTTGAATGTTGACCAGACCACCCTCAGACTCACAGGCAAGTGCTTTAAGTTAGGGTTTTTAGCTTTTAGTATATGGGCTGCTCTTGTTTCCTTTTCTGCCTTCTCAAAATTGTGTTAAAACTGGCAGCCCAGCAACTTGGAAGAAGTAGCATGAAGAGAATGAAAGAGCACTGATTTGTTATTGTGAGCTCTTCTCTGGCCATCAGAGGGCTTTCTCTATGTCATCTAGCTCTGTCAGTGAGAGAATTCCCCCTCAATTGATCAAAAAAAGGTCCAGCTTTGTGACCATGGAGTTACAGATTACTTTAAACCACACAGTGAATTGGACAACAACCTGTATCACCAGGTACTGAAATTAAGAGGCCTAAAGCTATTAAAAAAAAAAAAAGCAATGCTGAGATGGTTCCTCTCACCCTCTGCCATTTCTTCTGCTTATTTGACAGATTGCTGGATTGCTGTAGCAATAACAAAATTACTGTTCACACCAAATCCTTGAGGTTCTCTGGGCAGTAATCCTCTCCCATTCATCCATCTGGCAGAGGGGTTTTTGTGGGAAAGAAATCAGTAATGTTACAGTTCAGTTCCAGTCAGTCTCAGCACTGAGGAGCTTCAAAACTGTTGTGAGCACCTTGCCACAGTAAACCTGAACAAACACAAGTAGGCATTTAGATCGTGCACAGCTGCCAGCACGTGTTGGTGCTGCTTGGACCTGTGTGCAGTCATCTGTTGCTTTTGTTAGCTTTGAGCTAAGGAGAGATGTATCCTTTGGTCTTGAAGTTTCAGTGAGGAACTGAACTTCTCCATCAGAGCAAATAACTCCATTTACTGTGCTGTCACTCCATGCAGCACTGCAAGCCTTTTAATTTGTGTTTGCTGGGGACGGGGACGAAGTCTGTGCTAGATTGTGTAGCAGTATGAGATACTCACTCTGGTGTCTGCTTTTCATTGCAGAGTTGAATAAGGAGAAGGGAGATAACCTTTTAAACAACTGTAAGTACAAATGCTTTATAGAAAAGATTCAGGGAATGTGATGCTATAGGGTTTGTGTTTACAAGATCCTTATTTTTTTCAACTCATGTCTCAAAAGCACAACTTGTTAAAGACACTAGAACAGTAGAACAATGCGTGAGCCAGGGAAGACTTCAGCTCAGGCTGGCTCTGTAGTGTTTGCAGAACCAGGCATTCAGACTTGGTGGTGTTAAATGCTTGCTTTTCTGTTGGCTATGGGAAATAGAGGCATGCAGATGAGCTGCTGTTAGTGAGCTTTGCACAAGGACTGCAGTTGCCATGGGTCAAAATTCTTGCTGGAAACCTTTAAAACAATCCTCCTGCCGTGTCTTCTCTGCAGAAAAGTTTAGCAGTATGTGTCAGTCAGATTTAAGCTGACCTTTGTGATACACAGGGAACGGGCAGAGTGTGGGAGAGGGAGGAAGACTGTCTGCAGTGACAGCAAGGCAGCAGTACAGCCCTGGAGAGGAGCAGGTTCTCCATCCTCTCTGTGCCCCTCCCTTGAGGTCTTTTTGGCTCCTCTAAAAACAGACAACATAAATCTTTGGCCAGGGGATCCTGCATGATTGCAGAGCTTTTCTCCATCAGCTTTCCATCTTTAAGTGGACTCTTGAGAATTAACTATTTAAATGAAACCGTTTTTTCAGCTGACTAATATTTGACTCTGTTGTTGGCACAGTGGCTGTAAATAAACCATTTGAGGAGGAAGCACTAGGGGGTTTTTTGTTGCTGTTGACAAGGCTGACCTGACCAAGTCCTGTCTTTATTTACTTAGTTTGTGGGTGCATTTTGATTTTGGGCTTTTTTGCCAGCTAGTCTTCAGCAATTCTGTGATGCTTGATGCTTTACAAACTGTATTGGTCTTGCCTTTGCTATAAGAGTGGGATTTTACAAATAAGGGTAAGATAGCTTCCACTGGGTTCACAAGTGCTGTGTAGTGTTTGTCTTGTGCAAAGGTATCAAAGCTTGTGTACAGCGTTCAGTTGCCATGGGAGCACATATGGGCTTTTGTGTCTGAAAACTGTCTTAATGAAAGTGTAGTGACTCTTCTACCATACTTTTTATCCTGAGATGCTTGTGACCGTGACACTTGGTTCCCCTGCTGCTGCAGGTGTGGTTTAAGTGAAAGCTGTCTCTTGACCTCTCTGCACTGTTACACCTGTTCTTGGAGCTGTATTACCAAAGTAATACCCTGATTTCCCTCAATCAGCTACAGCAGAGCTGCCTTTTCATTAACAGGTTGTGGGACACGAAAACAGACGTTCTCCTTCGCAGGAGTGGAGAGAATAATTGGTGGGCAGCGTGCACAGGAAGGGGAATGGCCATGGCAGGCGAGTATTCAGCTTGATGGAACCCATCGTTGTGGTGCGTCAGTGATCAGTAATACATGGCTACTGACTGCAGCCCACTGCTTTAGAGGGTAAGTAATTAGCACCTTTATGGTCGTACAGACCTTAAGACTATTTGGTGTGACTGTTTTCATGGCCCACTAGCATCTGTATCTACTGAAAGACAGTGAAGTTTGGCTCTTCTGTATCCCTTAGGCAGACCTGGACACCTTGCTTTCTGATGCTTAAAGAGAGCTAAGCTTCTTTGGGGAATCTTTCTTTTGTGTGACATAGCCTCAAATATCTTACAGAATAACAAACCCTCGGAGGTGGACTGCCAGCTTTGGAATTCTACTGAGACCTCCAAAACAGAAAAAATTGGTCCGAAGAATTATAATTCATGAAAAATACAGCGACTTTGTCCTTGATCACGAATATGATGTGGCTGTTGTGGAACTTGCCTCTCCTATTGAGTTCACAAGCGATGTGCACAGTGTCTGCCTTCCTGAAGCATCTCACGTTTTCCCAGACAACGCTTCCTGTTTTGTTACAGGTTGGGGAGCTTTGGAGAATGACGGTGAGTGTCTACAGCCTTCTCGTACCCTGTCATGTATGTGTCTGAGAAGACTGCTGTTAGACTTATGAGGTTTTTGTTTATTTTGTGTTTCTTAGCCTTGATATTTGATCAGTGTATGTGATATGCTTATGGATGTAGTTTGTTGCTTTTTTTTTTTTTTTTTGTAGCTTGGTCAATGGATTGGGAATTGGGGGAAGGATCCTTCAGGTTATCCTTACAGGAATAGAAGCAGCTTTTTTTTCATAGCTGCCTGTGTTGTGCTGGTCGAATAAATTGTGTTCTCCATTCCCACTGGCTCAGTCCATGTGGGTTTAGTTCTTACATGAGTCCTTTCTCCCTTCAACTTTGTCAGAAATGTATTGTGACAGTTTTAATCCATTATTACCTTTCAATCTTAAATCAGGCTTCATTCAATGACTTGTGTGAGCTTCATTCAAATTAGTCCATATCTTTGGTATTAGGGATGATGGGACTATAACACTGCTTATGAGAGCCATTGAACTATACGTGTTGGGTTTTGTGATAGTCTCTTGGAGTCTGTAATGATTGTCAAAAGCTATGTTGCAGATAACCAAACAGGTCTTTCCAGTGATCTCAGGGACATATCTGGTAGTCTGTATTTGGATTCAGCTCTGAAACGAACAAAAATCCCTTTGTCCATTATACTAAAGTATCTGGTGAGGATGGAAGATGGAGAAGGGTTATCTTTGGGAGCAAGCAAAGGACTTCAGGGGAGGGGAAAAGCTTTCTTCTTCCTGAGACATTGTCTGGGCAGCTCCATTCAGTGCCCATAATGACAAAAAAGCTGTAGGAAAATGTGGGTTTTCTTTAATCCTATCCTTGAGTGTTTTAAGTTGCATACCCTGTCTGCAGATTCTAATGCCACTTCCCCTTCTAGGCTCTAGTGTTAATCAGCTTCGACAAGCAGAAGTGAAAATTATAAGTACTGCAATTTGTAACAGAAGACATGTGTATGGTGGAGCGATAACGCCTGGAATGTTGTGTGCTGGATACTTGGAGGGGCAGGTGGATGCTTGCCAGGTAAGTCTCTTCATAAGTGATAGTAAAAAGAAAATAGGTGGGGTGGGAGTTGATGTTTTCTAGAAATCAAGATTCCCCAAAGAATGGGCTGCCCAGGGGGGTTGTGGAGTCTCCTTCTCTGGAGACGTTTAAAACCCACTGGATATGTTCCTGTGCAACTTGATCTAGGTGGTCCTATCTGGCAGGGGGATTTGACTAGATGATCTTTTGAGGTCCCTTCCAATCCCTAATGATTCTATAATTCCATGATTCTATGATATTTTAGGTTTTTAGTGTTCAATACTTTGACAGATGTAAATGGAGACCTTCGTGGCTCATGTGCTGAAGTCTACACCTAGGTGGTTGGGGTTTGCACATAATACACATGTGGTAGCACACACGTGTTAAGGTGTGCAGTGGGAGAGGCTGAATTAGAGGCCATTGGCTTCTGTCTTCTCAGTAGACTGTGTGGAGGTTAAATTATTGTTGTGGTCTAGGGCAAATATCTGTCAAGTGTAACAACAGTTTGAGGCTTGTTGCACTAGTGAGGTGAACACTGTCTACTCTGTTGACAATTGTCTCCTTAGGGTGACTCTGGTGGACCATTGGTGCACGTGAACTCCAGAGGCATCTGGTATCTTGTGGGAATAGTGAGCTGGGGAGACGAATGTGGCAAGGCAAATAAACCAGGAGTGTACACACGAGTGACCTACTATCGAAACTGGATCAACGCCAAAACGGGCATCTGAAACCTGCAGTGGGTTAAGTTTTGTGGGCTGTGTATTGCTATTCCTCTGACACATTCTGCTCTGTGGTTACCCTCTAAACAGCTGCTGGCTTAGCCTGTGGTCCTGTATCAAGTGCCAGCAAGCTTGGAGTAGTCTAGGACTTGAAGTTGGTTTGGCCTACAGCCAGAAAGGAATGGACTTGGTCCATGTGACAGCAGTTTGTTCAGGAAGTGCTCTGTCAAAGGAACAACTGCCTTGGTCTATATGCAATATGGTGACTTTTTTTTTTTCTCTATGGCCAAATGTCTTGGCCCCAACTTTTATACTCAGGCAATGCATCTGAGCCCAAACAGTCACATACCAGCGTCCAAGACAAAACTACAGTGTGGCCACACATTTACTCTGTGCTCCCCCATCTATCTGTAGACCAGCTACGATCCAGCCCTTAACTCTAAGGCTCCCACACTTCTGCATTAATCTTAAGCTTTTTCCTGCATCATTCCAGGGAGTGAAGAACAGAAAATGGCTTGAAGAAGTCTTGGTTCCTAATATCAAGTCAGACTGTTATTTAAGTGAATAATTTTTCCTTGCTATGGTTCTGAAAGGAAAATCAGTAGAAAACACCGGCTTCTGTCAACCTTCTTTGAACAAGTACGTGTACACCTCCTCATCGCTTCACGTGAACACCTCCTGACAATGTTTGCCGTGAGAACATTTCCTGGACTTAAGACCAAAGCCCAAGTTATATTCATACCACTGTTGTCATATCAGAATATTTGGCTGAGTTGATTTCCATGTTTAACTTTCCAGACTCTGTAGTTCTGAATAAAAGTTCTTGGCTTTTTGAGCAGGATGGAGGATTGTAACAATCTCAGTATGACCATTGCCAAAAAACCCTTCTTGGAATGCTTATTCTTGTGAACACTGTTCTCAAGTCTTTATCATTTAATATGTGTGTATTCAGCTGCATCCTAAGAAACCCTGAACTGTTGTGTTGTGGTGGAAATACCTGTCTCCTTCAGAGCAGGGCAGAACATCTGACTGACACAGTAATCTTAGGTAAAGATCTCTTTTCTGCTAGGAAGTAAGGACAACCTGTGTCTTAATGCCAGAAAACTCATTTGATCTTAATCACACAAACTTCTTGTTCTCCCTAACTTCATGTCTTCAGGAGCTCATCTGCCAGGTAGATCCTCAAACACTTTCTACACTCCAGCAGCAGAACATGCCTAACCCTGGTGAGGATGCTTTCCTTGATGTGTCTGCAGACTCTTTCCGACACTTTATATGGATTACGATCCTGACAACAGCAAGTGCTATGGTCTTAATTGCTATGTAATGAGTCGTTCAATTGCTCTCTCGTCCTTCTATGGTCAGAAAAGAGAGAATCCCTAGTATTCTGTGAACTTGGCAAAGGAGATACCAGTCATGCTGTCAAGACTCAGAGCTGGTCCATCATGGTATGCAAGCAAGAATCTTATGCCAGGCTAGAAAAGGCAAACAGCACGCTTGGCGTGCCTACAGTTAAAAGATCTGGGGGATCTGTCAGTGATTACAGTCCTAGGATCCAAGTCTTCATGGAGTATAAGTCGACATAGTCAATGGCAGTTCAGGGATCCCTCCTGGACTATGCTGCTTCTGTAGATGCTACCAAACAGAACAGCAATCTGTTGACTTACCAGAGTGCTTTTATTACTCATCCTGTGATCTGGCTGCCTCCTAGTACAGAGCAACTTTGCTTTTCAGGAGCTTCACTAGTGGTGCTGGATGTCCAGAGAACATCTCCATGGATGGCAGTGGTCTGCAGTGGTTGTGTTTTCTATACTTCTGTGTCTCAGGAAACATGGCACTTAAGCAAAATTTTCTCAGGGAACTTTCTTGTGGAATGTTGTGAACTTAAGAAACAGAACTTGGGGGCTTGATTTCCACAGAGGAAGTAAAAATTGTCAGACTGATTCTGTAGGTCTAAGCCCTGAAAGCCTCATTCAGTCCCTTAAGCAGAATATGCCTTTGAAGTATATTGCTTGTAGAGGAAGCTTAAAGTAACGTATGGCAAGTACATATGACTTTTCTTGCTGGTAGCAAGGACAGTGAATAAAACCTTATCTTCATGAAGAAAAACATCATTACATGATGTCATGGATTTCAAATTCCCAGAGCACTTTAAGTCTTAAGTTTTCAAAGGGCATATTGGTTTCCCTCTCCTGCTGAATTTCATTGTAACTTGGAACCTTCATAATTTTAGGCTTGCAGACCTCAGCTTATCTTACTGGTTCCCCAGAACAGGTAATTAAAAGTCCTCACGATTTATCTTGCATCTGTGAACTTCCCAGTTGTGCTTATTTTGTGTGCAAAAGCATTGTTCTTTGTATCAAGGGCTGCAGTACGTATTACCCAAAGTGGTGCACAAAAGGCTGAAAAACAACTCACCATTTGCTTCATGAGCTAACAGTTCATCTCCTCAGAGATGCAGTACCTGATCCACCTTACTGCTGAGTGCCAGCACAGTGCAGCCAGGCAGAGTGGGGCTGAATAGGACCTGGAAGTGACACGGTGTATGGTGTGGGAGCATGTTTTGGTAACCTTTATTTTGGACTGCCACGTGGGGTTTTTCTGATAGCAGCTGGAACAAATTTTCTGAACTAGTTTCTTATTGAAGCACTGTGATTTGCATGCTTCCAGGACTCTTGCTGGTGCAAGGCAATGTAAGTGGGCACTAGTCAAGAAGAGTACTTGAACAAACACCTCTCATCCACTGAACGTTTTGGTGTAGGTGCATGAGTTCTGAATCCCTTACATGTGGCAAAACTGCACTGATGTCAGTCTTGTCTGCCTTCTCCTGAGGGAAATGATGGAAACACGAAGCAATGTAGATAGCCAGAACAGCTTATTTGGAATAGATGGCCTGGCAGGTTTGTATTTTTTTAAGCTGCTGTCCCACCTATTTATGAAGCCATGAGCTTTGTCCCTCTGCCTTGTTTTCATAGGAATTAACACCTTCACTCAAGGTAGGCAGGGGCATAGTTATGCAGCCATGGGTGATGCACAGGAATGTAATTTATATGTAAATGTAATAAAACTTGTTAAAAGTTTGCCTTCTGTTTCATGTACTTGTTAGCTTCCTGCATCCCAGTAAGCAACTGCAAGGTGGGGAGTCTCCTGTTTTAGAGCGTGTCACACTGATCCTATTCCATGTGTTTATGTACTGGCTTTCAGGTAGTCTTAGCCATCTATTTTGATTGAAGAGCATAACTGTTAGAAACTTCTTCATTGAAAGGGTCATCAGGCTTTGGAACAGGCTGCCCAGGGAAGAGGTTGAGTTGCCATCCCTGTGTATATTTCAAAGTTGTGGAGATCTGTAGCCTAGAGACATAGTTTAGCAGTGGGCTTGATAGAGTGAGCTTAATGGTTGGACTCAATCTTGAAGGTCTTTTTCCAAGCTGAATGATACTATGATTCTGTAAGAGCAAAGTGCCATCCAGACTTGGACAGTGCTTATCTACCTTACCACAGGTTACCCAAATTTGCGCGTGGGCAAATGGGTCTTGTGTCAACCACTAGAGGGTGAATCGTATTGTAGAAGAGCTTTAAGCCTTTGCTGCTGCTGCTGTTTCAGCTCACTGGAGAGGATCTGGAGGACAAGACACCATGTCCATATCGTCTTGAAGATGCAGAGATGCTACATGATGGTGTTTCAAACTCTGAGGAGACTACAGCCATTCAACTTTTAGTGTAAGCCTCTGCATTCAGTCTGTCATCCGTGAGAAAGTTGGCATCAAATGCTCCTGTTTCAGTGCGTTAAGTACAATGTGCTGTGGCTGGGAGCAGGGCTCTGAGCAGGTTTTGCCTGCTTTCTGCCATACCATGGCCAGCTTGGCTATGGATGGGAAAGTGGATGTTTGGGAAAACAGTAGCCCTTTTATCACATTTATTGAGTCAAAGGGAGTCTCAGTGACAGACTTCTGTCTCTAAGACTAAATAACATCTAAATGATAAATGCCATAGTTTTAATAAATCTGATTTTTTTTTTTTTATGGTTTAGAGGGAATTGATTTGTGCCAAGTGTCTGACAGACCACGTGTTGTGTGTGTGACAAAGCATCTATGAGCATTCAGTAACTGGTATCTATGCCATGACCAGAGGATGTGTTCAGCTGGTCTGGATGTGTCTCTCTGGAGAAGCTGTGTGGATGGAGTTTCTGTCAAAGGGTTTGAAGTCCTTCTATAAAACGTAGCTGGCAATACTGCAGCTTGCTTGGGGTCTTTGATTCATTATTGCTGCAGAGAAAACTTTTCAAAACTCACCTAATTAGAATAGTTCAGAAACAATTCAACAAATGGCAATTAATCTCCTCTGTCTTAGGGCAAAGTATTATTTTTAATTGAGACCACTCTTAAATAACACTTCCTCTGAAGAATATTTTGTTAGCCATTCATTACTGCCAGCTTTTGGGGACTTGTTATCCAAAAAAGTAATCAGTTTTTTACATATGCCATGTATTCCTTGGACTTATTAAAGCCTTTCTCTGGCTCACCTGATTTCTTCTTCCTTCCAGTAAACCACAAATGTTGTGTTTGCTATGTGCTATTTGTCCCCTTAGCTCCTGTGCTTTCCATCTTCCAGCTGTGCCTATGTGCACTACCTTCCTTGCAGAAGAGTAAGAGCCAGACTTGCTATGAGCTGAGCTTCTTTTAGCCACAGATTGATCTTTGTAAGTCAGCTGCCTGCAACTTCCACACATCCCTTGACCTTTTACAGACTCTGGGGATGACCTGTAGACCTCAGCCTTTAGACTTGTGATCCAGACAGTCTGGCACTGTTCTCCAGGCCAGCAGAGATGACCTGCATAACAAGGGGAGCTGTTACTGGCATCATTCCTTCTCCAGTGGACAGACCAGATGGAAGGGATGTATTAGGAAATTATGTCTCCTGTGCTACAGAGTGGTGAAGATGTAACAAACTTCTCTACTATGAGAGCGGTTGAATATTGAAACCAGGTTATCAGGGGAGGTTATAGAGCCTCCATCCATGTAGACCTACCATCCATGTAAAACCTAATTGGGTGTAATTCTGAACACCCTGGTCTAGCTGCCTTTATTCTGAGCAGGGATTTTGGTCTAGACCATCTCCAGAGTTCCCTTCCCTCCTCAACTATTCTGTGCTTCCAAAGTGCTTAACGGCTTCAGGCGAGGGTATATATGTGGCTAAGGCTAAGTGGCAAGTACTGTCTCAGATGAACTGACTGCCACTCAGCTGTTTCTCTGATGGGTGAATTCTCTGACAGATAACCTAAAGACAACTGACACCAGGACTTTCTGCTTGACCCAGTGCAGTGCTGTGGTCCCCAACTTATCCACCACTATTACCATTGGGTTTGGTTTTCAGTACATCTGATTCAGTCTGTGAAGCCTTGAAGGCTAGGGTAGTGTATGATAAATCAGGCAATTGATTACAAGAATCATCTTGAGGCTCTTGCATGCTGCTGCAGAGCAAACTGGAATAGATCACAGCCACGGCAGAAAGCATCTTGAAGAGCCAGACTCCATTTGGCTTCCACAGGGCAAGTTAGCTGTCAACAATTCATGAGAAATAAAATCCCAGCTAAGCATTTTCTGAGAGCAGAAAGATGTATGAGAAGTCTTGTTTGGAGCGTGTTGTTTTCCGCAGAGGTCTGCGTTGGTGCTCCCAGTAAGGCTCTCTAGCACTTCTGGTGTGTGAAGTGATGCTGTTGATGGTTAATCTGAGCTGCACCTGCGGAAGAGTTACATAAGGCACATTTGGGTGCAAACCTTTGCGGGCCTGCTACAAATCACACAAAGATCTCCTTTCTCTTTGGAGATGCTGTGCGTTTTGACTGGGAGCAGAGGATTTGTGCAGTGCACATAGAGAGTGGATTGTTGGCCCCATTGCTCGGCAACGCGTGGAAGAAAATGTAGGCTGGCCTGTTTCACTGTCCCGGGTAGCAGCTCTGGCTGAGCAGCTGCAGAGGTACATGTGTGCTATGGTTTTGCCTTGAAGGGGACAACAGGCTACGAATTCTTCTTTAATGACTCTGGCAGTGGGGGACCTCTGTTGTCAAAGGGCGTTGTCAGTGTCCCAGCTGTCTATCTGGCTGCGACTCAGATGGGTGTAGCAGTTTCTGTTATAAGGGCCTGGAAAGAGGGACTAATTGGAAACCAAACAGGGCAGGATCTAGCGTAGTTCAGAGCTTGAGGCCATTGCTGTAGCATCCAAGAGCTTCCACATGCTCAGTATCTCAAAGCTGCATGGGCATGTAATAAAATATGGCCCCGAGTGACTTTTGAAGACTCAGGATAAAGGACCTGGCTTCTCTTCCAGCGCTGACTTTGGCTCTGGGAGAGTCATTCTGTCCTACGAGTGGATTTTCTGGTTTTGTTTTTCTGCTTGCCAGTTATTGAAAGCTATGGCCGAGAGTCTCGTGTGGCACAGGAAAGCACGGAACTGACGACCCTTTTCTGTCAGCGCAGCAGAGTTCTGCGCACAGCTGAAGTTAAAAAGTATGAAGAAATGCTCATTTAGAGCTTCCCCTGAGTTTCGAAGGCCACACACAAGGTGCCATTTTGGTTTTCAGGACGAGAAGGCCTGGAGCCATAACTGAGCTGTCGTCAGGTTACGCTGGTGGAAAAATGAGCGTTACTTGTCCTAGGGAAAGATTTCATCGCCGTGTGCCAGTCGGGTCTTATCAGATGCTCAGGGAATCACAGAGTAATTTAGATTGAGAGGGATGAGGAGAGGACGTTTCATTGAACCCCTTGCTAACAGCATGTCTAATTAGTTCAGGTTGCTTAAGGTCATGCTTTCTGTTCCGTGTCGTTGGCAAGAGCGTGCGCTTCTCAGTTTGCAGGTAATGACTGACCGCCGTCTTCGGTCTAAAATCTGTGGCCCAGTTGAGTAACTGGTAGCGAATTATGTAAAACATTTTTGCATGTAAATTCCATAGATGCTCTCGCTATGGGGCTGGGCAATGGTCTTTCTGAAGGCGTTCTTTGTCTCTACAGCCAGGGAGGCTAGATAAGCATGCAAACATAAATCAGGGTAGCCTGTTATTACCATTCTTAGGCAAGCAGTCTGTCTGACTGGCTGGGCTGACTTTGCAGGGTTAAATGGAGAGAATGGTCATTACGGCTTTTTACACTTTCATTCACAAAATCCTGTGCACCCACATTCTCACATTTCCAACCCACGCTTTGATGGCTGGTTTCCGTACTGCTTCCCTGCTATTAACCAGAAGGGTTCTTACTGAATGGCCTTGTGGTACCAAGTATTTTGCAACTTCCTAAGTTATTGTGAGGAAAATGCCACCTTAATGATTGTCTTTCCTCAGCTGGTCTGCACCGTTGTTCCCAGGGAACAGGTAAGCATACATTGATTTTGCACAATCGGATACAGGCGTGGGGATTTCCTTACCTTCCACCCTTTCGTCCTGGTCTGACATGAACCCAGGGTGGTTCGTTTTAATGGTGAGCTGATTTGCAGACAAAAGGTATCTACTTCAGTGCTTATCAGGAAAACCACCAAAAAATTCTTGACTGTAAGGAAATCAAATGATATTTGTTAATCTTTTTGTTGTTCATACTCTGGAGTAACAACAGGAAGATCTGTCCTAGTGTGCTCCACAGAAGTTCATTCACCTGTTGTGCAAAACCCTTCCTCTAGCACTGCCTCCTGAGACCCTTTGCAACCTGGTGTGCTTCTGCTGAATGTTCTCCTCAGAATGTTGAAGAGCCCAAGAACTCGGGCAGCTTTTGTCTCTAGCTGTCTTCTAAAACCTACTTCTGCTGGAATATGCTTTTTACCTGACGCAGCTGGGTAGAGGAGGCCTTTGAATTTGGGCACCTGAGGGAAAATGCTGTGCATCCTACAGGATAAACACCTCAAGGGCCACCTTTTCCAGTGTTCTTGCCCTAGGTGCTCAGGTCATCTGATTAGTAGTCTCTAAATCCTAAAGAATAAATTAACGTTAGTAACCTACTAACAATGCTGTTGACTTTGACCTCGGTGAGCAGACTGCTATGCACAGTCTCAGCCTGATGGTTCTGGGCAGAAAATGCTGCGTGCTTCTTTCTGTGATGCCCCAAACTTACTTAGTTGAGTTTTTTTTCTACTTTGGAGCGCGTTTTGGAAGGATGATGGGGTTTATGATCACACTGCTAAAAGAGAAAAAATAAAGTTGCAGCAAGGAGTCGGGAGTTGTGAGTTAATTTCTTGACTCCTGGACTGAAATTGGTTTGTAATTGATCTCCAGTATTCCATCAAGTGGGTGTGTGTGTGTTTCTGGGTGGAGCAGGATTTCCTTTGTGCACAAACTTTTTTGAATTTTACTGATCTCGAAAAAGAAAATAACAGGGTAGGAGGGGAAGGGAATGCCCAGGGAGAGGGTATTAGTACTGCACAGGTAGCTGTATTAATTCACTAAAGCTCCACAAGGTAGCTAAGAGCAGCAGTGCCCTTTCTATAGGGAGCTAGCAGAAGCCATAAAAAAAGCACTGGATTTGATCAAAGCAAAGGAAGAAATCAGTGTTAGAGAAGTAGGAGATGCCACGCAGCAGTGCTCAGCTTTCCCCACTGTCCTAAAAATGGGCTGTTCAGACTCTTGCCCTCCTAGCATTGCACTGAAGTACCTGTTGAACAGGCATCCTCATGGAAACGTGGTACGGTTAGGTGACATTGTCCTTGACGAGTTGGGTTTCTTTTACCCTCTGTTGCTGAGGTGGTTTCTGAAAGAGAGTAAGTGTTCCCATAAAAATGGTTGTGAAATTTGGAGATCTGGTAGGAAAACCAAATGGTGAGAAGAATTTTGGCAGGCACAGATTCAAGCGGCTCAAAGACTGGGAACCACAAGTTTGGTTTCTGGTAGTGAACGTTTGTGCTTTAGGTTTTTCAGATGCAAATGCAGCATTTCTCGCTAGAGAATATCCATGTTCCCCCTCTCCAGCTGGCTCTGAAGTGTCACGTTTGTGCTGGGAGAAGGGAATTCCAAGGAAATTGGTGGCCGTTTTCACAGAGTAAGCATTTTCCACAGGCGGGGTTATGCCAGCCATTAAATGACTAACATATAATTAGGAGGCTGGATACTTATAGTTGTCATGTCCTTGATGCCAGGGGAGTCCAGTACAGCTGTGAAGGAGTGAGCACCGGGAGAGACCGGGCTTGGCTGACCAAGCCATTTATGTCTCTGTTTGGTTTTGTGCCCTGCCTTTGTGTTGGCTGTCTCAGAAGAAAAGTGATTTAGCGTTGAGGACAGCGTCGTGCCTCTTCCATGTGGGTTTTACAGCGAGCGTATCGCTCTGGAGAAGGCCTGCTCTAGGGATACAAGCTGGACACAAAGGGAGTGCTGGAAAAGGGAAATCTCATGTGCTTCCTGTTCTGTGGTGAAGAACAAGTCTTCTTGCCTGGGCCAGTTTATCTGCTCTGTCCATCTCTGCCTGGAGAGCTCTTTGATGTGGAGCTGATCGGAAGGTTGCAGTCTCCTTATCAACTCCATGCTTACCTCTGTTTGTTTTTGTTCTGAAGTTCGCTCCCTCGTTTTGCAATAACCCACAGGGTGCTGGGTGTTGCGCCAGCCGTGCCTCAATGAAGGATCTTCATTCAACACCTTTCGCTTCTCGTCACACCAGTCAATGCGAGTCCTGCATTTTCCAGCAGCACTCGCTACACAGTACAGACTTTAGTCAAGCCTTGGTTGGCGGTCAGAAAGGCTACCAGACCTACCGGGACCTACCATGGGATCTTCAAAAGTAAGTGGTGTGTTTTAACTCTGTGAGTCTGATTTAGACGTGTAATGGTGGGAAAGGCTACTGTCTATGGGAGTGACTTAGGGGCCAGAGGACATATGTAGATCCTGAAAAAACCTCTGTCTGTTCTGTTGCCTGACCTTGCACCTCATTGCTCTGTCTCTCTGCTCTCATCCTTTCAAATGATCATAGATCTGTGTGAAATGTGCCGCTTGCAAAGGGGCAATAGGCAGAGGAACTGCTGAACAGTCAATTGCAGATGGAAAGGGAGGTTTTAAAGATTGTAGTTAGAACAAAAAGAATAATGTGTGGTGTGGCTCGAGTGAGATATGGAGGTTGAAATCCTTCCGTAACATGGCCAGGAGCGTAGAGGTTTGCTTTGTGTTTAGTAAGATGATGTGATGGTTGACCCTTATCTTTCCTTCCTGTGATTGTCTTATCAAGCCTCCAGAAGGCTTTTATGGCAGCAGTGCAGAATCCAGGGAGCTCTCTTGTGTCAAAATCATCTGTTAAACACAGGATTTTGGGAAACCATGGATTTTAGTCCATTCTAGTTACATCATTTCCCCTAAACCCAAGGGTCCCAGTTAAATCAGCGAGAGCAGAATAACTATATAAGGAGAATACAGCAGGTGCTCATCACAGAACAGTCAGAGTTCGGAAGGGACCTCTAGTCTAGAGATCACCTAATCCATCCCCCTTCCCCTGCTAAAGCATCATTCCAGTTCTGACCCTGATACTTATAAAGCTGCCACCATGACATCTAGGGTGTAAATTTTGTGTCAAGGGATGAATTTGTTTTGTATTGCTGAATCAGCGATTGATGAAGCTGAAAAGCACGACTTCTGGAACAAAATCCAAAAGAATCTGAACATATTCCTTTTTTTTTTTTTTTTACATCCAAGTGATTTGGCTGCATTTGTTGTGTGTGCTTGTTAAAGATTAGAGTATTAGTCTCCTCTGGCATTGCTTTGGGCAAACGGCTGTGCATTACTGCAAGATATGATGATTTATTGACACTGCTTATTTTTTCCATCTTCAGTATTTAAAAAACATAGTGTTTTTTAATTATTTCTCATTAAATAGGAATATTTAATAATAGTAAATTATTAACTAGAAGCACTGCCCCTGGATTGACTAGACATTCGTACAAGTTTTTTCGTGGCAGTATCACTCCAGCCAAAGCAGTCAGCTTTGCCAGGAGAAGCCTGAGTTCAGCTTTTGGTTCTGTGCTCTCTAGTGCTACCCTGCTCAATAAGCAAAGATCCTCTGCTTCATTTAATACTTATTTCTTTAAAGCTACGGTGCTTTACCTCTCAGGTGAGGAAGAAATCCCTATCAGCTGTGAATAACAGTTTATACATGTTATGCAGTGGGAAACTAAGTGTTAATTTGCTACCCAGCAGAACTGAAAGGCCATCCCTTTTCTAGTTAGATGAAAATCTAGTTGCTATGTCTCGTGTGTGTCAACAGCAGTGTAAATAATTTTAATAACAGTGTGATAGAGGGTAGTTAAACAATATCTGAGTCCAGTTTGGTTGCCTCCTAGTTAGGAGAGGATTTAGATGTTTATAATCATCTAAACAACTGCTTAAAATCTAAAGTAAGTGAGGGGAAATATCTGATGGATGATTGTTTACACCACAGGGAATGGATGGACAGTGCCTGATCTTAATTAAAAACTTTGCGTAGCCCATTCATGTTCGGAGTTCTTTTCTGGATAGGGATGTTGTCATACCTCGATTGATCAGACAAAGAACCTGAGTCAGTGTCTTTTCCTTCTTTTTGACTGGGATGTGGCAGATGTAAATCTGCGTGTAGAGCTGTAAGCCTTGATGCCTGAGCTCACTGTGCTGTGTCTTAGTCTCTTGTAAGAGTGGTGTTTCAGTATCACACAGAATCACAGAACATTAGGGACTGGAAAAGACCTCAAAAGATCATCTAGTCCAATCCCCCTGCCAGAGCAGGATCACCTAGACCAAGTCGCACAGTATCAGCTTTATCCAGTTCCAAGATGCCTCTTCTTAGAACATTTCAAGCCAAGCTGGGACATGTTCTTCTTAAAATGCTTCAGGAAGCAAAACTGCTAAGGAAAACTGTGTGGAGCAGACAGCCTTGCTGGTCTTGTCCCCACTCTCTTGTACTGTGTCCTGCAGTCTGGGAAGCAAATGTAGCGTCCTACCTGCAGCTTCCTTGTGCAGGTCCAGTGCCCTGGCAGGGTGAGGTAGGCAGTAGCTGGTGTCATATACGGTAGTGTACAAGTGAATATACGGGTGGAAATGCAGTGCCACTTGCACCAATTTGTCATGCAGTAGCTGGGCAAAATGAGTGTAAATTACAGACTGCTGAGCTGTAGCAGGAAATGGATACCAGCCCCGCTGCAAGGACACTCAGGTCCCACTGGCATTAGTGGGAGTTAACCTTGATTACTGCAGGAGGCAGATGTGGTTCCTGCTTGGTACAAGACAGGAACCTATTCTGCTCAGTTTGCCCAAGTAGATCCTCAGTCCAGGAAACCCTAATGAAATATTTTTGATTCTGGTACAAACCCCACCTGATTTGACTCATAGAATTGGTACCATTTGTCTTGCCTTGCTATACCATTTAGTTTCTGCCTACTTTAGAGAGGAAAAGCAGAATGAGAAAGGCCCTCATCTGACCTCTGCTGTGCCAACTAGGTTGTTGCAGCAGGACTTTATTTTATTGTTCTTTTCACAAGGAGTTTTATGACTGGGCATTTTGGATCACTGAAAGCTTCCAAACTCAAATCATTCTGCTCCCATCACATACTCCTTCCACGTCAGTGTCTCCGGTTACACAAAAATCTCGGTTCTGAATTAAGTCAAGCTATCGAAAGCTCGGGGCAGCTTAATTTCACATGCTTCTGGTACAAGACCATTAAAAAATTCATGTGGTCTGGGGACAGATTCGGTGATAAAAGGGGGACAGCTTATGCAGAACTGAACGTGGGAATTATCCAGTTCCTCTGACGCTGAGGAACTGCCTGGAATTTCACAGAATCACAGAACATTAGGGATTGGAAGGGACCTTGAAAAGTCATCCAGTCTAATCCCCCTGCCAGAGCAGGATCACCTAGACCAAGTTGCACAGGAACATGTCCAGATGGGTTTTAAATGTCTCCAGAGAAGGAGACTCCACAACCCCTCTTGGGCAGCCTCTTCCAGTGCTCTGTCACCCTTAAGAGAAGGAGGAAGTTCCTTCTCATATTGATGTGGAACCTCCTGTGTCCCAGCTCACACTCATTGCCTCTTGTCCTATCATTGGACACCACTGAGAAGAGCCTGGCTCCATCCTCCTGGCACTCACCCTTCACATATTTACAAACAGTCTCAGGTTAACCTCTTGTTTGAGCAGCTTCTCTAATTTCAGCAGCATTTCTCCCTTGCAGATCCTTGTCCATCTCTGCTCAGTGAAAATGCATGGCTAGATTACAGCAGCTCACTGTTTACCTGCTCAGCCTAGTCACTGTTTATTCTGTACAGAAGATACAATACAGAAATGCTTACCAGTCAGCCCGGAACAACCTTGGAAACTACAGGAAAAGCTGAATCCCTTGGGTCAGATTTTCAGTAGATGTAAGCTGTCATAGATGCACGTGAACAATCATGAAGGCAGAAGGTTTTATCGGACTTGAAGAACTCTTCAGGATTGAGGTAGATATATATAGATATAGAGGTATATGCTATATTTTTTTACAGTGAGACTTCATATACCAGGAAACAGATGAAAACACCATCACTGTCCTAGTCTGTGTGTATTTATATACCAGACTCACTGCTAGGGCTGACACAGTATCTTTTCTCTCAGAGCACCTCAATGAGAGAAGTACCACGAGCACTCTAAAGCAGTGGAGAAAAGGTCTCTGTCTCAGCACACCTCTCTTACAGGGCTAAAATCAGCAGCATTTCAAACCAACAAGAGGTGGTGTCTAGGTGACTCGTTTGGGTTTGGCTGTAAGGCTGTCCTGTCAGCTCCTCTCTGGAGCAGCCCCTGTCAGTGCACACAGACCAAAGAATCATAGAATCATTACAGACTGGAAGGCACCTCGAAAGATCATCTAGTCCAATCCCCCTGCCAGAGCAGGATCACCTAGACTAAGTCACACAGGAACACATCCAGGTGGGAAGACACAGTGTTCTCTCCCATTGCATGTGCAGACTTACCCAGGTGCTGTCTCTAATGTGAAGCTCACTGCAGCTAACAGAGGGGTTCCCACAGGCATCAGAGCATTCTTTCTCTGTGCTCATGATGGAGGGGAACTCAGGTAGAGGATGCAGGGCTCCAAATCACCTACCACCATCAGGAAAGGTCTCAGTGCTTGGACATGACAGCTGAGCACTGGTTCAAAAAGGCAGCACAGTGTTAGAAACTGTTAGGAAACAGAGAGGACAACTGAGTCAAATTGTTATGTCACTGTGGGTGATTTTATGTCAGTGGTTTGCTGGCAAATATTTCACTCCTCTTCCTTAGAGGATTGGACAAATCTTAATCTGGGACTCAGTAGTCTTCTGCCAAGAGATGCAATCCAGTTCCTGGCTGCAGTGTGTTTAAGGTTACTGCATGGACATGGTTTTCTGGGGAAGAGGGGTGTCTCTGGGTAGACAGGAGGCTGCAGACAGAAGAGATCCCAACAGCAAGCCCCCTGAGGTCAGCTGGGAGGCTTCAGCTGGTGTTTGGTTCATCTCCATTTCTACTCTGGAGGATTTCCTTCTCACATAGGGTGTTTTTAATCCTGATGTGCATTCTTAGGAAGGCTCCCTGTTCCTTGTCTTGAGCTGATGGTTCCCAAGGAGATAGCAGGGGCTGCTTGACTCTTGATTCAGAAAAGAATTTCCCAGTGTTGAGCTCTTATCAACTTAGGAAACTATTGACCCTCTAATGGGTCCTGACGTGGATCAAAGCTCTTTCAGCTATGGGGTAGTTACTTGTCTTGTGTGTATTTGATCCCCGTAAGCACTGTCCAGCTTTACACGATAGGACATGTTGTCAGACAAAATAACTGATCTTTAAGGAATGAAGCTAAAAGTTAATGGGAACGGGACAGTGTCAGCCCCGCAATCTTTGTGGTGTTGTCTCAGATATATTTGGAAACCTGGAACTGAAATCCTTCTGGTGTTCTCAGTCTGCATGTCGGTTCAAATGGAAAAGTATCCAGATGGTGCAGCCTAACCAAGGGTGTTTTACTCCAGGATGCCTTTTGCTTTTGAAACCAACTTCTGTTTTCAGAATGAGTTAGCCGTGGAGAGTAAACCTGAACAGTCATTTCATAGAGGAATTGAAAAGGATGGGGGAAACACTGTGCAGGAAAAACAGGAAGGGAAAAACTCCGACTTCTCAAGCCCCACAACAGCCCCACCAACCCATTCTTGTGACTTTCTAAGTGACTTTCCAAGATGTATGTATCAAACAGCTCTTCTGAGGAAATTCCATTGAGAGGCTGGTGCCGAGTCCCCTCTGCACCTCTTTTGCAGTTATGGTCTCAGGCAGGTTTCATGAATTAAGTGGAAGTGCTGTGTGTGAGTAAAATGACACATGCCAGTAACTTCTGTGGCTTTCTGTTCACTAAATGATAACATGGACCTGGGAAGAAATAAAGAATGACAGTCATAGTACTATGTTTGTTACTTACAAAGGGATGCTGAAAAGGTTTCAGGTTATACTCAGTGTTCCAGCCACACTACTTCTGGTCTGAAACCGCTCTTTCAACAATACAATAGGGAGTAATTTCTTTACGCTCACCTCCTGTGGTGTAGAGGTGGCATTGGCCAGTTCAGACAGGCTTCTCAAACCCAGAAGTTTGGTTTGGGGCTACGCCAGGATCTGTGGAGCTGAATGAATAGCTTTCTAAGAGGACAGCAGGAGTGAAGAATCCACTAGCAAGGATATCCAGTACAAGTCAGAACAGATACGAGTGACAAATGAGTGTTCCCTTTTTTTCACTCAAGCAAATGTCATGATGTTTAGCCTGAATTGGTTGTTTTCCAAGCTAAAGTAATAAGGCTGCAATTGTAAGGCTTCACAATGAGATTAGAATGAGACATCAGAACCTGCTTCTGTACTTGTCTACAGTACATGGTGTGCTTGCTGTCTCGTTCCTGCCTGCAGCTGCAGCTGTCACATTAAAACAAGTTGACAAGAACTGCATTTAAATTTATGGCTCATGAGGTGTGTGTTCCAGAACTGAGCTAGCTGTTTGTTCTGAGTGTGGGAACCCACTGAGATACCTTGTAGGAGAGACCTCTGCTCTCCTGAGGGAGGCTTTCTCTTCACCTGAGGGTGAGGTAGCTGCCTCTGTGATTAAGGACTCTGCCAAAAAGTTGTTGTTTCCTGTTCTGTATTTTGTAGTGGCTGGTAACACACACAAAAATGAGCTTCTGATGTCTTTGAGTTTATAGCCAAAGGCAGAACTTGCTGCAAGTAACCTTTCTCGGGCTTTTTTTGTCGATCTGTGATAGTGACCTACTGACTGTTGACTTCCCTTGAGTTAAATCAGACTAGCACCAGTGTAATTAAGAGAAGGATCTGGTGAGGCTTCCTTCCTGCAGTCCCTGGTCTGCTCACCGTGTCCTTGCCCTTCCGTGTCATTGGACGATGTATAGACAAGGACTATGCAAAGCATGGGGTGCTTTTAAAAATGGATTTTACTGCAAAAAGCCATTTCCAAAGCAAAGCTGCCAGTACATCTGTGATAAGTGATTTGCTTAATCAGTTCAAAGTTCCCTACGTTGTCGCATGAACGTGCACCTAGCTGACAAACGAGTTCTGTTCTTACCCATTTCCAGTCATGTAAGAGAGGGTTTAGTGGGGCTCCCATTCAATTTGGCCCTAATAAAAGCTAACTTTGGTTTCTTCAAAGACCTACTTAAAGGAATCTAATGAGTCTAGGCTCTAGATGATAGGAGGGACTCAAGATTACTGTTTAATATTCAAGTACCACTTTGTATGAGCTCAAGATGCCTATGAGGAAAAAAATTCAAGCAAAGGAGGCAGGAGACCTTCATGGATGAGCTTCTGGAAAAGCTCCATTGGAAGAAGGAAGGTTATAGAACATGGAAAAAGGGGCTGACTGCTTGAGAGGACTATAGCAAGGTCACAGTATACAGGGATGCAATGCAGATGCCTACTCGGAATTAAATCTAGTAAGAGCTCCTGCAAGTGCTTCAGTAACAAAAGGAAGACTAGGGGAAATGTGGGTCCACTGAGTGAAGTGGGTACCTTGGCAAAGAGGATACTGAGAAGGTGGAGTTATTGAGTTCCTTCTTTGCTTCAGTACGTTTAGGTAAATTGGATGCTGACAGATACTGGGCCCTGATGAGATGCACCCACAGGTGCTGAGGGAGCTGGTAGATGTTGTCAGGCCACTTCCCATCATCTTTGAAAGGTTGTGGAGAACAGCAGAGATGTGTCTGAGGACTAGAGGAAGGCAAATGTCACCCAGTCTTCAAGAAAGCCAAGAAGGAAGACCCAGGAAACTACAGGCCAGTCATCCTCATCTCCATCCCTGGAGAATAAAACCTTTGCTTCATTTTTCTTTTCGGGAGGGGATTGTTTAAAGGATCTTCTTTTGTTCTTCTTACTTTCCCCAGGATTCGCCAGCCAGCCATCAATATAAGACCTCTTGAGCCCTGGAAGATTGCTCTAATTGTTGTTGGAACAGCAGTAGCAGCAGCTGTTACCATTGGTCTCCTGGTTTATTTCCTGGCTTATGGTAAGTTTCATGTAGCCGGTCCTATGACTAGTGCATCTCCCTGGTGCTCGTTGTGCCTCACGGTGCTGCGAGTTTGCTTTTCGTCAGTCTGCCTGAAGTTCATTTGGGGCAAAACCAGTGGCTTCTGTAGAGCTCTCTTTCCTTCCTCTTTCAGCATCTTTGCAGATCTCTTAGGAACATTTCCTGCTGTGCAGAGTTGCTTAGGGCTGTGTTTTCTTATGACTTTCACTTGCTTTCACTCCTTTTTTCACATCTTCCTCATGATCTACTTCTGTGATGAGGTCAAGACACGTCTTATGTGAGTGACAAACAGAACCTGCCATTTTTCTCCACCTGTGGTGTTTTCCTGTTCCCTTGTCCTGACAACTAGAAGCCACCTGGCAGAACTTATTATTGAGTGGGCATACAGGCCAGGAAGGAGCGTAGCAAGCGAGATGCAGCTCATGACCCTGTGTGAGCCCAAAGTGCTGTTGGTTTGCCACAGATGCAACTGTTGGGGAAGCGGCTTGTTATCGCAACTTGGCTTAGATCACCGGACTCAACTGAGTGCTCGATCCCAGGCTCCTAGCTTTTGGAAGCAGTATTTGAATGGGTTGGATACACATGAAGGCTCATCCTTTCTCTAGGTGTCTAGATATCAGTCAGGTTCAGGTATTTCTCTGAAGTTCGTTCGTCTTGGTGCTTTGAGTACTCCCTGTTCCTCTTCTCTCCCTTACAGATCAGAAGCTGTTCTATTACAGTGGCAACGTAAAAATCACCAACATCCAGTACCATAATGAACTGTCCAGACAGTCCTCAGGAAGGTTTAGAGACCTGAGTGAGAGGGTTGAGAGACTGGTAAGTTCAGACCATTGTGCCCTTCTGTTATTAATGACTGTGTGATAATACGAGAGTCATTAATGCGACCAGCACACCCTGAGACCACAGGCGTGTGGCGTGTCCTGAGCCCCTGTGCTTAGCAGCCCTGGGAAACGGGTAGCGTCAGAGTCATGATCGTACCTGTCAGACCAGGCACATGCTATCTGCTTGTTCCAGCTTGTCACCTCTCTTTGTCCCTGCAGGGGCAAAGTAGATATTGACAACAAACCCAGCTTCCTCCTGTTTCACTAATAATTTGTGTGTTTTCTTTTTCCCTGCCCCAAGCCTGGCTGGGTGATTTATACCCCGCTGTCTTCAAAGACAGCAAGCTTCTACACCCTGTCCTTTGCAGGGTGGGGAACTCTACCTTGCAGGCTGTTGCTGCGTGTTGAGAAAACAATACACGAGCCCTTTTCCTGCGCCTTTGGTATGTTTTGTTGGGAAACCCTCCTACAAACAGCAGAGGCTGCCGAGTGGCTCTCAGTCATAGAGTAGCTATGGAAATAAATAGACACATTGCAATTTCCTTTCTTGTTTTCTCCTTGAGACACTTCCCCACAGATGGTAATTACAGAGTTCAGCTCTTTACAGCAACAAGCATATGATTGTGCTTGTATCTTTTTGTGTTCCATTCATCGGAGTCCGATGCGTATCTCCTGCCTTCTGTTTAGCAACCGGGAGCAGACACTCGGTTAATAGTACAATCGGTGCCTTTCTCCCCACTGCCATCTAATTCAGGGCCGTGCCACTTGTCTGTGCTGCCGCATGAGCTGTGGTGCTCATTGCTCTAGAGAAGTAGGGCGCTGCATTAGGGCAGTGCTAACATCCCTTCCCGGCTCCACTCCTGAGGGCTTTGGAGACCCTAGTCAGGTTGCCCTTTTTGCTGCACTTGTTTCCTTTCTGCCCTCCTCTGCCTACCAGAGAGCATACGATATCTCCCGAGATCTTCCCTTGGCGCATATCTGTACGTGTAGAGTCTTACATAAGCTGCATTTACTTAGGCACTACCACTTCACAACTATTGCCCAATATTTGCAGGCTTGTAACCTTGTGATATAGGACCTTGGAGAGGGAATGCTCTGCCTGACCAAGATCTAGTGTGTTGCTGAGGCAGGAGGAAGGGCAGGGCTGGGCAGAAGTCTGAGGAATAATGTGTCATTGAGTCAAGTTCTTACCTTTTCTTTCCTTTTCTTTCACTCCACTCCCTCTTTATTTTTTAAAAATGTGGCTCCTTTGGCAAAGAAACCTTTCTTTCAGATAAGAACTTATTTCAGACACTGTCCAACACAGATAGAATTCCTCTGAACGTGGCTATTAATTTAGATGCTTGAATGGAAGCCAGTGCTTTAGAAACCCTGTCTTCTCCATGGGTGTTGAGCACTTCTCCCAGTAAATACCGGTGCTGGTTGAGCAGAGAGAACCATTATTTCAGAGCATGTTAATTGTACTTGATAAGTAACACCACAACAAACAGAAAAAGAACTGTGCTGCCTTTCCTTCGTCCCCGTGCCTTTTCCTAAGAGCTGTCTTCAGTTGAGCCATTGCCTTCTACTTACCTCTCTCAAACTTGATGAGTTCCTTGCCGTTGTTTTAGGTCAGCTGTTTTGAGTGGTCCCAGCCATAAGTTTTTTTAGGTTTTATTTCCAGTTATTCCATCTAACAGGGGTGTATGAGACTGTGAGTTGTCTATAAGCCTACTTAGAGTGACTGCGTACGCTAATGGGTGGCAGTCTGTTCCTTGTAAATCAGATTCTGTACAAGCTTGCAGTGATAAAAATCAAAGTAATCTTTCCAGAGATAGAAATATCCTCTTCACTCCTTGGCACACAGTTGCCTCAGAGCATTTGCATTTGTATTTTCAGGCATTTCCCACCATCTCTTTAATAGGGGAGGAGAGAGAGTTGAGTTTTTTCATCACATTTGCCCATTTGGCTGGATATACCAAAATCCTCAGCAGTGTTTCCCCGGCTGGTGTCAGGGTTTTGGATGTCCAAGCCTTCCCATTGTCATAGTAGTAGCGATACTTGAAGCTCATGTTGTGAAACAGTGAGTCAATGCAGATAAATGCAATCAATGTCTTTCACAATTCCTGGTGCAAAGTGAACAGAAGTGAATCATCTGTGATAATCAGAAGCATACAAATTACCTGAGCTAGTGCAACTCCCTGCCAAGTGCTCCCTTCTCTGATACTCCCTGAAGAAGCCTCCTTTGTGTGTCCCCAGTGCAACCCTGAAAGGAGCTTTGCTCAGAGTCGATCTTTCGCCAGAAGTACAGGTTTGGTCCCAGAGCAAAGTCATGCTGTGCCTTCCTTGGGATTGGCAGCAAATGTCCAGGTGTTTGCTTTGGTTTCCAGAGTTGAATAGTAACACCCATTGTGTGAACAACATTCCCGACTCTCTTATCTCATTGAAGGTGGGAGGGAATGCAGCAGAGATCATGCCAGAGAGCTGATGAAGCTGGTGCACCAGTCAACATCTCAGGGCTGACTGGAAAATCTGGAAAATGTCTTGTGGGGTGGAGCTGGGAGGACTGAGGAACACATGATGAAAGGTCTTTACTCCTCGCCTGACTTCCTGCAAGTGGCTGTGAGAGTTGCCTTTGTGCACTCTTGAAAAATTAGACTTCACTGAATGCCACTGTGGAAAGAGATGTTCCAGCTTGCCAGAGCCTCCTCGTTTTTCTAGCTGGACCAGTTGTTCTTCCCTTGCCAAGCCAAATGCCGCCGTGCCAAACTGTCCCCTCTTGTACTGGATAAAAAGGACACGATCAGTCTTGATGGCTCCTTCCTCAAGGAGCCCCTATTTTACAGTGAGTTCACTTACTGCTTGGCTGCTCTGCACACCTCGTAAGCACTAGTTTTCTCCAACTCCAGCACGAGACCTGAACGTTCCTATTTTCCTTCTTCCACAAAATGTGTGAGTTCTTTCAGATTTTGTAAGAATGCCTCTGAGGCCCTAACTGCCCTCTTACTAACAGCATCCCAGGGGAGATTTACGAGGCCCTGCTCTAAGCTTTACTTCTTCAGCCCCTGAAGTGTGGAGGGACCTGAGACAGCCAGCTTTAGACAGACTTGGGTGACTGGGATGATCCCAGTTGCCTACTTTGGGCAGCAGCACTAACTGCCCTGTGTGCAGGGAGGAGCACGGAGAGGCTTTGTGTCCAGAATGGCAAGTCATCTTGGACCCCAAGAGAAGGAGGTGTGCATTCAGAAGAGCTTGAATTAAGTACCTCATCGTGCCTGTCTTAAGGAGGATTGTCTGAACTGAAGGCTAGCAGGTGTCTAACTGAAAAAGCAGTGACTACCAACCAGTCACACCATGTGAGCCCTTCAGTACGTGACTGGCTGATCAACAGAAACGGACAACAGCTGTTACCCTGCCCAGCAATGACATGAAAATGTACCTGTCTGCTCTTCTTGCCACTAGAAAAATGTTCTGATGCTTTCTCGCAGATGATGTGGGATTTCCTCTCTTCAAAGACAGCCTATGCCACCCTTCTTGTCTTTCCCTGTCTCCTACTCTAACCACAGTAGTTCGCAGCCCTGATGTCAGGCTGCTTCTCCCTGTCCTAGTCCATGTGTCTGTTTGTGGACTCTTGTGTTTGATGCTTATGAGGCTGTGCCTGCCCATCATCCCTCCTCTCTTCAGCTTCTGTGTGATGGTAAGCCAGGCTGTGGGTTGCCTTTATGGATGTTCCTCAGGTCTGAGTGGAGCATGGCTCCCCCTTGGCTAACTGGGTGGCTGGGGAAGAGGTGAGGTGTTTCTTTTCTCTCTGTGAGCGCCTCAAATCACACAATAGACTGGCATGGATTTTCCCTGTCATCTCATCATCCATAAGGCATCTGGGCTCTCCCTTCTCGATCCACCCTCTGAAACCAACACAGCACAGCGGCTGGGGGTTGTATTAAGAGGACACCTGAGTACTTCCCCTGGGAAACTAGTGCCTATCACAATATTTCTATTGGAATAATGGTAATCTTTGTATCAGGACATCTCTTTTAGAAATGGACATCTTGCTTCAGTGAGAAGAGAATCTTTTGTGTCTTTGCTGTACAGACATTGGGAAAAGTTTTTAATGAGCACAGCTCTTCAAGTTTGTCCTGATAGAATCGAATTAGTGTAGGTTTCACTTAGAAATAGTGTCTCCACTGGGTATGGCAGAGGCACTTGTGGTACCACTGGGAAAGGTGGTAGCATAGCTCTGATGGCTCTGTCCGTTCTCAGTTGACTTAAGAGCTTGCTGATGAGCATCTGTACTAGAGCTGGAAAGGCAGGAGATAGTTTTCTCCCTTGGGAGATGACTTTTTGTGGTGTTAATATATTTCTCTCACTACAAGGGGGGAAGAAGCAGAGGGATGGCAGGTGCCACACATGTCCCTCCCCCTGGCCTCCTGTTCTTTGTGCTACTGAGTGAGGTTCCTAGGACAACCAAGCACATCACTTGGTACTTAGTAGTTGTGTGCAGCTCTGCACCAGCTCTGCTGTATCTCTACATTTCTTTGCTGTATGAGCTGTTCCCACCCACTACCATAAACCCTCCTTTTTCCACTCTCAGCCCCTGTAACAAAAGAAAATTGAAGACAAACTGTAGACATCACAGAAAGACCCATTTTGGTAGCTTCAGGAACCATCTTTCCAAGGACTTTTCTGAGTCTTGCAGCACTCAGACTAAACTGAGTATGAATGTTCCTGGTTGCAGTAACTTTCCAAAGAGATGTGATAGTGTTTTCAGACACAGATCCCCAAATTTAGATTTATAAATATATATTTATTACAGATAAATATTAAGTATTTGAAACCTAAGTCCTGATTTGAGCCCAAGCATTCCTCAGCTCTGTGTGTGCTCCCTCAAGAATGAGGTGGAAAGGAAATGTTATTCAAAAA
Organism: Phoeniculus purpureus; assembly: GCA_028565055.1. Classification (NCBI taxonomy): domain Eukaryota; kingdom Metazoa; phylum Chordata; class Aves; order Bucerotiformes; family Phoeniculidae; genus Phoeniculus; species Phoeniculus purpureus. Next base: position 19,966,418 of record JAOXOE010000405.1, on the reverse strand, counting down.
TTTTCTTGCTCTGCAATGACTGCAATTTTCTATCACAATTTTGTAGTACAGAAGTCAGGAAAAAGGAATCTTTTAAATGAAGCTTTTGAGAGACTTTGTGATAAAGCTCCCTATTAAAAAAGTAGAACTTTTTTCTTACATTCTGCAGAAGAATGTTGTAAAATTAAAAATAAATTAAAAATAAATTAAAAATAAATAGATAGTAGTATCACAGAATCATTCAGGTTGTAAAAGACCCTTGGGATCAAGTCCAACCATCAACCCTACTCTACAAGGTCACCCCCAAATCTAAGCATCTTTTAAACCAATCCAGGCACGGTGACTCAACCACCACCCTGGGCAGCCAATTCCAGTGCCTGACCACTCTCTCCACTAAGAATTTTTTCCTGATGTCCAATTAAACTGCCCCTGTTTGAGCTTGAAGCCATTCCCTCTGATTCTGTCACTAATTGCCTGTGAGAAGAGACCAGTACCAACATCTCTATGATGTCCTTTCAGATGGTTGTAGAGAGCTATGAGGTCTCCTCTCAGCCTCCTCTTCCTCAAACTAAACATCCCCAACTCTCTCAATCTCTCCTCACCAGATTTATTCTCCAAGCCCTTCACCAGCTCCTTTGCCCTCCTCTGCACTCGCTCCAGCGCCTCAATGTCTCTCTTGCGCTGAGGTGCCCAAAACTGGACCCAATACTCAAGATGCAGCCTCCCCAGTGCTGAGTACAGAGGGACAATCACCTCTCTACTCCTGCTGGACACACAGTTTCTAATACAGGCCAGGGTGCCATTTGCCTTCTTGGTTACTTGGGTGCCCTGCTGGCTCATATTCAGCCTCCTGTCAATTAGAACCCCCAGGTCCTTTTCTGCCTGACTGTTTTCCAGTCCTTTATCTCTGTAAAAAAAAAAAATATATTTAATATTAAGGAGCAATTTGATTAAAACAAAAATCCTAAAATAAATGTAGGGCGTTTGACAACTTCCGCTTTAAGATCTTTATTTGAAGGGAATGGTCCTTGCAGGTTTGCAGCGAGGTCCCTGGACCAGCACGGTACGGTTAAGGGTGCCCTCTGTGGGTCACTGGGACTAGCAACAAAGCAGAAAGCATCATGAAGTGCCCTGCACTGATAGAGGAAATAACTCACCGGAGCTGCATCTCACACCTGATGCTTTTCTCGAAGCTCCTATGGAATCAGAACTGCGTTGTTTTAAATAGGGAGATTTCTGCAGCAAAGCTGGAGAGGGGCTTTTCATCTAGAGATAGGACAATGGAGGATGGCTGCAAACTGCATCTTAGGAAGAAATCTCTCCCTGTGAGGGTGCTGTGGCACTGGAACAGGTTGCTCAGTGACGTTGTAGATGTTCCTTCCCGTTGTAGATGCTCCCTCCCTGGAAGCATTCAGGGCCAGGCTGGACGGGGCTTTGATCCACCAGATCTGGTGAGAGATGTCCCTGCCCCTGCTAGGGGGGTTGGAACTAGATGATTTCTGAGGTCCCTTCCAACACAAACCATTCTGTGTTTCTACACTTTCTTGCTTCAGCTTTTCCTTCCAGCTTTTCCTGTTTCCACAGGTCAGAGTAGCACAGGGATCTAAACAATGATTGAGGAAGACACAAGGCTTCAGTGTGCTCTGCATAAAGAGCATCGATTTCCAGGATTAAATGGTTGGTTATCAACTAACCATTGCCTAGTGCCCAACCTTTTCTCTAACTTAAATGCAACAGTCTTTCAAATGAATTATTCATTGACTTATTAATTGGTCATTAGCTCAGTGCATGCAATGATTTTTCTCTTCCATTCGTCCTTGGTTCATCAAGGTAGAAGGTCTGATAAAGACAGAAAAATCATATAAGAACTCTATCCTCATCCCCCCAAAATAAGTAACTCCAAATTGGATCTAGTGTGTGGCAAGAGAATGTGCACAAGGGAAATGGGATGTGAGGCTGAACTGGGAAATGGAATTTGGAATGAAGCAAAGGCCAGTTATCAATTGTGCCTGTGTGATTAAGGGTAGAATCTTAATTATAGACCACAATCGAGAATTACTGCATTGTTTACAGCTAATTAAATCAATGGAGTGATTCAAGAAGTGAACTAGTGTCACTGAGATCAAAATCTGGCCAGTCAAGAGAGTGGCTGTTTAGAACATGGGCGTTGTCAAAAGGGAGAATCCAAATTCAGTCCTGAGCTTAAGCGCTTGGTGGTATTTGGGCACTTGTGACCTTAATGTATCCCCACTGGCCTTCCTTAGATTTCATAAAACTACTCTTTTCCTACGAGCTATTTGCTCCTGTGTTTCGCCTCCTTACCTCTAGGTATGGCTTAAGAAACTGAGCCCTTTTCCTGAGCAAAGCATACTTCAGGGGGCACAAAAAAGAAGGGACAGCAACCCAACCCCACATCAAAGCAGCTTTCTTTGGATACTGGCTGCGGTCGTTTTCTTTCCTGACTTGATTTTCTTTCCAAAAGTTGGGAAATGTACTCCTTAAGCAGACAAAATTTCAATGGCAGTGTGAAAGTTTTAGGAAGTTAATTATGGACAATTGAAAGCAGGGAGTAGCAATGGGAATACTTAGTGACAGCTGGAATTAAGGTCACCTATGACATGGCTCTAATGAAACTCTCATGCCACTACATGCCTTTGGAATTGGCATAAGCGTGGTATTTTAAGTCCTGACATTATCCCGTGTATTAGTCCTCTTAATTTCTTTTATCTGAAAGACCAATCCTTTTAGGAACTGCTGCACAAGGTCAGTCAGTCAATGTCTCCAAGAACCATCCCGCTGACCTCCTTGTTTTAGTGTAAATTCAGGTGGCGCTTCCTCACTTCCCAGCCCTGGCTGTCCAGCTGATTTAAGCTCTGTAAAGGGTTTGTGGTACCGTTTGCAGGAGCATGGAATCGCCCGCCGTCACTGGTTCTGTCTCTGTATCTGTGGTTTCTGATGGGAAACTTTGGTGTCCTCTGGTTTGCTGGAGGGCTGTGCATCTCTTCCAAGGCCATTTTCTTCGCCTGTGGAAAGCTCTGTGGCTGAGCACAAACTGGCCAGCAAACTGGGCACTAAGTGCAGAACGTATACAACTGTGTAAAGAGTAATTCACATCGCACGCTTGCCACAAACCTGGCCAGAGTCACAACCAGGTGGAAGGTGCCTTTGAATGTTTGTGGTCAAAAGGAGGATAATTGTGCTATCTGGAGTGGCTCAAGATAGGAAAGAAAACAAGGCTTGTTCCTCAAGGTGCAAAGCAACTTCTGCCTTCAAGGAGCAATGAAGAATTTCCTTTGCAGCTGGGTTTGTCTCTCTTCTTGCTCTCAAGTGTGAATGTTTGTCTTTCTTACTGTGTCTTTGGTGCTAGCCACTACGAGTTGCTATGTTGGCACCGAGTGACTGGTGTTCAGGAGAGAAATCCAGTTTGTCTTAGGAAACTAAACTGCATTGAGAGAAATTTTGGGGAAAAAAAAAAGAGCAGCTAAGATATTTAATTTTATTTAATTTAATTAATTAACTGGCCAGCAAGCATTAACTTAAAAATAATCTTGTTTGGATGAATGTTAAAGTACAGGATGTCAAGGAAATGCTGTTTGGCTGAAAAGAACAGGGCTTGTAAGTTGGTTAATCACAGTGTAATGGGTGTCAGCTGGAACACAGGAGGTTCCATATAACTATGAGAAGAAACTTCTTCACAGTGAGGGTGACAGAGCACTGGAACAAGCTGCCCATGGGGGTTGTGGAGTCTCCTTCTCTGGAGACATTTAAAACCCTCCTGGATATGTTCCTATGTGACTTGGTCTAGGTGATCCTGCTGTGGTGGGGGGATTGGACTAGATGATCTTTCGAAGTCCTTTTCAATCCCTGATGTTCTGTGAATCTGTGAAAGATCATCTAGTCCAATCCCCCCACCACAGCAGGATCACCTAGACCAAGCTGCACAGCAACATATCCAGGCAGGTTTTAAATGTCTCCAGGGAAGGAGACTCCACAACCTCCCTAGGCAGCCCCTTCCAGTGCTCTGTCACCCTCATTGGGTAGAAGTTCCTTCTCATATTCATACAGAACCTCCTGTGTTCCAGCTCACACCCAATGCCCGTTGTCCTATCACTAGAAGACACTGAGAAGAGCCTGGCTCCATCCTCCTGACATCCACCCTTCACATATATATAAACATTCACGAGGTCACCCCTCAGTCTCCTCTTCTCCAAACTACTAAAAAGACCCAGGTCCCTCAGCCTTTCCTCATCAGGGAGGTGTTCTATGCCCTTCATCATCTTCGTGGCTCTGTGCTGGACTCTCTCCAGCAGGTCTGCATCCTTCTGGACCTGAGTGGCCCAGAACTGCACACAACACTCCAGATGTGGTCTCACTAGGGCAGAGTAGAGGGGGAGGAGAACCTCTCTCGATCTGCTAACCATCCCCTTCTGATCCAACCCAGGATGCTTTTGGCCTTCTTGGCCACAAGGGCTCATGGTCATCCTGCTGTCCACCCCAGGTCCCTTTCTTATGACAGCCAGGACTGGAAAGAGGAGCTTTGTTCTCTTTGGGAAGAACTGACACCAGAGTTCATGCCTGCGTGCTTGTTTCTGTATGGGAATCGTTACTTCTGAGAATCATTACGTTTTTATTTGCTTTGAAAAAGAGACAGAGTTTAGACTTGGCTAAATCAGACAGCCTTGATGGGCTAAAACCTACGAAAAAGACAGCTCACATGAGTTCATAAAGCACTTGTCCGTAGTTTTTCCTGTAATGCTTTTGATGTTTACAGGATATGTTCCATCTACTGTGTCCTGCTGGTAGGTGGAACTGTGTAACTCACTTGTGACTTTGCTCTTTCTCAATACTTCAGTGACCTGAGCCATTCCTGGCAGAAATGCATGCCATGTTATATCACACGGCAGCGTCTCAGACCGATCACGTAATCCCGAGACAACATTCAGCCTAAACCAGGATGTGGCTGAGCAGCCACTAGCAAAGATGTCATTTGGGAATTGATTCCTCATGAGTCCTAGATTGCCAATTTCTGATGAGAGCCACGTGGCACAGGAGTGCTGGGGGCTGTAGTCTGAGATCACCTGTAGTTTCGCTCTACGCTTCTGTAGGACCAAGGATAGGGCAGGACCCCCACAGGAGAGGCCCCGTGCAGTGGGGAGCACAGCGTGCTGTAGTCCTTCCACAGGCTGCACTTTGGGAGATTGCAGCAGAGTGTTTCAAGGATGTTCACACCTCTCGTTACGCCTGGGAGAGGGAAGGACAGCACTACAGCGGCAAGCTGATGTAGTCACAGGATATGGATTTGAAATTATTGAATGTTTCATGATGTGCCTCAAGCCAAGTGGGAAACGGTCAGGAAAAGTCTGTGGCAAATATTATCTGGAGACAGGGCTGGATTTGTTTCCTGGCTTTGTAAGGTGTGAGTTTGTAACCGAATGCTCCTTCCAGCAATATGTGCCTTCCCCTCCTTTTTGCTGTTGTCTTATATTTTTCTTTTCTCAACAGATCGACAAGACATTTTACAATTCCATTTTAAGGAAAAAATACATCCGTTCACGCTTAATCAGAGTGAGGTATGTGAGACTGTCATAACTGCGCTCAGCTGAGATGAAATGAAATGTACCCCCAGCACAGGCAGAGACTCTTTGATCGGGTTCAGTGAAGCGTGTTCTGTGTAAGACTGGAGCGTTACAGAATCACAGAATTACTGAGGCTGGAAAAGTCCTCTAAGATCATCCAGCCCAGCCCATGAACTAACAGCACCACACCAGCTAGACCACGGCCTCAAGTGCTGCATCCAATCTGTCCTTAAACACCTCCAGGAATGAGAACTCCACCACTGCCCTGGGCAGTCCATTCCAGTGTCTGATCACCCTTTCACAGAAAGACAGAATCACTAAGGAAGGGCTTCCCAATACCCCACCTAACCCTCCCCTGGTGCCGCCTCAGGCCCTGCCCTTTTGTTCTGTCACTAGTTGCCTGGGAGAAGAGCCTAACCCCCACCTGACTACAACTTCCCTTCGGGTAGTTATAGGGAGGGAGAAGGTCCCCCCGAGCCTCTTCTTCTCCAGGCTAAACACCCTCAGCTCCCTCAGCCTCTCCTCAACAGATTTTCCCTCCAGTCCCTTCCCCAGCTTCGTTGCTCCTCTGGACCCACTCCAGTATCCCCAGTTGAGTGTGTTAGGGTAGGGAGGCTCTTCAGAGAGACCTGGATAGATTGGAGCAATGGGCCAATGTTAATGGCAGGAGCTTCAATAAGGCCAAGTGCCAGGTCCTGCACTTGAGCCACAACAACCC
>JAOXOE010000405.1:19929831-19946940 GCA_028565055.1 Phoeniculus purpureus | reverse complement strand
AAATATTTATGGGATGTAACATTGAGTGGCTGGTGGGTGCAGAGTGATGGTTGTCACAGCTTTGCTTTCTCCTGTCCTACCACCCCCCAAAAAAAGTGAGGGAAAACATTTCCACAAGCCAATGCACCATGTGGGCACATGACAATGATTGGTTTGGACTGCTTTCTCCTGTTTCTCTGCTCCTCCATGGTCTTGCATGCTCTCTAGCATTGTGCAGCTTTGCTTCCTGACCCTTTTACTGTAATTTTGTCAGTTTTTGAGGTAGGAGACACATCCTGCAACACAGAATCACAGAATGCATTGGGTTGGAAGAGACCTCTAAAGGTCGTCTAGCCCAACACCCCGACAACAAGCAGGGACATCTCTAACTAGAACAGATTGCTCAGAGCTCCATCCGGCCTGACCTTGAATGTCTCCAGGGATGGAGCCTCTGCCACATCTCTAGGCAACCTGTTCCAGTGATCCACCATGCTCAGATTTAAAAACTCCCTCATGTCCAGCCTAAATCTACCCTTTTCTAGCTTAAATCAATGACCCTTCATCCTGTCGTTCCCTGTCCTTGTGAACAGCATTTTTGCAGGCCGCTCTCAGGGACTGGAAGGTCGCCATAAGGTTTCTGCATAGGAACCAGGCTCAGATGCGCTCTGTACAGATCGTCTGAACTGCTACTACCTGTGCTCGTGGGGGCTGCTGTGGCTCATGCATCTTTCCTTGGGCTCTGCTTCCCTTTGCCTTTCCACTGCTTGGTGGAAAAGGACATGGTGTTCATTGACAGCTGGCTGAACACGAGCCAGCAGTGCGCCTGGGTGGCCAAGGTGGCTGGTGAAATTCTGGCCTGCATCAGAAACAGCGTGGCCAGCAGTGGAGAAGTGACTGTCCCGTACTCAGTTCAAGTGAGGCCTCGCCTTGAGTGCTGTGTTGTTCAGTTTTGGATCATTCAATACTAGAAGGACATTGAGGTGCTGGAGTGGGTCCAAAGGGAAGCAACAAGGCCGCTGAAGGTTGAAGCAAGACTTTATTGCTCCTTACAACTACCTGAAAGCAGGGTGTAGAGAGGTGGAGGTGAGTCTCCCTCCCCTACTCACTAGGGATAGGACAAGAGGAAATAGCCTCGAGTGGTGCCAGGGGAGATTTAGATGGGACATCAGGAAAAATATCTTCCCTGACAGAGTGGTCAGGGGTTGGAACAGGCTGTCCAGGGAGGTGGAGAGTCACTGTCCCTGGAGGTGTTTAGAAGACGGGCAGATCTGTCGTATGGAACCATGGCTCAGTGGGCAGGGTGGTGTTGGCTTGATGGGTGGCCTGGACGATCTTGGGGTCTCTTCCAACCGTAACGATTGTACAATCCCAGCGACAGCGACGCCGCCGCCGCCACCACTCAGCGCCCTTCCGCCTCCTCCCGCCGTGCGGAGGCGGCCCCGGTCCTGCCCCTCGTGTCGGCGCAGGCGGGGAAGCGCCGCGGTCCCGGCGCCGCCGTTTCCCGCCCCCTTCCTGCCCCTTCCCTCATCGCTGGCGGCAGCACCGAGGCCCTGATCGCAGCACCAGGCCGCGGCGGCGGTGGTGAGGAGAGGCGAGGTGCCGGCTGCTGCCGGTCTGGCTGTGGTGGGAGCCTAGTCGGCTCTGCCTCGGTTCCCCAGCCCGCAGCGGGTCTGAGCGGCCTCTTGCTCTGGACTAAACAGGGAGACTGCGTCGCCTGGGATTTGTCTCTGGAGCCCCTGTATCGGTGGGATGAGATCAGGCCTCCCTGCCATCCCGGCCTGTGCATCAGCAAGTGACTAACAGCGCTGCATCCATCGCAGGTAAGAAATGCCCTGGGCCCGGCCCGCCGCTGCGCCTTGGCGGCAATTGGGAGCATCCTAGCCCTTGGCAACGCGGAGCTTCCCGGCTTGTCTCTCGGTTGTGTCCCACGGGCAGCTGAGCCTTTGGGAAATGGATGCTGCTTACAAAGTTTGAAGAAGCCTGGCGTATGGCTTTCTGAAGGGAAGGCAGTGGGGTGGACTGGATGATCTACAGAGGCCCCTTCCAAACGCTGCCCTTCTGAGTCTGTCAAGTGAGCGAGCAAATGTTGAGCGTCTGGTTAACAACTAGGAACTGGTGCTGGAGTGGCTTTGCCCCCTCACCCCTTCTCCCATGATATGCATTTCTCTGAAACGGATTCAGTACTGGTTGAGCTAAAATAAGAAGCAGCACTCAGATGCAGGAATACACTGGCAGAAGTTTGTATTAGAGCCACTTGACACCACCAGGTCCTCTTGGACAGAGAAGTTTTGCTGTACCTGACGGGGACATTGGCAGCACCTCACTGCTGCAATGGAGAGTGCAGGAGAACTGGGAATTGATAAATACTTTGGAACAGCTGCTGTCAGGTGGGTCTGTGTGATATACTTATGGCTTGATAACACATCCTTGTTTACAAAAGGCAGCTTGGGAGGGCACACTGATTGAGATGGCTGTCAGCAGCCACAGCAGAGAAGGATGGGTGTTTTTTTTCCAGAGGTGGTTCACCTTCCTGACCCTGGTACCAGGGTCTGTTTATGTTGGGCAATCTTCGAGTGCCTGTGCTGTTTGTGGAGGAGCAGAACAGCTCCAGGATGGTTGGTCTGGGCCGTTACGAGATGGCACAATTTTCAGTCTTGTGTCCCAGGTGATGGCTTAAGGTGAAGGCTTTCACCTAAACAAGGACTGAAGCCTTGACTCTCAGACAATATATGTTGTTCTGTGGCTTAAGATATGGGTTGTATTGCAACGTTGGCGTTACTCGTCTTCTGTCTTTATTGTGTAAGGGCATGAGAGCTGCACTGAAGTGACTGGTGGTGTAGATTGCAATGGAGGTGCCTTCTGATGACTGTCTTATGTGTTAGCTTACATGTAGGAGTTAGTGGAAGCGCTTCCCCTGTAACTTTGCCCCTTGCTGTACCTCTTCAGCATTTTCTAATTTAGACTAAAAAATACCAAGGACAAGTTTCAAGTCAGACTACTCTAGTCTCCACGTTGTGACAGGCTACAGGTGCCACACTGTTAAAATGTTTGCCAAAACCATCTAAACAGGAAATTGGAGTTAACCTTTGGGCAGGGTTGCCTTGAAAACTGTTCTAGAGTATATCTGTGCTCTCGGAGGAATAACTTCTCAGTTTGGGCCTTTTCAATCTCTTAGCAAAAAGGGTTGTCAGCCATGTCAGATTTCCAAGGCAGTTTGTAAGGAGTTGAAGTAAGATGTGGACTTTCTTAGTAGTGATAGGGACTGATGTTCTGGTCAAACACAGAGGTCTCTTTCTCTCATCCTGTATTTGGTGGCAGTCACCTACCAGGTCCAGGGCAGGGTAGGGATTGAAGCTGTGGAATGGCACCCAATATAATCAGACAATTTCTTTTTGTAATTCTTCTAGCATAAACCCATCGCCTGGCATCATGGCAGCAGACTCAATGGAGATTGATGATGCTCTGTATAGGTAAGTGAACCTGATTTGTAAGCACTGATCTTGATTTTTCAGCACCACTTAGGTTTACGTGCAGTTGTGCGACAGCCAAGGCTTGAAAAGACCTTCTGCTGCTGATTGGGTTCAGAGCACTGGAACAGGCTGCCCAGTGGAGTTGTGGAGTCTCCTTCTCTGGAGATGTTTAAAACGTACCTGGATATGTTCCTGTGCGACTTGGTCTGCAGTGATCCTGCTGTGGCAGGGGGTTTGGACTAGATGATCTTTTGACATCCCTTCCAATCCCTAATGATTCTATGATTCTGTGTACATTTGTGCTGCTGTGTACTCACAGTGTAAGGGAAGAACCCTGAAGTGTTCAGTGAATGAAGTAAGATGTACTTTTTGTAAAGTTAGCAGTAAGAACTCCTTGAATGAAAGATCTTTCTGTAAAATTGTTCTTTTATTGGATTCTGAACAGGTGTTTTCTGACCAGTAAAAAGCAAATACTGTGGAGTATTTGTAAATCCTGTGGAGTTGTGCAAAGTTCTGGTACTATCAATAATGCGTACTTTTTTAAAGCAGGAGTAATACTTCTAGCTGTAATATGGTTTTTCTGTTCCCCTTTGACAAAATAGTTGTCTGTCTCTTATTCCTCATCTTTAATAACCTTCTTTTCACCTTTTTGACATTATGTAATTTATCTCCTTCAGAATTTCATTTATTCTTCAGTCTTTGCTGTACTACTATGCCCTCATGAACATCATAAGTATCATTGTTATATTTCAGACTTCAGGGGGTGGTGGTTTGTTTTTCTATGTAGTTATATATCGATTATTTTTTTCAGGTTTTTAGAAATGATTTTTGGTTTGATTTGTTATCTCTGAGTGGCTTGTGATCACTTGCTATGGTATTTATTTTAGAGAGCCTATACTGGGATAAATCCTATCCCTGCTGAAAAGGGGTAGGATGGAAAGATTCTTTATATATACATTTTTTTTTACAATAGTGAAAAAACTACCTGTAGTCTGAGCAAATGAAGCTTTTTTTTTCATTCAGCTCAATGCTTCCTTTGTTGTGCATGTGTTGGTATACTGTTTGGCACTAATCTTGTGAAAGTCCTGCTTTTCCTTGGTTGAAAGGTGATATTGAGAATGCTTTAAATTTAAATTTATAGTTGGAAACTGAGGCTCTTTCAGAGCTCAGGTCTGACTACAAAAACTGCTGTACACTCTAGTTTGAAGATTTCTGATAACAAACAGATCATTTGGCTTCCTTGTGTCTTCATTAGTTAAACCTATTCTAGGTAGCACATTTTTTTTTTAATTTACATGGAACAAAAATGAAAAGCTATTTTCTCCAAAACGTGGTACTGAAAAGGTCTGGACTAAATGCATTTCACTGTTTGGGTTGGGAGTGCATACACTACATTTATTTTCTAAAGTGCTAGACAGTTCAGATGTGTTCATATCATGTCATTGATTGCTTATTGAACAAAAGGCTGGTAAATAAAGGGGGCATATGTCACTAGTGACACACATTCATCTGCAGAACTTGTTACTGTGACTTAGAAACTGATTGGAATGACCGAACAGCTGAAAATATTTTAACTGTTTTGGAAGTGACTGAATTCTTGCCTTGCTTTCATATGCCACTCCCTTTACTTGTATCTTCTTTTGATCTGAATTTGTATTTGCTGTAGCCGCCAGAGGTATGTTCTTGGAGACTCAGCAATGCAGAAGATGGCTCAGTCCCACGTATTCCTGAGTGGCATGGGTGGTCTTGGTGTGGAGATTGGTAAGTTAAGCAACGCTGATTTTTTGCAGAGATGTGTACGTGAGCATACTGTCCCAGAATACTTATAAATCTATTTTAGATATAATAAGTGTGCCTGAAGTATCCCAATGAGTTTATATATGTATGAGTAGCATAGCAGGTGAGGGAAAGAGCCTGCACATTTCTCTCTTAAGTGTTTTACTACAACAGCATTTCAAATTTTACTTTTAACACGTGCCTCCATCCAGCAGATCGTTCCATCCAAAATGCTGTGCGGTGGGTGAAGGTTGAGGTTATTCCTTCAGGCATCAGTATCAGTGAATGTAATAACGGAATACCCATAGCTCGGTGAGGGAGGGTGAAAAGTAGGAGAACAGATGCTGTTTGTTGAAGAATGCATAACTGCTCTAGTGCAAGAGACACTTTAACAGTTCCCCTTCCTCTTTACAAGCCAGACGTGTCTTGGCTGGTTCTTGCCTGGAGGTGTTACTCTTTCAGTTGGCTTTAGCTGCACTCTGCACCACATGCCAGAATAGAGTCATGGGGTGTTGAAGTTTATTGTTATTAGTGTCTCCAGAATCATGTTTGTGGGATGGAGAGCTGACAAGGGGCAAATGTAGAGAGCCTTTTTAACCTTGCTTATTTTATTCTGCTCTCAGTGGGGCTGTAGGATGTTTGAGCCAAATGTAAAAAAGAACAGACCTCTAAATTGTGCAGTTCTTAGCAATGACATAGTGTTATTGTCCACCCACATCACCAATTATAGATTTGCAAGAAACCTGCAACAGTCCATCTCTCTTTTTCTTTTAGCCAAAAATATAATCCTGGCTGGCGTGAAGGTAGGTAAAACAGTTCTGGTTTGGGATATTTGGGATGAGCAGGAGAAAAAGAGACAACACTATTAGCTAGATAATCTTAAGGTTATGAAACTGTCTTTCAGTAGACCTGCAGAACGTTTGAGGATCTGGGGATTGCAATTTTTAATGATCTGGATGTTCTAGACTCTGAGAGTCTCATATCATTGTGCACTGCACTCTGAAATACCTTGTCTAATATTTTAGTCAGGTTCTGATCAGACACGGAATCCTTTTGTACAAAGTCTCCTCTAACAAATGGAGTGGTATAAACTTAAAAGCCAAACTATTCAAAATACCTTATCCTGTTTGAAAGAATCCTTTTGTGTAAATGTTAGAATGGTTGAATGTTTTAATGTAACAACAGCTTTTGTGCTGCTGAGTTTGATTTCATTAGAGAGAAGCCTTTAAAAGCTCTTTCAGTAATAAAAAGCAACAGTGAACTTGTTTGTGATGTTGGGAGTCCACTAATTTACAGATTGTGATTGCCACTTAACTGCAGTGTGGCAAAAAACATCTCTGTATTTAAACTCTGTTATCTCTGCAATTTGGGAGGAAAATTCTTAATGAAATGCATATTATGGATGTGTTTCTGTCTCAAATTGTAAGCGTTTTCTTGGAGAAGAGCTTGGAGGAGTTTGTTCTTAGACATGCTACAACTTAATCTTCTGAAGTACTAGTCCTAGAGCATTTTATGTGGGGTGCATTTTATCTCTCCTTTTTATCCATTCTTGTAGGCACTAGGACCATGTAAAGTAAATGCTTTTTTGCCAAACTTTTTTAGGCTCTTACGGTTCATGACAGTAAGCAGTGCACGAAATGGGATTTGGGCATCAACTTCTTCATCCATGAGGATGATATTACCAGTCAAAGAAACAGGTTGGTGAAGTCTCTGAAGTGAGGGAGGACTGAATTTGACTAGAAGAATCAGTTTTATTAAGGGCAAAAATAATGGCTCATGTCTGAGCACTGCTAATACGTACAAAATACTTAATGAGCCCTTTCTTTGTAGTTACTGGCTTTGAATACAGTGGCGGGGCAGGTGGATAGGGAAGTCCAGGTTGGGACTGGAGCTCTGCTCGAGTCGAATGTTTCACTTATTGTAGTTGGAGAATTCAATGCAAATTTAATAGAGGGTTCCAGGGTGCATTTCTTTTTTGGGCTTTCTCAGCCACCCATGTGAGACTGAAAACCAGTCCTGACGCCAGGCCTTCAGTGAGTCCTGCTGTGTGTTGGACAGAGCTGTTTTCCTCAGACCTGCTAGGAATACAAGTGTGAATGAATGAGTTAGTGGCTGTTGCTAGAAGACTTCATGAGGGGCTGTTGTAGGACACGTGTGGATGTGAAAGTCTGTGTTAAAAGTACAACTTCATAAGGTGCATAAATAAACCTTGAAAGTTGCTGTTCTTTCAGAGCTGAGGCCACACTCCATCGTATTGCAGAACTCAATCCGTACGTCCATGTAGCAGCATCAGCTGTGCCACTAGATGAAACTACAGATCTGTCTTTTCTAAAGCAGTACCAGGTATGTCACTCTTACAGCAGCCTGATGTGATATTTTGCTCAGAGAAAGCAACTTGGATTTTTTTGTGTAAGTAAACAGAAGAACCAGTCATGATCTTTGAAGTACATTTTGAAGTGATGTAAAGGAAGAAGTAGGACTTGTGTTTGGGCAATGAAATGGTCACACTTGTTTTCACCAATGCTGAAACAGAGGCTTTGTGCTCCCAGCACCTTTTTTTTTGACACTTAGGGAATTTGCTGTGACTCTAAATAGCTGAGTGACATTGCCATATTATTGGTTTGTTTGTTCAAAGGTAAAACTGTGACACTTTTTTGCAGCTACCTAGCACAAATGTTCTGCAAATGTTTCGAGTACCCCCTTCCAATCCCTGATGATTCTATGATTCTATAGAAACTCAAGCTCTATTATTAGAAAGGTCATTTATGGGTGTGTGTATCTAGTGAAACATAACTTCCTCTGTGGCGGAATGAGCATGTTTTCAGTTATTCCTGCCTGTGTGGCTCAGGCTGAGATGGGAACTTCTACTGTGTGGCTGTTGGTTATACTCAAGCCATGTGTAACTAAATGTGATACAGTGCATATGTTTTGTAGCCTATACTATTCTAAATTTTGAAATAATGCTTGCAGAAGTCATCTGCAATTTGATGAGCACCATTGCCTGAAGCTTATGCAGACTCGTTGGTGTGCACTGATGAGTATCATTTGTATTTGTTTTGCTAACTTGAGTCTTTGAATTCAAGATCGCCCATTTTCTCTGATATTATCTATAACTGTTTTCTTAAATATTCTAATTATATTTTGAGCTGCCAGAGTTAAAAAACATAAGGGTGAGAATTTGCTCTTGCTCATCTTGTTTCCAGAATTTGTGGAGCAGTTAACCCATTTGTTCTAGTATGCAATGAGAAAACTGACTCAAGACTACTTGCTTGCTTATGTGTGTGGGGGGGGGAAAGGAATGAGGACACCTGAGTAACTTAGTGTTAGTGCTTGTTTTCTACAGCCTGAAGAGTACTTTCAGTGTCTTAGATGGATTTGTGTTCTTGTTCACAGTGTGTAATACTGACTGAAGTAAGCCTGTCTCTGCAGAAGAAGATTAATGACTTCTGTCATGCTCAGCAGCCACCTATTAAGGTAACGGAAAAAATTAAACACATGAGTAATCCATACAGTGAGCCACCGGACCTCCAGCAATGGACAATGCTGGTTGTGAGGTACATGAGTCTGTGCAGATAGCGCGTTGATGGAGCAGGAAGAGTTTTGGAAATAGGATGCTGCTACCGTGCACATGTGTCTGGTGTTGTCTGGGTACCAGCCCAGATAACCATAGCTTGATAGTTTAAAAAGTTTTGTTAAATAGTTTTTATTGCTAACTTGTAGTTGTTCTGAAAGAAAATGTTGAGACAAAACATAGCAGTAGAAATGTGAGAGGCCATTCCTTTGCCTTGTGCTGTTTTGGAGATGCTCCTAATTTTTATTTTCTGTTGTAGTTCATCAGTGCAGATGTGTATGGAATATGTTCACGTTTGTTTTGTGACTTCGGTGATGAGTTTGAAGTCCTGGATACAACAGGAGAGGAGCCAAAAGAGATCTTCATTTCAAATATAACACAAGTAAGCGATAGAAGTCACTGTACTGCTTTGATTTTTTTATAGTGACTCCTTGGCTATGTGACCAGGCAGAGACTGTTTCACTTAAGCAGCCTGCTAAGCAGGTGAAAACTGGTAGTATAGCAGAGACAAATAAAGTTGCCGTCTTATCAAAACCAGCAAGTGAGAATGTGCTAAGAGAAACTGCAGCACTTCTAGAGGGCTACTGGGGTCATTAAGGGAATTAAGAACCTGTTTTGAAAAGAAATGCAAGGGTTGGTTTTAACCTACCCAAGCAGAGGCGACAAGGATATTATCGCTTACATTTCCAGGGCAGAATGTTAGGGAAGATGTCCATTTGATCTTGAATTACTGTTTTAGAAATTGAAACAACTTTAGCCCCTTCTTTCAACTCTAGAGGTCCAGACTATAGCATCACTCATCTAATAGCAAGTCTTGTGTCATACCAAACCATTATATAGAAAGTTGGGTTTGATCTGAATCAAAGCTCATGATATGATGGTTTGCATAGGCTGTTCTTTAGTGACTTTAAGAAGAAATGCATGACTTGATTGTTTGCAGAAATTACTTAAAGAGTACACAGTTTTAGAGCTCAAGCTGACAGCCTGCCAAGTCATGGAAGAAATATATATTTGTATGTATTGACAGAAACAGACCTGAGACCATTGATTGGCAGTCAGATAAATATGACCAGCAGTGTGCTCCGGTGGCCAAGAAGGCCAACAGCATCCTGGCCTGAAACAGAAATAGTGTGGTCAGCAGGACATGAGAAGTGATCATCTCCCTGTACTCAGCACTAGTGAGGCCTCATCTTGAGTACTTGGTTTGGGTTCAGTTTTGGGCACCTCAATACAAGAAAGACTTAGAGGTGCTGGAGCAGGTCCAAAGAAAGGCAGCAGGGCTGATGAAGGGTCTGAGGAGCAGATGAGGGATCTGGGGCTGAGACTGAGGGAAGACCTTATTGCTGCCTTAAAACTACCTGAAAAGAGGTTACTCAGAAGTGGGTGTTGGTTTCTTCTCACAAGTAGCGAGAGATAGGACAAGAGGAAATGGCCCCAAATTGTACCAGGGGAAGTTTAGGTTAGACATTAGGAAAAACTTCTTCATTGAAAGGATCGACAGGGATTGGAACAGGCTGCTCAGAGAAACAGTTGAATTGTTAGCCCTGGTTGTGTTTTAAAGTGATGTCAATATGGAGCTTAACTGGGCTTGGTGCAGTTGGGTTAATGGTTGGACTTGATCCTGAAGGTCTTTTCCAACCTGAATGATTCAATGATTCTGTGTCCTATGATTGATTATGTGATACTGGGGCTTAGTTGTACCTTGCTTCCACTCTGAAGCGTAAAAATGACCAGAATCACAACTCCATACCAAAAACACTAGCAAGTGGCATTTCTTATGCAGTGGCTGAAGTCAAGGTGACATTACACCCCTAAATCTCAGGAGAATTTCGTCTGATTGACATATTTGCTGCTTGCCATACCACAGAGAATGTTATTAAGTTTTAAGCTTTGTAAGTGAAGTATTTCTAATTGTGAAAGCTCAAGCAGGTGGCCGGAGACTTTGTAATCTCCTATACACCGTGCTTGAAGATCTGTGATGTTACAGCCTGAGCTGCAAGGCCTTGCTTGATGAGTTCTCTTCAGACTGGGGAAGGGTCTGTTGTGTGCGTGGGACGTTGGTATGTAACAGGATCAGCTGTCAAAAGTCCTGCAAGTGCAAGCTTGTTTGTGATGGCTGTACCTATAGTCCAGTGTTTGTTTAGAAGAAGGAGATAAATTTGCTGCTACTCTGTAACAACAGGGAATTTCTCTGTGAAGAGCTAACACATGCAGTTTACTAATGTGCTGGAAGCTGTAAAAGGTGACAATGAGAAAGTATGTTGAAAAAACACTGTTAAATTAAAACCAACAGGACTGAAAAAGTTACTGTGGGTAACTCCCTTGTTATGGCAGAACTGAGGTGCTGAAAGTATCAGGGGCTAGAGTTTCAGTAGGCAAAAATCTTTATGCGAACCCAAGACACTGTGCTCCATGCTAACTTTGCCATTTTTGCTTTCAGTCAAATCCTGGTATTGTCACTTGCCTTGAAAATCATCCACACAGGCTTGAAACGGGACAGTTCTTAACCTTCCGAGAAGTTAACGGAATGTCATGTTTAAATGGATCCACACACCAAATAACAGGTAATCTGTTGCTCACTCTTCTGCAACTTTTTGTCCTGTTGTAGCACACTGTAGCATTAGCTTCTGAAGCCAGGGGAGTGCTGGGTGGTGCAGATCTCTACTGAGCTTGCACAAAACAGTTGCTTTCTGGGGCAGAGGTCTCCCTTGTGTCTTTTTTACTGCATTTCCATCCAGTATAGTCTTTCAAAACTCATCTTGCTGCTTGTCCATAATGGAATTGAATTGGCAGCCTTAGACAATTACAGTCACTAGTTTGCTGATGAAACGGTTTTGGTTTTTTGGGGTTCCCATAATGCCTGAGCTTCTAGCAGTTTTGGGCTAAATTTGTAGCACTTTGAGTGTCACTGTTTGCCTTGTGGGTTTTTGGGTGGTACAGGGGTGCACTGACATCACACTGGGGGTGGGGTTTGTTTTGTTTTAACAATTTTGTGGTGTGAGACAAGAACAGTGCCCTTGAAACACGTGACTGAGTCCTGCATTTGGGTCATAACAGAGTCAGGCATATGTGGCTGGAAAGCTGCGTGTTGGAAAAGGATCTGGGATATTGATCGACAGTTGACTAAACATGAGCCAGCAGCATGCCCAGCAGCACACCAGACACTGCTGTGCACAGTCTAAACGAAACTGAGAGTTATTTAATTGTGTTACAGAGCTGCAGTCCTCAGAATTCCTGTTAAATCTGTTGCCACTTTAAAAAGCTTATTTTATAACAGATCACATGAAGCTAATGCTCTAGCCCAGAAACTGGCACAGGGACAATCCTCTTAGGATGATCAGCTGTATTTATGCTTTCAAAGCAAAATTGCACACTACACAGTGACAGGGTAAATAGCATTGGAAACCCCCCACCTGACTGTACACAGAATTGTTGTATCCAGAGACGTTTTATCAGTCACCATTTGTTCTCTTTTCAGTGGTATCACCTTATTCCTTCAGCATTGGCGATACATCAGATATGGAGCCTTACTTACATGGAGGCATTGCTGTCCAAGTGAAGACACCCAAGATGTTTTACTTTGTAAGTGTGTGCTTGACGTAACCAGGTTCCAGAGTGTTGATGGTAGGAGCACTAGAAGCAGAGAGTTCCAAAGATACAGGGTTTGGTTACCTGTGGCTTGGGTTTACACTGATTTTATTGGGTCAGAATAGTGATGTTGATTTACAGAACCATGAAGAAAGAAAATGTTTCAAAGTTACCTGCCAATGTAGAGAGAAGAAATAATATTAATGGACAGTCTCTACCGGTACTGCCGGGGTCTCCGTAAAGATCTACAAATAATACAGTTCTTGGTGGCCTTCTGAGAAGAAGGTTCAGTTAGATGAGCTTGTGTAAGCAGCAACATGGTGCTGTGTGCACTACTGGGCCCACAGAAAGGATATCCTAACTGTGTTTAAACATTCTAAAAACCTGGGAGTGAGGACCAAAGGCCTTTGATATGAGCTTGCACAGGTCAGTTTCCCTCTGTGGAGCCGGAGTCTCCTGTTCTTTGCAAGTAAGGAAGTTCTACAAGTAAAGAGACAGTTACTGATAAAATCTCTAGTAGTTGAACTCAGAGCAGTTTAAGAGTTGAGTGTTGCCATTAGGATGTGAAACAACTCTGTGACTGTTTTTGATTAATAAAACTTGCAGTAGATTATTTTATGTATCTTCTGTACTATTAATAATGGAAGTTGCAGCAGTGCTGCTGAGCAAGGATAATTGGTTCTTAGTCTCACTAGGAAGAGCATTGTGTTGTTGAGTAACACTGACTGTTGTGTCCTTCTCAAGCAGGTGTGTTCTTACTGTGAGTTCTGTCTTTTCAGGAACGGTTGGAGAAGCAGATAACCAATCCGTTGTGCCTTGTGGCAGATTTTAGCAAGCCTGAGGTAATGAACATGTGGGGATTTCGGTGTAAGTGCTTTAATGTTAAAACTACATGGAATTTAATCTGCAGCTTTATTTGTAGAACAATATAATGTCTTAATTCTAATATGTGTTAGTTAAATGTGAGTTTAAACTGAAATAAAGGCGAAGTATCAGTTTGTGTGCTCACACAGAATATGCATTACAGTTTAGATAATGATGGAGGCTTGTTACCCATGATTTGCACCAAGTGTATTGTAAATACACTCAGCCACGTTGTTGGAGTCTCAGGTGTTGATAAATCTCTCATTCACTGGAGTACAAATTTTGCAAGTGACACAATGATCTTTCGTGTACTTAGTTTGTTTTAATAAACATCAATTTCTTCTAATAACACATCAAAGCTGGCATAATTGTACAAAGGTGATCATAGGCTGATTGGAAATGAATTTACAGTATAAGAATTATATTTTCCTTTGAAAAAGTGACTCAGAGATACTTCTAAGATCTGAGAGGAAGCCAGTAGTGTTCTAGTTAAGTGTTACGAGCATTCAGGGAATGTAAGTCTTGACGTCATTGAAATCTGAAACTGAAAAAATGTTGATCTAACAATTTTGTGTGTTTAATGCAAGGTCTGACTTGCCTGTTCAAATTTTCCACTTTTGATTCTTAATGCTGGGCTTTGTTGTTGATGTTTGTCAAAATACAAAGCATTCTAGCATTTGTTTAAAAGAAACTTGCCACCACAGTTTTCAATTTCAGTACAAAATTCTTCTGAGGACTCTTTAATTGAAGTTGGTGCTTGAATGTGTGAAGGGTAATGCATTACCACCAAGGAATAGTTTATAATTCCAGTTAGTAAAAACATTAGTGTAAGGTATTTCCAATTTATACATTAATGCTACTGTAAAACCTGTTGGAGTGGCATGATGAAGTGACTAGGAAGTGAAATGGTAAGAGATGGGTTCAAATATTTGCTTCTGTATCTTTCTGTTTTCTCGAGTTGTAGCTGGTCATCAGCTCAAGAGCTATTGTTGTCTTAACAGGTACCTTTGCAAATTCATGTTGCCATGCTTGCCTTGAACCACTTCCAGGAGAACTTTGATCGGGGACCCAATATTGGGTAATGCAGCAGTCCTGTGTTATCCTTGAATCAGACAGATCTCTCCTTGTATTGTAGTTCCTGGTTTGATGTGCGGTAGGGTACCTGGTATTTCATAGATGACATAGAAATGAAATTATTAAATTGAGATGAAAAATGTTCACTCATGCATGTCAGGGTTTGTAGCAGGGTTTTCCCAGTATGACAGTGGCCCAGGTAGACTGTCCTCTTCTGTTCATTGTAGGATTAAGTTATTTCAGTGATTTCTGAATTATCTGTAGATTATGAACTTAAAAACCCCATAATTGTTTTTAATTTTCAGCTGTAGATTTGATGTGTGTAATTTTGAGTTAGATAAGATTTATACTGTGCAAGTAGTTTTAAGAACGGACTTGCACATGGGCTTTTCTGCTGAGGCTCCTGTTCTTGAACTATCCATAACATATAGAGGTGCGTCTTTAGTGCTCACTGTTCAAGTCTACAGATAGTTCAAAGTCTACGTAGAGATAGTATCTATATGTAATATAGTATGTATAGATAGTACAGTTTACAGATAATTCAAAACTCTTCCCACTGTATCCAGTGAGATTGTTGGGTTTTTTTCATTGGTTTCTAGAAGGATACTGGAATGTTTCATTAATCATTATTGTTTCTACCCTGGTGTCTAGATGCCCTCAAGATGCTGAGGAGATGCTAAAAATAGCCATGTCTATAAGTGAAACACTGGCAAACAAAGTGAGTGAGGAATCCTCATCGTTATGAAATGTTTTTAATGCACTCGTTTATTACCCTAAAGGCCTTGCTTTAGTTACTGGTCCTTGTTTTGGTCTTTGTGTCCACCTGTAGATGGATTGACTGGCTTTCTGAAGGTTGTATGAGGAAACAGAATGATATTTCAGTGCAAGTTCTGCTGAATCTTCACTGAATGTTCATTTGTATTAGAGGGTCAATGGCATCCTGACCTGTATTAGAAACTGTGTACAGTAGGAGTAGGGAGGTGATTGTCTCCCTGTACTCAGCGCTGGTGAGGCTGCACCTTGAGTGCTTTGTCCGGTTTTGGCACCTCAGTACAGGGGAGATATTGAGGTGCTGGAGCGAGTGCAGAGGAGACCAGTGAGGCTAGTGAAGGGCTTGGAGAATAAAGCATATGAGGAGAGATTGAGGGAGTTGGGGATGTTTAGTTTGAGGAAGAGGAGACCTCATTGCTCTCTACAATTATCTGAAAGGACACTGTAGAGATGTTGATGCTGGTCTCTTCTCATAGGTAATAAGCAATAGAGGGAATCGTTTCAAGTTTCAACAGGGTAGGTTTAAATTGGACATCAGGAAAAAATTCTTAATGGAGAGAGTAGTCAGGCACAGGAATGGGCTGCCCAGGGTGGTGGTTGAGTCCTCATCCCTGGATGAGTTTAAAAGATGCTTAGATGTAGTGTTGGGGGAATCTGATTTGGGGGTGAACTTGTAGAGTGGGGTTGGTGGTTTGACTCGATGATCCTAAGGGTCTTTTCCAACCTGAATGATTCTGTGACTCTGTCATAAAGGCTGAGTCGTGTGGCTAATGGAATGCAGTTATTAGATAAATCCATATTCCAAGTACAGTGTATGCTGTGGATCTGTCTTGGCTGGAAACCTTTTGGCCAGGCAGAGTGATTGTCTTTTAATGAAGAATAGTAATCTGTTAAACTGTCAAGCGCCATCTCACTCAAATGAGGGGATAAATCTATTGTTACTATGTCTTATTTTTCAGCCTCAGGTGAATGGCAATTTAGTGAAGTGGCTGTCTAGGACTGCGCAGGGATTTCTAGTTCCTTTGGCTGCAGCAGTAGGTGGTGTTGCTAGCCAGGAAGTCTTGAAAGCAGTGACAGGAAAGTTTTCTCCGTTGCAGCAATGGGTAAGTGTGTCTTTGGGTGTGAGTCTTTGACGATGACCTTACACACGATTGTGTAGGTACAGAATAGCCTGAACATCATTTCTTACAAGGGAAAAAAGTGAAGGCTAGAGACTAAATTTAGGAAAGATGATAATGTTTTTATGTGTGCAGTAAAAATGCAGCCAGTTTTACCTATGGTTTTGTTACTTGGGTTTTAGATATCATAATTCTTTTCTCACAAGCAAGGAGAGCATTGGCCTGTTGGTGCCTGGCGGCAAGATGTGATACAGTCCAGATGCTGGCTTAAGCCGCTGCCGCTCTGCATAAGAGCAGTGCTTTCAGACTCTCAGAATTAAGTGTAAGAATAAAGTTTCAAAGATTGAAAAAGTTAAGTATAATTGGAAGGGGAAACATACCTGTTAGGCTTCAAAACCTTGCAGTTCATATTTCAGCGAGCTTTCTTCCCCACCTTCGATCCAAGTCCTTTTACCTGCCCACTAAAAATGAGAAGTTAACTGCAGGAAACTGAATGCTGTATAGTCTTACAATGGCAGTAAAAGTGTTTCTGAATTTATAGACTTTGTTGTGCATAGAAAATATTTAGCTTTTTGTTATTTTTGTTTAAAAAAGCAGTGTTTTCACAGGTTTTTATTTGGTTTTTTGTTTGTTACAGCTGTATATAGACATGTTAGACATTGTAACTCCTCTAGAGAAGACAGGTGCAGAGGAATTTCTCCCACGGTAAATATAACTAAATATAAATATAACATCTGGGTCTCTAGTGGGCACAGAGGATGTTTTTAAAGGTAGTTCAGCACTGTTTGCTGGAGGAACAGGTTTGAGCTTGAGACTGGGCAGTGACTGGCTGGAGAGTAGCCCTGAGGAGAGTGACTTGGGAGTGCTTGTGGACGAAAAGCTCAACATGAACCAGCAA
>JAOXOE010000405.1:19903913-19929672 GCA_028565055.1 Phoeniculus purpureus | reverse complement strand
TGCTGTGGCAGGGGGATTGGACTAGATGATCTTTTGAGGTCCCTTCCAATCCCTAATGATTCTATGATTCTATGAGTCTATAATGTGTGTCCTATTTGAGTGTGGGAGGAGTATAAATTATTACAGGGGACTTGGTCTGTCATGTCCAAGTGTGGTTTGGCATCAGTGATACTACCACGATTAAAGGCAACTTACTACTGTTCTGGTTTTGTCTCCTATGTCTGTGTAGTGGAGATAGGTATGATGCCTTGAGAGCTTGTATTGGAGACTCTCTTTGTGGGAAGCTGCATGATTTGAATGTTTTCTTGGTGAGTATGTCCGACACTGTTAAATATTTTGCAAATGCTTTGTCAGTACAGCTAATGTTCACTGTCTTCAGAATAATGAGAGCAGCCCTGATCATGTCTAACTTGTCTGAAATTGTAGTGGGACTGGTCTTCATGGCTTTCCATTGCATTTCTGACTCTAAAAATTGTCATTTTCTTTAGGTTGGCTGTGGAGCGATAGGCTGTGAAATGCTAAAAAACTTTGCACTTCTTGGTGTGGGTACTGGGCAAGAGAAAGGACTGGTAAGTCACCTGTTAACCTCAATTTGCTGATAAGAAGTAACGTGAGAAGGCATAATCCTGAGCCTTATGTTAGGTTCATCTCTGCACAGAGGGTAGATTCACCTCAGCGTAGAGAGGAAATGGCATACGATTAGCAGCAGAACATGCTGGATTCTTGCTGTAATTTGATTGTAAAATTTAATCAGTGTAGGGAGAGCTGTTGGTCACAGTGGATGCCAGCAGGAGTGCTTTGTTTTGGCAGATGGTTCTGCGTTTCTGTAGAGATTTCATCAAAATTATTGCTTAGTGCTACTCTTAAATTGTAACTGGAGCTGTTGCTTTTGCCCCTTCTGACGTAGGTTACAATTACAGATCCAGACTTGATAGAGAAGTCCAACCTGAACAGGCAGTTTCTTTTTCGACCTCATCACATACAGGTAGGCTTTCTTCCTCATTAAACTTCCTGTTCCCTGTCCTTGTCCCCACCAAGAGCTGAACTTGTGAATGTATATACTTCCATCCAGAAAAGACTTAAAGGCTCTGATGAAATCCAGTACCTTTTAAAACCATATCTTGAAGTATGTTGGTGTCTCGCTTACTTCCAGTGTCAGTTGAGTAAAATGGACTGGTCTGATCTTAATTCATACTGGTATCTTTGGCTAACAAAATCTCAGAAGTTTTAGAAGATTCTGTTTTGTGCTGCATGAGAGGCTTCCTTTGGTTAATGTAGAAATACTTTACCATTTGAAATCAGAGAGAATAAAACAAAACAACAAAAATAGGTAGCACTGGCAGAAGTGTTCTCAATAGAAGAGCTACCGCTAGTGGAAGTTGGCCAAAGTTGCTATCTTCTGGCAGTTCAGTCTTGATTAAGCTAGTAAATAGCTTGGCACAAAAACCCTGTGTGTTCTGTAGATAAGTATTACGGAAACTGTTAATTCCTTTGAAGCAGAGGGGATATCCATGTACTTGCAGACACAGCAAACAGTAAAAAAGTGCAGATCGTGACAACAGGGAAAAGGGATTCCCCTGCACAAAATGCAGCAGCTGAGTTTTCTGCCTCCTGTTTACGTCTAGCAAATCTGGGAACAGATTACATTTTGGATGGATAGATAAATGGAAGATGAACTCTGCAAGCTTTCAGGAGCCACACTGTCTTGAGGTCTGCTGTTCTTAATGCTGATCTCTAGGTAGCTGAATGTAGTATGGCTAGAAGTGTCAGGTAGGTTGAGAACTTTGTTTCAGTTTAGCTTCTGAAGTTGGCTTTGTGTGGAATGCTCTGCAGTTATGTGACAGGTGTCTTATGTCTATGCTGCATAGACAGTCACAATAATTCAGGGTTTATCCTCTGACAGTCATGAACTCCTTTCTTAGGCATTTTGAGAATTGGAGGTGCAGCATGTGGCATCAGTTTTGGTTACTCGGTACGCCTCTGTTTAAGCACTTCAACATCGTGGTCTCTGAAGCACTACATTAAATCTAAAAATCTAGATGAGTAAGGTATTTATTAGTGAGGGAGGTATATGATTAAAGAATTTCTTTTGGTTTTTTTGTTTGCATACTAATGTTTCTGTCAGTCATTTTGTTGTCTGTCAGCAAATGAAGTCAATACTTCTACATCCCAAAGAACACTTGATACATAACATGAATTTATACTTTCAGAAACCTAAAAGCTATACTGCAGCAGAAGCAACTCTGAACATCAATCCTTGCTTAAAGATTGATTCATACATTAATAAAGTTTGTCCAGCCACTGAGAACACTTACAGCGATGAATTCTATACCAAGCAAGATGTGATCGTGACTGCTTTGGACAATGTTGAGGCAAGGAGATACATTGATAGGTAGGTTGTGGAGAGGAAGCAAGGGCTACTTTTCATGGTCTTGCATGAACTGTTACTCTTCCTGATCTGCAGCTGTTTGTAAGGTCTGATAAATTGCTCATATTTATTTTACTCCTTTGTAGGGGTGATAGCTGTGGGGAAAAAGAGGGTTTATACTTGTGGTGGAAACTAACTCTGCTGTTCTGTGTCTGCCGATGTTCACATGGCAGAGAGCCTTGGAGTTAGCTGTCAAGCATTTTCCAAGGAAATAAATAGTTGTAAAGATCTGATGGGGGAAGAATACTGTAGCAGTCTTAAGGTTGAATTATTTACACATAGGGATATGTATTTTAATTCATAAGAGGGGATGTTTACATTTTAACAGAGTTACTAATGCTTCTAAACCAGGTATGCTCAGGTTTATGGTATCCTGATCTAACTTGAAATGGCTCTTCTTATTTAATCTCTTCTTTTCCTGTGTTGGGTGTACGCTTTCACTCTTATGAAAGTGCCTGGTGCCAATTCTGTTACACTCCAGTACTGTCTGCAAGCAGGAGTGTGGTGGTTATGCCATGTCTATAGTAGTTATGCTGATAGTCTGTGTCTTTCCATGTCAGTCGTTGTGTAGCAAACCTGCGTCCTCTTATAGACTCTGGAACTATGGGAACAAAAGGACACACGGAAGTTATTGTGCCCCACCTGACAGAGTCCTATAATAGTCACGTAAGTGTTTTTAGACCATCACTTACTTTCTGGAATGCCCTCCAATCCTGTAATCTTTTATGTATCTGTCTAAGTGTCCTATCTGAGTTGCTGAAGAGTAGTACTATTAGGAAATAATTGGTTTTTTGAAGGAAAGCTCACAGGAAGTAAAAATTTGAGCAGACTGGAGATACTATGCCTGCTACCTGGCTGATGATTACACCTGGGCAATTAAAACCAAATACTTACATGAATCATGAAACACAGGATTGGAAAAGTCCTAAGCATTTCCAAAGGACTGACTTTTCTTTTCCTTGAAAACTCACTTCTAAATAACAATTTAGTCCCCCACTGGTATCGCAAGTTACATTTGTACTGTTAAGTTTCTTTCTTAAAACTGCTTTTTGCCTGCTCGTTCTGGTCTTGATGTGACTATCATTTCACGGGGGCTTGGAGCGTCTCTCTTAAGAGGAAAGGTTGAGATAGCTGGAACTATTTATGCTTGAGAAGGGAAGACTGAGAGGAGATATTACCCACTCCTGTAAATATCTGAAGGGTGGCTGAAGTGGTGATGATGCCAGACTGTTTGGAGTTGTGCCCAGTGACAGGACAAGGAGCACTGGGAACAAGCTGGAGCACAAGAAGTTTCATTTAGAAACAAGGAAGAATTTCTTTCCAGTGTGAGTCCCCAAGCCCTGGAACAGGCTGCACAGAGAGGTTGTGGAGTCTCCTTCTCTGGAGATACTCACATCCCACCTGGATACAGCCCTAAGCAATAGGCTTTAGGCAGTGCTCCTTTACAGGGCCTTGGACTTGAGGATCTCTTGAGATGCCTTCCAACTCTGACAGTTCTGTGATCACCTCCAGAGGCAGGCATGAATAACACAAGCCACTGCAGCAGCAATTAGTCTGCTTGTTCCTACAAGCAAACTTAACAGTTCTGTTTGAACAGGGTAGGGGGTAATAGTTCTTCGAATTCTTGCAGTATCCCTATTTAAGTCCTTGTTAAACTGCCTTTACAAGGTAGACATTCACTGGCTGAGGAGACCACAAATTGGTGCCACATGGGCAGGGAGAAGGCATTTTGAACAGCCCAGTGGTCTTGCAAGGGTCCACATAAAGTCTTTCTGGCCTTGAGTCGAAGGATGTGTTTCATGTTGAGAGTGTGAATGTGAACTGCACATCTTGGAAAAGCTGGTTCTCAATTTCTTCTGTTTGTATTTGAGTTCAGTTTTGCTTTATGGTGTTGAGTTTAGATTATCCTTCATTAATAGGAGCAATATGTTAGTGTTCACAAAGTAAACTTTGTTCTAGTAAAGTACCTTGTATTTTGTAACAGTGGAGTATTTAATTTATATAGTCTAGAAATTTTCAGTGCTATTAGTAGGAGTATACTTTAACACTCTTCTTAATTACAGCGGGACCCACCAGAAGAAGAAATACCTTTTTGCACCTTGAAGTCTTTCCCAGCTGCCATTGAGCATACAATACAGTGGGCAAGAGATAAGGTAAGGGAATAAGCTTAATGGCATTCAACATATCTTAATGTGTTCTTCAAAAACAGGAGGATCTAATGCAGTCCTCGCAAAATGCTGTGCTTGTTCTTTTTATTTTCTAGTTTGAAAGTTCATTTTCTCACAAGCCTTCATTGTTTAACAAGTTCTGGCAAACCTATCCATCTGCAGAAGAAGTTTTACAGGTAGGAGAATAGAGGGTGAAATACAGGGTTTAAGCTAATACTCCATGGGTTTTTGTTTCTGTTTGAGTTCGGGGAGATTTGGGTTATTTTCTGACTCTATTCAGAAAAACTGAAACTGTTATGTACTTTTACGTGGGAACAGTAATTGTGGTGTGTCTCATAACTAAGAGACAACATTTCATATGTGAGACGCTTCTCTAGCTCGTGTGAGCTCTGTATGCAATATATAAATATCAGACATGCTGAGGCAGTGCTAGTGAGTGTATAGTAGATGTCACACTGATGTACAACCAGCTGAGAAAAGTTAAGGGAACACTTATTTTCAAGTTAATTCAGTTATATAGTAAGTTAGACTCCGTTGCTTACTATCTTTTGTGTTTGTAATGGTCTGTGGTCCATATTGCTGGGTGGAAATAAATCAGGTGAAATGGAGCACCTGAGGAAGATCCTCAGTGGAGAGGATCACATAAAGGATAATAGTTCATAAAGCATCCCTCTGTTTCCTTTTGCCTACCACATATTAAAACAGGTTCACTGTTTGATTGGATTGGGATGAATTTTGCCTGTTCTAACGTTTTAATATTTCCTTCTTTATGTAGAGAATAAAATCAGGGGAGAGCTTAGAAGGTTGTTTTCATGTTATTAAAACACTCAGTAGAAGACCGCGAAGTTGGACTCAGTGTGTGGAACTAGCAAGAGTAAAATTTGAGAAGTATTTTAGCCATAAGGTAGGTAAGACCTGGAAATGTGGTTGCATTAGACTGAGGATTTTAGAACACTTGGTAGCCCTGATAGCTAGGTGTCCAAGTCTTTGCACTCACTTCCATCTCTTCTTCATAAATAGCAAACTGTTATGCTTCTCTTCCTCTTTCCACCGTAGTGCTTTTAAGTCCAGGAGTTTGACTCATTCCTAGTGGTGCCACTCAGTTGTCTCGATGCAGTTTTCTTGGTGGTTTTCCAGAGTGGTAGGATTAGCAGATGTCCTTTAGTAAAGGACAGTGGCTTTTTGTTTCTTATACTAAATAGTGTTTCCTGCACAATGTTACTTTAAATGTGTGTGTGAATTTTATAGGAAAGATGTGATCCTGACATTGTGTATTGATAGATATGAGAGGTGTGCTGGCAGCTGTCACACTGAGAAAGCTTTGCATTCCCAGTTGTGGATGGGTATGCAAGAGTCCTAAATTGACAATGGGGAGGGGGAAAAGCTTTGCCTGTTGGATTAAGTGGCTTGTTTAGACTTTGTACACGTGCGGTGATGTGGTCATCTTAGTAAATGTATGGGCAAGTCACTCTGTCTTAGAATTTGTGTCTTAAAGCTCTCCATCCTAATATCGATTGTTCACAAGGGCAGGGAACAATAGGCTGAGGGATTGTGGATTTAAGCTAGAAAAGGGTAGATTTAGGCTGGACACTAGGAAAAAATTCTTTAATCTGAAGGTGGTGGATCACTTGAACAGGTTGCCTAGAGAAGTGCTGGAGGCCCCATCCCCGGAGCCATTCAAGGTCAGGCTTGCTGGGGCTGTGAGCAGTCTATTCTAGCTAGAGATGTCCCTGCTTGTTGTAGGAGGGTTGGACTAGATGGCCTTTAGAAGTCCCTTCCAACCCAATACATTTTATGATTTAATGGTTCTGTAACTCTTTTCTTAAAGAGTTTTCTTAATTCTTTAAATAATTTCAGTTGTGATTGGAATGTCTTAAAAGCTGTATCCTGATTTCATGCTATTACTGGAAGGCTTGATTTCGTGTGGTCATGTCAGTCTGTATGTGATAAACTACTAAAGCTGCTCTTGGCTTTTCCTCTAGGCCCTTCAGCTCCTTCATTCTTTTCCCCTCGATACACGATTAAAAGACGGAAGTGAGTAGAAATGAATCTTCTTACTTGTTGTGAATTTCTAGTGTGTGTCATGTGCTGCTGTTCCTGATTCCTTAGGATTTCATCTTAAATCTTTTCTTCTTACCAGGTTTGTTTTGGCAGTCACCAAAGAGACCACCTTTCCCTGTGAAGTTTGATTTTAGTGATCCTTTGTAAGTATGATACTGCCAGTGGTACGTTTCGTGGCATCCTGTAACACTCACCCTGCAACATAAAGGGGATTGGACTAGATGATCTTTCGAGGTCCCTTCCAATCTGTAATGTTCTGTGAATCTTTGGAAGTGCAAGGCACTGGCTGTATAATGCTGGAAGGTGGACTGGTGCTTGTCAGATTTAGTGAGCTGTCTCATACTGTCGCTGCAGATAACTTCTATGGGCATGGGATCAGAGGGTTCTGTGGAAGGTTCTGACAACATTTAATGTGAAATGGCTCAGAACATCCCACTGAATTTACTGTGTGACTACAGAATTACTTGGTTGTTGCTGTTGTTTCCCCTGTCCTAGTCAGCCCAAATCATGAAATGCAGCATGTGTCGAGTTAAAGTGACCTAGTGGAGGGACTTCTTTTCTTTATCACATTTTGGGTCTGATCTAGATGCCTTGGGTATTACAGATAATTGGAAAAAATTGATGTGGTTGAAGGATTGAAAAGCTTTTTATCTACATGAGCTTTGAGAAACTATCCAGGTTCTCATTTTTAGTTTGGGGGAAAACTCAGATTTAGCAAACACCAACTTATTTCTGAAGTTAAGCTTTTTAGCATATTGATGTCATGTGAGTGTTTATAGTCGCTCTCTCGACTGCAGGGGGTTTAATGAAATAACTTTTCATTCATCAAAGTTTGCTTAGTTTTGGAGAGGACTGCTGAGTCACTCAAAATCCATCATGTTTTTTGTACTGAGGGCACCGAAAGGTGGAAATTCTGATTTCTGTGTGTGTATTTCATGACCTTTTTGAATTTGAGTGCAAACCTCTGGACAACTGAAGTGAAAAAGCTAACCAAACAGAAATAATTACCTTCTTTTTTTCAGGCACTGTGGTTTCATTGTGAGTGCAGCAAAACTCTTCGCAACGGTGTACTGTGTTCCTTTCACAGAAAAGGTAATCCATACTGTAATGGTGATCCCACTGCTAGTTTGGATCTACAGGTTCAGTTTTGGCCCAATGTCCAGTTGCCAGTTCTTTCCAAGAATGATGAAAGGTTCTGAAAGTAATCATTTCTTTAACACTAGCTGTTCAGGGACTGCATTCATCTCCTTTCTTTAAGAAAGCACTGAACTCAGGATTTCTGATTTTGATGGATCTATTTCCTATGCAATATAAGAATTGAAATAAGATCTTTAAGGCAACTGTTTAATTGTCTGAGCTGTGGTCTGAGAGTCTGTTTTTTGTTTACTACTCACAGCCTCTGGTACACTTATCCTTTGTTTTTTCTAATTACCCTTTCTCCTTTCTGATAGGATCTAGAAAGTGCAGTTCTGTTTCAGGTTCAGGTGTTAAGCACTTCACTGTAATAGCTGAAATGTCACTCATTCAGTTAGTGACTGAATGTTTCACTGAAGCATCACTAAATATTTTTGGGTTTGGTATTCTCTGAAATGCTGCTGGACATCCAGTCTTTGGTGGTGGAGTGGGGGGAACCATTTTGATTTTCCATGAATTTAAATTTTTTGTTTCCCAATCATGACAGGATTTGTCAGAGGAAACTGTTTTGAAGATTATTTCAGCTGTGGAGGTACCAGAGTTCAGACCTTCAAACAAAGTAAGTGTGGCATTTAAAAGAAAAACATAACCCAAGCACTTTCCCACATCCCTGTTTCTTGTACTGATGCTGATGATGACACAAACACAAATCAAAATGTGTTTTAGGAAGTCAGAATGCGGCATACAGGATTGCTGTAACTTGATATAGCTAAGTTTATCTATGAGATGCTCAGTGCAAGATTGGAGTGGTTTGCCTTTTGCAGATGATCTGCCTGTTGTAGCATCGTTTCCCATGCTGAAGTGTACAAGTTTATATGAGTCTTTATTATAATAAAGTACAATTTGACTCCTAAGCAACTTCAAAGCAACCCAAGACTGGTCTCAATTTATTTCTATCTAGCTGATATAAAGGAACTGTCATTACTTTTATGTTTATTTTTGAAGCATTAACTTCTGAATGGCTTTGGTGTTACTGTGCCATGGCTAGCAGTTTTCCTAATTTAAAACTAGCAAATGTTCATGTGTTGTCATATTTTCTTGCCTGTTCTTAACACCTGCCTCATAAATTCCTGCCTTGAGAGTCAAAACTGATATTTTGACACAGAATCACAAATTCCTGAGTTGGAAGGGACCTCTGGAGTTCATCTAGTCCAATCCCTTTTCTCAAGCAGGGGTAGCTAACGCTGGTCATAGAGGACTGTGTCTCATGGGGTTTTGAACATTGCTGAGGATAAAGAGTCCATGGCCTTTCTGAGCTACCTGTGCCAGTGATCAACCACACTCACACTTTCATTTAGGGATTTGGTCTGTTTTTTTAATGTTTATGAAATTCTATGCATTTGGATTTGTGTCCATCCCCTCCTGTGCTGTCACTGGGCAACAGTGTAAAGGGTCTTGCTTTGCCTTCTGTACACTCTGGATCCCCCCAAGCATTCTTTTCTTTAGGCTGTCCTGTACCAGCTCTCACATCTTCTCCTCGTAAGAGAGATGCTCCACTCCTTTAATGATCTTTGTGGCCCTTGGATGGACTGGTTGCACTAAGTGTATCTCTCTTAGATTGAGGAGGAAGGACTTCAGGGAAGACAGGCACTTTGCACTCGTGCTGTATGAAGTTCACCTATTTTCTTACTCAAGCACTGCACACCCTTGCAGGTTGTACAGACTGATGAAACTGCAAGAAAACCAGATCATATTCCAGTCAGCAGTGAGGATGAAAGAAATGCTGTTTTCCAGCTGGAGAAGTCTATACTGTCCAATGAAGCTCTGGAAAGTGAGTAGTGTCAAGTTAGCTTCATAGCTTAGTAACCTCTTGCATTTGCATTGCCAGTGGTGTGACATTCAAGTCTTGGAATAAAGCACTTCTGTAATTCTACAAGCAGACAGCTAATACCAAAAGCTTTCAAAGTGCCATGTGATAACTGTCCTTATTGCTTGACATTACCCCGTGCTTCTGTATTACTGTGATTCCTGGAAGCCTGATGTTCTTTGTTACACTTCTATGTAAGTGTAACCCTGGTGACAGCAAGCAAGCAGCAGGGAATTGAACTGTCGGGGGGAAAAGAGTGCTGGCTAGATTTCAGATGGACTGAAAGTGATTCTTGTATGAGAAGGCTGAGAGTTACTACTTACAGGAATCAATCTGAAATTATAAAACTGTGAAAGCTGTTAGAATCATCTTGAGCATCTTCTAGATACGGTAAAATGAGGATGCTCAAGTGTGCCTGGCCACTAGAAGAGATCGTTGAGTAACAACTATATGCACACATCTTTAGCTTGTGAACACAGGGAAAAAACAATCATGTGGAGTGTCAACCCTAATCGCTGTCTCTCGTGCTACAGAGTCCCTAGAGAAGAGATTACAGACGAACAAAGCTTATAAAGGGGATTCTCACAGGCTGGAGCTATAGCAAAGTGGTGTGTGTAATCAACATCCCTAGGACTGTCCAAAATCTATTCCTTGTGTTGAAAGGAAAACAAAATGTGTTCTGTTGATACTCCTTTTATTAGTCACTCATAGCAACTGCTGTTGATAGGGGCATTTCTCCTTCCAGAGTAATAAGTAAGGCACACACCAAGCTCCAGAATGTGAGGGTTTGTTTTGGTTCTGTTCTTCAGTTCTCTAATAATAATTTTTGCTCTTTGGGGTTTTTTTTATGAGCAGATGACTTGCAGATGAAGCCCATCTCGTTTGAAAAAGATGATGATAGCAACGGGCACATAGATTTCATAACAGCAGCGTCAAACCTGAGAGCCAAGATGTACAACATTGAACCAGCAGATCGGTTCAAAACAAAGCGCATTGCTGGAAAGATTATTCCTGCGATTGCCACAGCCACTGCTGCAGTATCAGGGCTCGTGAGTATACTTTTAAGATGTTCCTTACGTCCTTACAGCCTAAACCCACTGTTGTCTGGGTATTGATTAACACTACCATGACAGAGCATTGTTGAAGAAATGGATTTATTTTGACATTGCTGCTGATTTTCTCTTGTGCAACACTACAAAAGGTGGCTCCTGGTTCTAGATGTCTCAAGTCCTCAGTGCTTTTATGATTTGCTGACCAGAAAGAGGAGTTGGAGATCAGCATTTTAGTTTGTTTTTTGCAGTTAATACTAACTTTTCATTACAGTGCCACTGGCAAGAGTGGAAAGGGTCTCTTCTTTAGCAGTTCACATCCGTGCACCTCAACAGAAATGCATGCTTTGTGGAGGTGTCTTGGATTAAACAACTTGGAAAGAGGTCTATGTTAAGAACACCTTCAAATGTTTTAAGTATTTCCATTAGCAGCAACAGAATTTATTTCTGTGCCCTGTTGGGTTGCATTTCCAGATGTGACTTACTCCGCCAGTTGGACAAAGGCTGATCTGTTTAACAACTTCTTCAGTAGTTGCTGGTCTCTTATCTAAACTAATGCTGATAACAGAGTATCTGAATATTGTAGAAATATGGGATTCTTATTTACTGCAGGTTGCACTGGAACTCATCAAAGTTGTGGGTGGCTACCCAGCTGATGCATACAAGAACTGTTTTCTGAACCTTGCCATCCCCATAATGGTCTTCACAGAAACTGCTGAAGTAAGAAGGACAGAAATCAGGTAGGAAGGACAGCGATGGGTAGGGCAGTATTTGGAAATCTGATAATTCAGGCGTAGAACTTGGTGAGCTGTTGCGGCAAGTGTGAAGTTTGTACAGTTATTAAATCCAGGTAGCCAGAGTAAGGCCTTATATGCTCACACAACAGAACCACAGTTCATGGTCATACTCCAGTTTAAACCTTAAATATATTCAAGTTTATTTTTCTTGTTTTTTAAACTCAGAAGATCATGAAACATTTAGAACTCACTATCAAACTTTCTCATCCATTTACTATGTGCTGCTACAGGTGTGATATTCTTAGTATGACCAAGGGCATCCCGTAATGCATTGCTCAAGAACTTCCTGTTTAGAGAATGCAGCACATACTTTTCTGTCCTGTTTAGTGGTGATACGTGTTTTTTTTCTGTCCTATTTTAAAATAGCAAAAAGTTTGAAGAGCTTAGTTTTGTTTTCAGTGGAAAATGTTGTGGCGAGGTTTGAAAAGTCTAGCAAGTTAACTGTGAGGTAAGCAGGGTGCTAATAGACATCTTGTCTGCACAGACTGGACATATTTCTGCATCTTGGTCAAAGTAAGAATTGGTTTTCAGTAGGTCTGAAAACTACGTGAGTTCATTGCCAGATTCCGTGTTTACTCAGCATTCCTACTGTGTCTTATGCTTAGCCAGGTCAAAGGACAGGAGAAATAGCAGGAAACAGGGAAGACATTTTTGACCAAGATAAAACAGCAAGCCACATGTATTTTGTTTGCTTTAGAAAATATCACATTAAAGGAAGTGCCTGAGTTTCATGTTCTAAAGAAACAACCTTTCTCTTTTTAAAACAGAAATGGGATATCATTTACAATTTGGGACAGGTGGACAATTTATGGGAAGGAGGATTTTACTCTGTTGGACTTCATAAATGCTGTCAGAGTAAGTTATCTGCTGTACTGGGTTAATGCAAGATGAGAAGAAAGGATTTCCTTGGGTTTGCTTGGTTGTTTGGGATGTTTGAGTGGCTTTTTGCCTTTTTAAAAAAATCAAGTTACTGTTCAAACCTGAATAATTCTAGAATGAATGAATGTCAGTGGCAGCGTCTTTAGGTAAACAGCTCGCCGTGACCAGCTTCAGCCTGCTCAGAGCTCTGTTCCCCCCAGCCTTTGCAGCCACAAGAAAATCCTCAGTATTATCAAAATTAATTCTTATGAATTTGGGGGGTTATATTTATATTGGGTTATATTAATTAACAATTCTTCCTGTTAATTAATATTTATTTGTATTAATGTATATTTATTTGTATTAATTTTCGTGGGACTCCTGTGTGACTTGATCCTGCTCTGAAAGGGAGACTAAATAGTCTTTTAAGTTCCCTTCCAGTCCCTAATGTTCTGTGATTCTGTGATTGGTTCAGATGTATCTTAATGAAACTTGTGTCAGCATCTGAGCATTAGCAAGTTTTCTTTTAAAGATTCTGTGGTTTTGAGTAATAAGTTGTAGTGTTAGCAGCAGGAGTATCTGCTGTTCTTTAATAAGTTTTAATTTGTGAATTCCAGGAGAAATATGGAATTGAACCAACTATGGTTGTACAGGGAGTCAAAATGCTGTACGTTCCTGTGATGCCAGGTCATAATAAACGATTAAAGCTGACGTAAGTATGACTGAGGGGTGCACGTGCACATGCAAATTCTTTTCGCTGGTTGTTTCATCAGGATGTGTGTCTGTCAGCAATGTTTGGTCTCAAGGGGGTTGCTAGCCATTACTGTTTGGGAAAGAAAAAAGGTAATTTCTTCATTTTGGAAAAAAAAAAAAAGATAAATTTCTGTGGTGATGGCAGGACACTTGCAGAATGCTGCTCTAACTGATGAGTGCCACAATGAGCAAGTACTTTGGGAAAGAAGCTTTTGCATCTGTGCCTAAAGTATAGCCAGAAGGGAAATCCTTCTGTAAGTGACCTGTGAGGAATAGGAATGAGTGAGTCCTGCAGCCTTGCACCATTTGAGTGAGGCAGTGCTCTTGAAGCAGCAAGAAGATAATTTTGAGTCATACAAAGATATGGAGTGAAAATGAAGCTGATTGACCATCTGCTTCAGTATTGTGCAACCTACAGCCAATAGCTGTAGTGCTTGAGACTGTGGAGAGCAAAGGGAGGAAGTTGCACTGAGACACGGCACGCTTACCTAGTTTAGACTTGTCTTGTGGTCACGAAGGAAGAAGTCCCAGATCCTGGCTCATTGCTACTCATTCACCTTTGAAAGTCAAGGTCTTAACAAGTCATAACTCAGTGGAATTACTTTCCATCAGAACTCTGTATCTAGATGTCTGCTCTGGAGTGATTTGAGCCAGCCATGTTTGGTAGACCGGGAATTTACTTCTCTTCATTGACCAAACTCCTGCACAGAAAGCTGACTTTACCTTATGCCTCAGTAGGATGCCAAAGAGAAGTGACATCAGTAAGAAATCCCATCCAAAACTGACCATTTTTCCTTCCCTTTTGTACTGGGAACTTGTTAATGAACAATGTAATAGCTCAAGTAACGAGCCAAGTTTATCAAGAAAAGGGATTTCCTGCACCTCAGGTGGAAGAACAGCTTTTGTGTCAAAATTGAAAGGTGGCTTATTCTCCATTTAATCTATTTCCTGGTATATTGGGCCACATTGCTGGTGTGACATTAATCCCGGTCTGACCCTGAATTCCCACTGCCCAATCCTCCTTGTGGTATGTAAACCAACTGTTCTTCATTACTTGTAGGATGCAAAAGCTTGTGAAGCCATCAACTGATAAGAAGTATGTGGATTTAACAGTGTCATTTGCTCCAGAGACTGATGGAGAGGAAGACTTGCCAGGGCCACCAGTGAGATACTACTTCGTTCAGGAAGACAATTGATGGTAGAGACACAAAAATCACTCCTGGACCATTTGTTCTGAATGGATTGTCCTAATTTTCAGCTATTAAAGATGGTACTATATATTTCTTTTTGGTGAAGCCTTAATTAAAACAATGAAAATCAGTGGCTTTGCACTGAAGACAAACTGGATTTATGCTCCCATTTTCTCTAACCCTGTTTGCTCAAAGGAGAATTGGTCACTCCATGACATGGAATGTCCAATGCAGTCTTTTCCTTAAAGATGAGGTTTTTTACCACTTTGTGGGGAGCTGAAGAAGGCAAGAGGAACTGTGAACCTAGCAAATGCTCTCTATGTGCTAATTAGGTGTTGCTTTGGGAAGAGTGCAAAGAATGGAGAACCTGGGTGTTCTAAGAACATCTCAAATCCATTTCATAGGTTACTTAGGTCTCAAACAAGTATTTGATTCTTGCCATCTACATGTGAGATTCAATTAATCCGCAAGGTTTAAACTCCCACTTAAAAGCAGAGGGACTGAAGTCTTGTGTTGGCGCTGTGTTCTGGACAGTGAGTGATGCTGAGCACCTATCTTAGGTCAGCCTCAGCATGGAAACACAGCAGGGCAGCTCTTGAGTAGATGTAAATAGTCTCAGCACCTCTCAAGTTAAGAGAGCTGGAATTGTTGATTATTTGCACTAAGGCTATTCTGTGGGGAAATACTGCAGTGTGGAAAAAATAGAAGCCTATCAGAGAGCTGAGTTAACACTTTCAGTGATAAATTTCTTTCATCGCGAAAGAAGAAACTGTTTGGTGTGGTTGAGCCTTTCTGCCCTCAACAAATTAAAAACACCATAGCAAGTGATGGACTTGACAGAAGGAAAAGACAAATGGCACTGTATTTTGTCATGGCAAACAGTGTTGCCTCAGCTGCTCCTGTAGGTACCGTTTCCTTACAGAGAATGGTCATGCTGTGCATGTGCACAGCCCAGGTCTGAGTTGCACTGAACACTGAAGCTTTTGTTGCCAGCGGTCAGTTACTAGGATGTCTGAGTAGAAACAATCTGCTTAATCAGAAATGATGAGTGACTAGTTTTGCTCCTTTGGTGAGGCAGAGGTGTGTTACAGAAACATCTGTGACACCACCTTACTTTAACACTGGATTGTTGAGCTGTTAGTTCTTGTTTTTCTTGCCATGATGAGAGACTGAAATGGAGTCAGAATAAAAGCCCGTGAAATGGAAAACCTTGCAATGTGTTTTAGCTTTAGAGATTGTGTTTGCACAGGATCTTCTGCAGCTGTTGCAGAAGCTATTGACTATTTAGCTGTTCTCAGTTGTAATTTATTAAGCTTTAGGGACATTTAATGAATTATCCAGGAACTTTACCTCTCCTGTTTTTCCCTTCTCAGTTATAGTCTGGAATAACAGCTGTTGGCCTGGGAATTTGAACACCAAGATGTATGGAACTGAATAGCTGGAATCAACAAAATTATTCCAATATTTGGGATTTAGTCTAATGTGTGGGATAGCCTCTGGAAAGTGAACATAGTTTTACAGTAAGTTGGTCTAGTTTGTAGTTATAATTTTCTAGGTTAATAATGCTGCTTTTTAAACTACTGAACTTACTTATTATAAGAACTTCTTTTAGAGACACTTTTGAAACAGGAGAGAAGATGCTTACATTTGGAGTGCAGGGCAGGCACAAGCAGACAGTAAGTTTCAACTCTAAATAATCACTAAAATGTGTTTTATGGTGGCAGTGTTAGGCTCTTAACTGAAATCACTGGTCAATGCTAAGAGTCGTATAATGGTTCAGGTCAAGTTGAAAGCACTGTCAGCTCTCACAGCTGGAGACTGGGAAATGAACTGTGAGTAACTAACCTTGGTACATGAGTGTGGTCTTAACATCATGCTGATGCTTTCCAAGTAAGTAGTACAACAAAACGGTAAAGTCGCAGTGTGCTGCTAGAAGGGCATACGGTGGCGCTCAGGATTTCAAATAAATGTTCAGATACAATGAGTGGAATGGCTTTTATTCATGACATCACGTAAGGCTTTGTGAGGCCCTTGCCAGAATGTCCAAGTGGTGGTTGGTCTGCCCCACACCGCTCTTAGTGAGCATATCTGATGGATGGGTGAATGTCTGTGCTGTGGATGGGCTCTGTTGAGTTAGACAATTGCTAATAGGAAAAGAGAAAATGCACAATGGCTCTAAGTGTTTATTGGCAGACCTTTCAAGTTTCCTGAATATATGCTAACCTAGGGAAAAAGCTAGGTTAGAGGACTTCCATGGAAGAACTGTGCATGTCAAGTGGCTCATTAAAATTGTTATTTTATGTTTTAAAACTTCCTGAGTTGCTGATGCAGAGAGGGGATGTTTCATACTGAAGGTTTTGCAGAGTGGAGTGAGCTTGATTCAGTGTGAATTCGTTTGGTGCAGCCTGTTCCTCACTCTGCCACTGCTTATCAAAAGCTCCTTGGTGTGATCCCACTAAAAGGGCTCAATGAAAATGGGCAAGTGAATTTTGGGGTGCTGGTCTTGCAGGTCTCCAGAACCATCACTAGCAGTGCAGAGTCTTGTAGCACTGCCTGGAATCTAAGAACTGGTTTTGGTTTTGCCTTCTTTCCGCCTCCTTTTTTTCTTTTTTACTGTAATGAAAAGGTGTGTGTCTCTAGGAAGAACTGTTTGATTCCCAGGGAGCAGCTAAGGCAGCCATCTCTGCAGTGGTGAAGAACTATCAAAAACTCTCTTTCCACTAGAATGCCTTCCTTCGGTACATAGTCTTTCTTCAAACTTTTATTCTTGGAAAGAGCAGTTCACTTGGATCTTTCTCACTCAACTGCTCTGAGAGACTTCACTGGTATTTACACCAGCTTCCCCTTAATTTCTCATGTTCTTAATGGTTGCAGCAATGTTTCTGCATCCAAAACACAAGGCATTGAGCACCCAGCTCAACTGTTCTCTGTGGTTGAGCTCCAAGTTTGTTTAACGTTAGGAGCAGTGCAGATTCTGTGTGAGGATCATGCTACTGTTCACAACACTGTTTTGGCAGACTTTATTAACCTTTACCATGAGTATAAAGTACGCATCTTCAGCTTTCTTCCCCCTTTCCTTTGTGTGCTGAAGATGCAAATCATAGAATGGCTCAGGTTGGGAGGGACCCCAGACATCATCAGTTCCAAAACCCTGCCATGTGTAGGGACACCTGACTAGACCAGGTTGCCCAGGGAGGGGTCATCCACAGCCTGCTTAGGTAATTTGTTCTAGTGCCTCACAACCTTCATGGTGAGGAATTTCTTCCAAGGATCTAATCTGAAGCTGTTCTCTTCTAGCTTGAAGCCCTTCCCGCTTGTCATGTCACTAATTTTCTCATAGAAAGTCCCTCTTCAGCTTTCCTGTACCCCTTAAGGTACTGGAAGATCACTCAGGAGCCTTCTGTAGGCTAAACAACCCAACCCTCTCAGCATGTCACCATAGGAGAGGTGCTCCAGCCCCTCTGATCATCCTTGTGGCCTGCTCTGGTCTTGCTCCAACAGTTCCAAGTCCTTGTACTGGGGACTCCAGAACAGGACACAGTGCTCCAGGTGGGTCTCACAAGAGCACAACAGATGGAGAGAATCGCCTCTCTTTACCTGCTGGTGACACTTCTTTTGATATAAAAGGTCTCTTTGTTCTTGAATAGCACATTGGGTTTTTTTAATGACTACATGGAAAGAACAACTGTGGCACCAGCTGGGCCTCTGAATGCAGAAACCTGATCTCATTAATGCATCTCACATCCTGAAATCATAGGTGTTTGAGCTAAGCAGAGAGCTTGTGTATCTGTCTGACCTGTATCAAACGCAAGTAGAAGTATAGATAAGTTAATGTTCTAAATTTTCCTTGTGGCTGCTGTGTCCGTAGGCCAGTTATTTGAAGAACTGAATTTCAGCCAAAGGTACCTGGTCCCTCAGCTTGAAAGGTTTATCCATCCATGTTCATTTTCTCCTGTTTTGCAGTTGCAGAAAGCAGACTGCTGCACCACAGGACAGCGATCTAAACCTTCATCCAGTGGTTTGTAAGTTTTGGCCAGATAACTCTTGTTTATTTTAGAAGCCAGATAACTCTTGTTTATTTTAGAAGCATCTTTGCTATGTTTCTTGTGGTCAGTAAAGTAACCAGTGGTTTACCTGTGATGCAGAAAGCTTATTGAGGCTCAGGCTCAGAGGTGGTGTGAGTTACCGCACTGATAACGCCAGCAGAACTGTCTCACTGATAAGTGAATCATTTTGCGCAACACAAGTGAAATGCAGTGAAGAAGTATTGAATTTCCACTTCTCACAGCAGCATGTGAGTTTCCGTTTTGTAGTGAGGTAAAGCTGCACTTCTAATGCAGCTTATGCATCCTAAGCAGCACATCTTCAGTGATCTTAATGGTTTTCATGAAAAGAAAGTGTTGCTGTCTCATATTAGGGTGTCCTTGTATAAATACAGTGCATCTTCACATGGCCACACCTCATCTGTCACTTAGAAACACATGGGCATTCTTTTAAAACAACTTTGCCAAGTCTTGACTGATTCCTTGATCCTTGAAACAAGTAATGAATCATTTGTGATTCCCAGCTGATGTCTGGAAATAAAACCAAACTCTCCCAAGAGAACTCCCTGTGACTGTAGTGAAGGTGCTAGCTGCTTCGGTACCTAGGTCATAGCTGTCTTCATCTAAGCTGCGTGCACACTTCCCCACCACTGTCAGAGAAGAGGTGTGTTTATTTGTTTGGGGCTTTCTAAAGACTAAAGCCAGGCTCTGGACCTAGTCATCTGCAGTAACTGTGAAGGAGTGTAGCTCAGCAGTAAGTGCTTCATTCAGTCCAGCTGCCTGGCAGAACTTAAGAGGTCAAAAAATACAAACCTGATCTTCCTGCTGATCACTTCAGTTGCTTATTCTGAAGGCTG
This sequence comes from Phoeniculus purpureus, assembly GCA_028565055.1. Lineage (NCBI taxonomy): Eukaryota > Metazoa > Chordata > Aves > Bucerotiformes > Phoeniculidae > Phoeniculus > Phoeniculus purpureus. Next base: position 19,910,467 of record JAOXOE010000405.1, on the reverse strand, counting down.
GATCCCCAGTTTCCCATGAGATGGATGCAGAGCCCAAGCCTTTGTAGGGTTCCATAGCTGAGGGATATGATCACCAGGGCTCATGAATGTCTTGCTGCCTTTCCTTCTGTACCGGCTGTGCTGTCTACAACTACTTGAAAGGTTGTAGAGAGGTGGGAGTTGGTCTCTCTTCACAAGTATCAAGCAATAGGACAAATAGAAATGGCTTCAGGTTGTGCTGGGGTGGGGGTTCAGATTGGACATTGGAAAGAATTTCTTCACTGAAATGGTTAGTGAATGTCAGAACGGGCTATTCAGGGAGCTGATTGAGTTGTTATTCCCAAATGCGTTTAAAAGTCAAGTGATCATGTAGCCTAAGGAAATGCTTAAACAGTGGGCTTGGCAGAGTTATGTTAATGGTTTGACTGGATGATCTTGAGGGTCTTTACCAACCTAAACAATTCTATAAGTCAATGATTTTTGTCCTGCTTGTATGCTCACTGGGGCTTGTTGCCGCCCATGGAATAGGTAATTCAGAGAGCTTAACCAACAGGCCAGCTAACTTAGTTTTGTGTAGTTTCCTGAACTAGCTCCCTGCCGGCTGTTGGCATGTAGAAGTGGTGGGAATGTTCAGCTGAGCAAGAGATGTCTCCATTTTCTTCAATTCATGCCCTTTCTCAGTTGCATAACACGGGAAGTGCCCCAGCTGCCTTACTCAGGATATTCCAGGTCCCGTAAGGGTTGTACGACCTTACAGAGAACCAAGAATCCCCAGTTTAATCTACTCAGACTTGCTTTTTGGTCTGCATTGCACCTCTCTGGCAGTGCTCAAAGCACCAACAGGGGTGCATCCCTGCCAGCTCAGTGGGAAGTTATAAAAGGAACTGGTATTATTACAAACCAGTAGATGAGAAATGGAGTTTTTACCACCAAGAGTTTATTATGCTGTGAGCCAGTGACAGAACTGAGCCTGCAAACACTGTAATAATAATATTTCAGTGCAATATTATTCCATCACATTTTGCAGGGACAATGTGTCCTCTATTTCCCAGTCACTTTCCATATTTAATCTTATACAGGAATTAGGGTTATGTGCCATCAGCACATCTCAGAAGTTTCTCTGGGAGAAGCTGCGTCGCGTTATAGATTTAGGGCTGGCAGAAATATTCTAGGAATGGTGAAGAGTAGCTTGGGGAATACTTGCTGCTTATTCCTGCCAGAGTGCAGTTCCTAGGCTGTTTGTTGTGTCTCTTTCTTCTAAGAGGCCCATTCCTGCGTGTGCTTTCGCCAGCCAGCTTGCTTTTACAGCGCTGGGTCTTCTGCAGCACATGACTGTATGACAAATGGCTTCAGGTTCCCTCGGGTTTGGGTCACAAAGTAATTCACAACATCCTGAAGGCTCGGGAGTGCCACCTGTGTCACCAAAACAAAACAAAAAAACCCCTCAGAGCAAACAAACTTCACCAAATAAAACATGAGATGGGTGTTGAGAACATATTTTCAAAAACATGCTGGCAGGCCGGGATGCCTAGCAGTGCCTCCCAAACAACTGGTGCTGGGTTTACATCCAGCATTCAGATGCAGTAAGGTCTAGGACAACCCTCTGCAATTTGCGTTGATGTTTTACCTCTGACCATACAACTTTTCCCCTTCAAACAAGTAAACCAAAAAAGAGGCTGCTCCCTGCGTCACTGCTCTTCAATGACTGCTGGTGCTCTTTCACTAGATGGTTTAACAGCAGATAATTTTTCAAACCAATAGGTTGTTCCTTGGGCCATGAATTAAAACATCTCGTAAGTGGAAGAAAACTCTTTTAAACCAAATAACAGGGTCCATACAGCCTTGCTCACACGTCAAGATCATTTTGTTTCTCAAAGTTAACATGGAGTGCAAGTTGGACTTCCTTTAGCTGTAATGAGAGCTCAGTTTTCAGATTTAGGACTGAAACCTGAGTAGAAAAGAATCATCTTGGGGGTTTTGTTAATGATCTTATTTAATTGTGGTTAAAAGGTGCTGCTCTGTGGGGGTTTTTTCCCTGCTTTTCTAGTTTTTAAGAGTTATCTTGTTCTTTGAGATTAGGTTAGTTGCATTTACAAGAGAGGTAAGTCCTCACCTCTGTGAGAGGAATTTACTAGAGCTGCCTTAGAAGCTTGCATGAGGGAATGACTCACCTGCCTTTCCAGTTCAATGACGTAACTTGTTCCAGTGGACAACACTTTGTAGTGTTTCAAGCATGAGGCACTGCAAGAAAATGAAAGTTGGTATATGCTGCCTGGAATGAAATATTTCTTAATATACCCCTGTCTTTATAACCTCCTTGGCAGGAGCACTGGATGTGCTCTGTAATAACCCCAGAGCTTACCGACAGTGTGTGACAGGGTTTGGTATTTTTCCTGTTTTAGCTTAGAACCACTGAGAATTGCAAAAGTCACTCTTTGTGTCTCAGATGCTGCTTGTTCTGAAGCTCTGCTACAGTTAGAACGTGGCAGTTCAGTTGAAATGTGTGTTTTTAGACCATGTTACTGTTTGAAAATACTTGTCTCTTCATTTTCTTTTGTTCATTTTACAAAGGAGTATGGCTTGTTCTGTTTTCATTCCGTGTGATAATTTCTTAAACTGAGTAGGGCTTAATGGCAAATAGGGGAAGCCTTTGCTGTGTGATCTATACTGCTTTGTTTAGTCTGACTCTCTTCCAGAGGGATTGGACTAGATGATCTTTCAAGGTCCCTTCCAATCCCTAATGTTCTGTGATACTGTGAACCAAGCAATAGAAGTCTCAGGCCTGGCCCTGCTGCCCTGTTTCCTTGTCTCAAAACAGCCTGAAGGCAAGCTGTATGTTTCACATGCCAGCTTTGGGTATTATGAATTCATCTTTTAATGCAGCGCCTGCTAGTTAAGAATGGGATGATGCATTGTGCAATCAACCTACCCCTGCTTCTGTCGGATAGTGATTGCATAGTTCCTGCTGTCGCTGCCGGGACGCAGGATCAGATTCCCACAAGAAGGGTTCTTTTCTAACATCTCTATTGCTTCCTGCCGAGATACTGCATAGAAGCACCTGCTCAGAAAGGAGAAAAGAAATTACACAGATGCCAAGTTAGGTGGGCAATGCCAGGACATTCTGAGCTGAGTGAAGAGACATGTTCTGCTGGGCTAACACCTCTTCAAAATGCTAGGCTTAGGGTAAGTAGCCATGGCTTCCAAAAGGCACAGCATCTCAGTGACTCTTGCTGATTAATGCTACCACAGGAGCTTAATTCAGGACAGTAGTGCTTCGGTCTTCTCAGAATGTGAAGGTATGCTGGACCCCAGAAAGAACATGAGAATAATCACTTGGATTTAACTTGAATTTGTGTGGTAACTGGGGAAGTTACAGCAAGCCAACACGTGGCTTCCTGAAGTTTTTTAAGCCTAGCAATATGCTACTCTCAGCCTTTTCAAAACAAAAGGGGATTGGACTAGATGATCGTTCGAGGTAATTTCCAGTCCCTAACATTCTGCAGTTCTGTGAAAGGCACTGTAAGAAAGCTGCAGGAGTAATCTTTCCCTTAGGAAATCTCTATCAAGGCCTGAAGGTAGGTTTTGTTCATTGAAGATAATACAACCATTGTAAAATAGCTGAATTTTGAACATCTGCATGGAGTGAATTCTTTGAAAGAAGAAGGGAACCCTAGTCAGGTTGGGGTTTGCAGAGCTTACGCTGGCATTGTGGCCAATGTACTGCTGGAAGGACCTTTCTTGTTTAAGGATGCACTGAAACAGCTGTTAAGTGTAATCCTCCTTTTCTTTTCCTTCTCTAGCACTTCTTGCATTCTTGTAAGTTGGACAGGTAGTAGTGATTCATCTGGGGGAACCGACAGCTGGAAAGGAGCACAGTAATTGAAAAGAAAATGAAATGGTGGGCAAATGTTATGAGCAATAATTTCTGTGTATGCATCAGTGCTAATGTTCTGAGCACAGCTGCTTTGAAGAATTATTTCTTGCCTGTTTGGTTTAAGCAGCCTTGATAATCTGGAAGGTTTGGATCTGCTTTAAATAAAATGCTGCATGTGCTTTTGTTAAATAGTAAACTAAGAGTACCTGCAACCTGGGTTAGAAGAAATGTGCATTGACAGAAGCAGGAAGGATGTAAGAATCCACAGCAATGTTTTGCAGCTGCCATACTGCAGCAGGCTGTGTAAATGTAATTTAACCTCTTTCAGCCATCCTCAGATTTAAGTGATTCACATGGGCCTATCCACTGGTCATCATCACAGAGGGTCTTACTACTCTCAGAGTGCATTTGCCTAAGAAGAACAGTAGAATAAGGTACAAGGCTGAGGCAGTCTCTCAGGTGTGTACTTTGGCCACCTCTTTGGTTATGTCTCTATCTCATGAAAAAGACTAGGAAGCTGTCTCTTAGAGCAGGCTCTCTTTTTCATAGCTGCAGAGGATGGACTTCTGTTAGAAGTCTTTTCTTTCCTGGATCAGAAACAGTGGATTGGGAACTGTGTCTGGCTAGATACCGTGGCAATGCCTATTGCAGATGATCTGAGGTTAAATCATTCCAAATTTCGCTGTCAGGAAAGAAAACCAGAGGACAAACAGCAAAACCCCTCAACATTTTAGTGTGTGCAGTCACCATAGAGGCAAGTTTTTGTACCTGTGGAAGCCAACAGTTGGCACAAAGATAAACTCCCCTTACAGATGTTTTGACATGAAGTGGGATGTAAAACTTCCCTACCTTTGTTACAGTGAGAATAAAACCTCTCCATTCTTTCCCACATTCACAGCCATTAGCCTGAGAAAACAGAACAAGATGGTGTTAAAACAACTACAGCAGCAAAGCAGAAGTGTGACATTTGATGTGGAAGCCTCAAACAACACTCACTCTTAGGAGTAATGAGCTCTCTGCCAAGTTATATCACCACCTGAACCCCTGCATTTCTCCAGTGTTCTGTGCTCAATTACAGTGAGAGGCAGAGGTAGGAAGGTAAAAAACCATTATATGTTCTGTTGGAGTGAAAGAAGGTTATGCGGATGCATGGAGAACACCATGCTAAGGAGATATGTCAGTCTCAAGTATAAAACCTTCTAGGAAGTTCCTGGGCACTACAGCCTGTATGGCTTCTGAATGGTGTGGTTGGCAGTCACACACTTTGCCCCCTACTTGGTTTTACAGGTGAATTGGGCCTCTCAGTGTGGTACTTCCTGGTTTCTCTTTGCTTGTTAAGTTCCTTGCTCGTTTCATATTCCCAGATACTCCTGATGAAAGGCAATGTCTTGCTGGGACTTCCCCTGGTGTTAGGTTCTTTTGCCCTACCTCCCTGCCTGCAGGCTGTGCCTTTAGATGCCAGAAATGCAGCTCTCATCATAGAATCATGGAATGTATTGGGTTGGAAGGGCCTCCAAAGGTCATCTAGTCCAACCCCCCTACAACAAGCAGGGACATCTCTAACTAGAACAGATTGCTCAGAGCCCCATCCAGCCTGACCTTGAATGGCTCCAGAGATGGGGTCTCTACCACCCTCAGATTAAACAACTTTTTCCTAATGTCCAGCCTCAATCTACCCTTTTTCAACTTAAAACCATAACCCCTCATCCTATGGTTCCCTGTCCTTGTGAACAGTCTTCCCCAACTTTCTGATAGGCTGCTTTCAGGTACTGAAAGGTCACTATAAGGTCCCTTTGGAGCCTTGTCTTCAGGGTAAACAACCCCAACTCTAAGCTTGTCTTTGTAAGAGAGGTGCTCCAGTTCTCTGATCATTTTCATAGCCCATGATCATTTTTGTGGCCCAATACCAAAATGGAACTCTGAATATCTGTAGGAGCTGGGGTAAAATACCAAGTGCCTTACAGATCGCAGCTTTCTTCTTTTTACCTTCACTTCTAGTTCCCCATTTGAGAGCGTCAGGATGAACTGTGCAGAGCCGTCTTCATCAGCATAAACATCGGTCACCGAGGTTGATGTAGATATATCTAACTTCTGTGAGTACTATGGAGGGAGAAAAAGAGAAATAGCACAATTTGTAATTTTCACCAAAACCACAGCTGCTGTGCAAGGAGTACATTTAGAAGGAAATAGATGGAAAAGGGTTTTTTTGCTAGATATCCAGGTTTTTTTAAATCTCAGCTTTTCTATTGCAATGTTCAGTGCTATTTGTTTGGACTGCAGAGATTCTTCTCTGGAGGAGGATGTGCCCGGAGGTGTCTGGAGTATATAAGGATTACTTGATGAAAATAAGTGATGCATTTAATCAAGTGGGTGGTTACAAAGACAGCACATTACTCACTGTTGGAGCTTTCTTATTATCATAAAAGAAGAGTGTAGTTCCTCTGAGTTCTGTCCAATACACCATGAATTCCTATAAGAAAGGAAGAAGTGTCAATTCGTGAAGATGACCTTTTTAGTTCCCACAAAATGCTGAAAGTGAAAGAACCACTAAGAAAAAAACCTGTCATGATGTTAGTTTTCAGTGTTTTAAAGGTTGTTGACACCAACTATGTTGGAGGTTCCATATAAATATGAGAAGGAACTTCTTCATAGTGAGGGTGACAGAGCACTGGAACAGGCTGCCCAGGGAGGTTGTGGAGTC
>JAOXOE010000405.1:19893328-19903813 GCA_028565055.1 Phoeniculus purpureus | reverse complement strand
TCACAGAATCACAGAACATTAGGGATTGGAAGGGACCTCGAAAGATCATCCAGTCCAATCCCCCTGCCACAGCAGGAACACCTAGACCAAGTTGCATAGGAACATGTCCAGGCGGGTTTTAAATGTCTCCAGAGAAGGAGACTCCACAACCCCCCATGGCAGCCCCTTCCAGGGGCTCTGTCATCCTCACCCTGAAGAAGTTCCTTCTCAGATTTATGTGGAACCTCCTCTGTTCCAGTTTACACCCATTGTCCTTGTCCTATCACTAGATGACGCTGAGAAGAGCCTGGCTCCATCTGTCCACATATGCTTACTGTCTGAGCCTTGCAGGCACAATAGACATATCAAGTAAATAAAATTGTTCTCCACCCCATTTTTAAGTCGTGGGTCTTATTTTTCAGCAAGGTGGGGCAAAAGGGTTTGCAGCTCTGCTAGTTTTTTTTCCCTTTGTTACAAGATGTGTGCAAAACAGGGTATTTTCTCTTTTACTTTTTTAAACGCTTGCAAAGGAAACATTACTAATCTTAGAACTTTTTGGCTTTCATTAAGGTTTTCCATGTTATCCGTGGCAGAATTATTGTTACCTTACATAAGACATCGTATTATTTGACTACGGGTGACTTCTTCTATGTCCCACCAGGTAAGTACATATATTTGGAGACAAATGATTAGCTTGCTAGGAAAAAAAGCAGAGAATGATGAAAAGATAGACGTTAGAGAGTGAGAAAGTATAGAGTTATGAGGAGAGGAACATAATCCAGCACTGGACATGAGTTGATGACCCAACCTTTGAATACAATGATACAAGCATTTCTAAGTTGCTTATTTCTAAGAGTTGGTCTTGGAGGTTTTGAAGACGCTGCCAAGTTCTAAGAGTGAATTTCTCTTGCTATTCTGGTTCTGTCCCTGGGTATAATGTTGGGGAAACTTCACAGATTACTTAATGTAGTGCTTGTTAATATAATTGTTTTAGTCACCATCTGTTTGCTCGCTTTTCTGAGTAAAAATAGGAATTCTATGCTTTGTGCTTGATATACAGAAAATGCCTTGTTGAACAGGTTGTTCTTGTGGGTTATTGAGAATTTAGACACCTGACTCTGCTCTTCTGAGATAAAAGTGGAATGAGTTCCATATACAAGTTGTCCTTTAGTGAGTAAGACTGTTCATGAGGCTGTAGAGCTTTCTTGTGGAGAAGCTGAGTTAAGAAGTAAGTTACCACTTGTTTTCCATTAACTTTTCACCATGATTTTCTGATTAAACAGTCATTGTTAAATTAATGTTTGATGCTTGGAAACCCTTTTTGTTTGCTTTAATCTTAAGAGGGCTGAAGAAACAATTTTGCAGTTGCCTTTTAGGAAAGCAGGTTATGTAAACTATTGCAAATCCCATATGGCCATAAGGATCTATACTGTGTTTCCATTCTTCCCTATATTGGCTGCAGTGGTTGTGGCAGGTGACAATCTCTTTGTAAATTATCAAGTGTGCCTGTATACAAATCACAGAATCACAGAACATTAGGGATTGGAAGGGACCTCAAAACATCATCTAGTCCAATCCCCCTGCCACTGCAGGATCACCAAGACCAAGTCACACAGGAACACGTCCAGGTGGGTTTCAGATGTCCCCAGTGAAGGGGACTCCACAACCCCCCTGAGCAGACTCTTGCAGTGCTCTGTCACCCTCACTGTGAAGTATTAGTTCCTTCTGATATTTATAGCAACCTCCTACGTTCCAGCTTACACCCATTGCCCCTCATCTTATTGCTAGATGACGTTGCCTGGCTCCATCCTCCTGACACCTACCCTTCACACATTTATCAACATTGATGAGGTTGCCTTTCAGTCTCCTTTTCTCTAAGCCAAAGAGCCCCTGCTCCCTCAGCCTTTCCTCATAAGGGAGGTGTTCTCCCTTCATCATTTTTGTGGCTTTACTCAGGACTCCCGCTGGCAGCTCCACATCCCTCTTCAACTGAGGGGCCCAGAACTGACACAATATTCCAGATGTGGTCTCACCAGTGCAGAGTAGAGGGGGAGGAGAATGTTAAGGTATCGCTCATTGCTGGCATTCAGTGCCTTTAAAGATGTTTCTGTATTTGTGGTCATGTTAGTATCCAAGTCCCAAGTGTGGATTTGCAGATAAGTTTCTATGTTCAGTTCTTATAAATTCAATCACCTTAAGATTTTCTTACAGGTTTCCAGAGCTGAGAGCTCAAGCCTAGTACTTTTTTTTTTTTTTCAGTAAAAATCTTCTCAGCAAACATGCACTTTATTAAGACAGGTTAAAGTAAATGGGCCAGCCATATTCTTTGTTACGTCTTTGAACCGCAATAATAGGTTTTTTAGAGTGTCATCCTAGATTAGGGACTAATATTCCTTTTGCTAAAAGATATGAAATAAAACTGCCCTTGGCTGAAGACAGAACATGACTTTTAAAGAACTTCCACTGTTCTTATTTGCAGGAAATGGATACAGCATACACAACCTTGTGAACAAAGAATGTGTTCTTCTCTTCACACAACTGAAAGATGACAGGTGAAAAACTTTCTGCAGAGAAAATCACTGGAACGCTTTTGCATATTTTAAAGTTCTTTTGATATACGGAAGGTGTTTGAGTGTGCCCAACTTAACGTTACAAATTAATACTGAGCTGCTGAAATCACTGTAAGAAGAATTGAGAACAAAGCCAAAAAGAATGTCAGCGACGTACTGAATGGACTCACTCTGCATCACTTACAGTTTTTGTGTCATCCCAAGACAGGAAGATACATGTGCGAAACGTGTGGGTAAAGCATATTGTTGTTCTGATTTGTGTTTGTATGCCTCATCTCACTAAAGACAAGTAGCACTTGAAAAAGTTTTGATATCTTCAGCTAACATCTGGTAGTCTTAATATTCTCTGTTTGAATGTAAGGCTGTACTATTCATATTCCAGTTATTGTTGTCTGGAAGAGGAGCTCCTGGAATGCCTAGCCATCTTTTAATATGTTAATGAAGCTTTTTCCTTGTCTATCAGATTTATGATTAGCGCCTCAAATTGTGATTTTAAAATGAGAGCTTTTAAATACACAGCCTTCTCTGTTGCATCTTTTGTGTGGAAGCTATGGCCTGATTAGCTGTGAAGACTGGATAACTATTTTGAGTAACAGCAATAGGTCCCTGCTAGTTGTATGACTTCAGTATCTCCCTTTGTTATCCATGAACAGAGAAAACAATAAGGACCTTAGGGAAAACTGTAATTATACTGTATAGTCCAGAAGCCGAGTCTAGACAGCAGACGGTATACATAGCGTTTGTCTCCGGAGCTCTTCAGGGTTCCTTCTGGCTGAAGATAAGGATAAACTACAGTGATTCAGGTAGGGTACTTTCTCGTTGTGGTCACTGTCGTAGAATAGCAGCAGATGAGAAAAAGTTAAATTTGAGTCATAAAATTTTTAAGGACTTTAAAACTTTCAAGGACTGAAAGTTAACCTTGTAAATAGTTTTGGGTGTGATCTTTATGCTAAATCTAGTGCATATATTAAAACAGAAAAGATGACTTGGCAACTTTCAGCTGCCAAATAGTGTCATATGTCTGTGAAAGAGGTTGGCCTGAGAAAGAACCTTTAGACTGTTGGGTTTTTTTAAACATTATTGTTCAAGCACTATTTCCTATCATTAGCGCATATATATGCTGTCAGTGGCAATGCTTAGAAGTCGTTGTGCCTCTTCTTTGCGTTCTTTGCGTTCTTGGCTAGGTCAAGTGTAACTCTGAGAAGATCAACAGAGGAAGGTGCCCATTGCCAGTGAGTTCTTCCTTGGTCTTGGTACAAACTATTTTCTGGCAAAATGCACAGAAAGATCTTTTATCTAGTTTATCCAGTTTATCCAGTCTCAGATTCTTAAGAGCAGTTTAAAAGTTTTAAGAATAAACAAGTCATTTAGATACAGCTGATAGTAAGTTGATATTGGCAGTTTTTCTAAATTTTTGGCTTGGATTGTTCTCTTCAAGGTCAGCAGGATTCAAATGTTGTCCCTTCTGTGTTGGAGCCGTACCAGCTACCAGATGGGCACACATGCTGTCTCCACTGCTTGAGGGGATACCACCCACTACTAAAACGTTTAGTTTATAAGTCTCTCTACTGCTCAGGTCTGCAGAGGCCTGGAACTTTGCCACTTGGAAAACAGTACAGGGCTAGCATTAGACCAAAGATCCTCTGCCCAAGCGTGTGTCTCTGTGGTCAGGGTATGGGTATGGTGGTCCCTGAGCCAAACAACTCTAGTTCCAGCTGAAGGAACAAGAGTAGTTCTCAGTTGTGTTAAAAGCTGGGGAGTTCGGAAGGAAGATACCTTGCAAATATTCTTCAGTTACCTGCAGTTTGGGTGGCAGGAGGATGCTTGTAAGGGGTTAGTGAACATGTACAGACTATGGAGCTCAGGGTCCTAAAGAGAAGAGTGGATGCTGGTTGTGACAGAGCTCAAGGTATCCTGCTGCTTTCCAGCAATGTGTTTCAGTTTGGTGGGCTCATAAGAGATGATGCACTGCCCTTACTGTATCAGGCATGGATATGTCTGCCCACTGCACTATACTGCAACTTGGCACCAAGGTTTTTAGCATGTTTTCTCTTGTGTCACAAGTAAATGATCTTAACTAAATCCTTCAGAGTGTCATACTCTGCATGAGTAATGTATGCAGATCTCTTCCTGACCGGGCTGGGAAGTTGCCAGTGTTCAAATGCAGGTCAGCATGACACCAGTGCCTGTTTCTGTTTTCCCAGTTTGATGGCTGAGAGTATCAACAGAATAGGGTGGATCTCTGGTAAAGCCTGTAGCTTCTTAGGCTGGATGGGTTTGTTGCTTCCTCAATAGTCGGTTTCTTGGGAGAAGTGCTCTGTTTAGTTTGCAGAGAAGGCATTCTAACATCTCAAAATGTTTAAGTAGCAAGAGCCTGGCGATGTGTCTGGTATGTTCCTTGAATTCAGCAACAGTTCCACCATTTGTCAGTAGATGGAGCTTGGAGCACAGCTGTTTGTCCTTAGTCTGTGTCTACCTTCGGTAGAGTTTGTTTTCTGAAACCGAGAAAGAGGCGTATGTTACAGATGCGGATAAATTCACTTAAATTCTGTTGCAAAGGAGATGTAGATCGGTTTTCAGTAACGTTGGGGCTTGTCAAACCTTGCTAAGTTCATTCTGGTAGCGTGTGTGTGGCAGTCACTTGCTCAAAGTTATTTTTTAGAACATTAACGCACAGCAGGGGTTGAGTTGAGCTAGGCTGTTCACTGTTTGTTTGGATTGCATTAAAAATTAGTTTTCCTCAACTTGGCAGTTAGAAAAAACTTGTTTCTCTGTCATTAGCCTGGATATAGCATGTGGAGGTAGAGGAGAATGTTCTGAGTGCCAGTGCATGCAGAGTCATGCAGAGTGGCATACAAGAAGTGGTTGTGAGAAGAAACTGTTGTTTCACCTCTTCCTTTGGCTCCTGCTTCCTACACTTTTGTGCACATCAGGCTACTACAAGTTATGAGTAACCTTTGGTGCTCTAATTTTTTCCATCACCGAATGAGTTACTGCAAATAAAGACAAAAACCACCTCTGAAATTCAGGAAAATAGCATTTTTATTCCTGCATAGGTGTGACTCTTGTCACCAGTGTGTTATCTACTCTGTTGAGTACTGTAACCTCCTCCATCTGCTGTGATGGTATTAAACAGGTATGTGGCAAGATTCTATAGGCTTGTTAAAATGCTAAAAATTAGCCTGTATCTGTGTTCTTAGGGTTTTAATACTGTTATTTATCTGTGGCAGCTTTTAAAGCAGCTTTCAATTGTTTCATAGACTGTAATGGCCTACGTGTTCAGCTCAGATGGCACAACATTTTATTTAGGGGTACAGCAGATCATTACCTCAACTAGTAGCTGAGGTCTGAACCAGGTTTGTGCTAAGCTGGGCCAAAGTTGGTTTGCAGTGTTACCCACTGTGCAGCAAAGATGGGATCCTTGTTGTGAAAGACACAGCCTTTTCTGTTGTGTGTGTGTACACCTATAGTTCCTGGTGGTTACCAGTGTTTTAGTATATTACTTGTTTTCTGACAACAGCAGTGGAGAGAGCATGAAACAAAAGTTGAGTTGAATACTTAATCAGCTTCATGTTACATCTGTTCTGTGGTAGGTGTTGTGATGGCAACTAGAGGCTTGTTGCAAGGAGCTTAACTGATAGTGTCCCACCATGATGAAATGTCAGATTTTTGGAAAAAAATCACATTATTTGTTGATAGGTTCTTTTGAAAATTTATCTGTTTGTGGTTTCATTTGGTTAGAACGCTGTTCTGTTTTATTAAACAGAGGGCTTCTGCAGTTCAAAGCTGCAGAAAGATTGTTGCAAAACTGCCAGGTGTGTCTGCACACCCATTTTGTACAACTTTGTGAACATAGGAGAATTTGTACTGAGTAATTAAGGGAAAATAAACAACACCGATGAACTGGTGAGATGCATAGACTGTTGCTTCTGTTCTTCAAATACACGGCTGACTTGGTTACCTGCAGGTGATTTTTAAATGATTGTTTTGGGAATGCAGTAAGCCTAAACAGCTATTTTTCTCATGGGGTAACAGCTGAAAAAGAGTGTTTCTTACATGTCTATTGATGTATAGACTGAGTTGCATGATGTCCTTCATAATACAGGATTAACATTAACTGATGATTGATTGCAGATAACACTTTTTATCTGAAGAGTGTGGAACATGCCTCTGTGATGGATTGACAGCTCTTGTAAGTGAATGTCTTAGTCTTTCCAAGCTGGTACATTTCCTCTTCAGAAGACCCTATCACTTCATGGATGTTCATAATGTGAGCAGAACGGATGTTTCTCAGGTTACATCAGAAAGCTTCATTTAGGATTTGACAACCAAAGTGATTTGCTATGTTCCAGTTCTAAGATGAAAACAGTAATTGATAATAAGTCAAAACATTTGGCAGCAGATTATTAGGGAACAGGAACTTTTATCTTCTTAAGCCCACCCAGAAGGCTCCTACTCATTTAAACTCTTGTGCCCAAGTAAAGGCACCAAGAAAAGGCTGTAAACCCACATTTGCTTTGCGCTTTTGTGGCCTTCTCTTGTTTGTGGTGCAAGAGAGGAAATAACTGAAATATGGAGCTGGAGGAAGCACGTGATGGCTTTCCCAGTCTGATTCTTCAGCTGAGATGTGGATCTAAATGTGTTCACAGAAAAATAGATTAATGTCCTGACTAAGACTTTTATGTTGTATGTGCACCTGGACTGGCAGGGACTCTTAAATTTGGAAACTGAAGAACTGCAGTACTCTTGTCAGCTATGAGGAATTTTATAGGGTGGGTACAGTGGCTGCTAGCACACATTATTTTATGTAGCTTAACAGAGTTTTTCATGGTCATGGTGTTTGAAGTTGCTTTTCCCTATGTCTTTAGTAACAGCAGCTGAGGGTTGATCAAGATGGCACATGCTTGGTAGTGCTGTGTGGGTGACTTTTGGAACCAATGTGCAGTAAAGAGGGGATAGGGAAAGAGTGATGTGAGAGGTATAATACAGAGCTATAGTAGTGTCCACAGGTGTGGCAGACTGATTTGTTCTAGGCTGTGCAGAGAGTTTGCAATGAAATTCAATAACTTGTAAAAGACCAGACCGGTACTCTTCTGTTGCCGGTGCGATGAGAACAGACCCATGCGTGCTGGGAACCTACATTCTTGATTTGGGATTCTTGTGCCGTTTAAGAGTGTTCTTATCTAAAACTGCAAGATTCAACTGGAGGAACAGTAGAAGAGGCCTGACCTTACTGGATTTTACCTTTTCTTTATGTAATCACTTCAGTGTCATTGTACAGAGGTTTCAATTACACAAATTGAAAGTTAGTTGTGAAGACCTTTTTTTGAAACTCTACCTGAACTTGAAATTTTATTGCTGATGAAGTGGGGACTCCCCTAGGATGCAGCAGCCTATATGCTGAAGAAATTAAGCACTTCTATATTTCAGTTAGTGCCAAATCAGCTCTGAGGCTAATTAATCAAAACAAATTTACTATTAAACCCATGAAGGAAGACTAATTAAGTAGCTAGTTAAGAAAAATTGCTAAAGAAGGGAGTGACCTTAAGGGGAAACTAAGAGGCTTCCAGTATAGGCCCATGAAGGACAATTAAGTGGTAATTGCGGAGGCATTTTTGCACCCAGCAAATGCTCTGACTTATTTATGGGTGATTTTCTTTATATTAGTTTTTGTTCATATTAGTAGAAGCAGACATTTGCCTGTTGAGCTGTTCCACACACTCTGAAGGTAATTCGTAGGTAAAGCACAGAGGTCGCTGTAGGAATAAATTGGAACACAGCTGCTGGGCTTGAACAGCGTTTTATCTCGAGAAAAAGCCCTGCTGTGTTTTAAAGACAAAGGAACTGTTTGCTTTATTTGTCTCTTAGTTTTGTGTCCTGCATCCTGCGTAGCCTTTCAAACAAATTAATTACATGGAGTGAATGATCTTCCCAGAATTGAGAATAGCTTCATTTTGTTCTGTTGCTAACCCCTCTTCAGTTCACAGAAATAATTTCCTTGTCATGAAATGGTTTCTGTGGCTCACATCCTGCACGCACACATGTGTTTCTTGACGGAAAAAAAGAGGGTGCAGTGGCTGTAGTAGTAATAGTAATAATTGTTTTTACTGAAAATAATTTAGCTCCTCTTCTGAAGGGCTTTTAGAGCCCTCAGAGCTCATCTCTGCTAAGATGCTGAGGGTTGTGAATGAGGTGTATGCCTCAGTCCTCCTGCACCCTCCTTGCCCATTTCCGTGGACCAGTGATGTGATAAAGTTAAAAAAACCCTGTCTCAATTATTTAGACCCAGGCACGGGCTAAGAATTTGCCTGCATGCCCACTGTGTGTGTGTGTGCGCGCATGTGCACTTACCTGGAGCTGTAATTAATTCAGGAATTACAAAGAAGGGGTCTCCTCATATACTAAAAAAGGTGTTGATAGCCATTTCTTTTTCTGAATGAAATTCCATGTGCGCATACTACCAGCGTGGTGCACGCAGTTCTGCTACACCAGTTGGCTGTTGTCTTCTTGAAGTGTCTGTCGAAGGTGCAATTTTGTGTCTCTCCTCATCCCCTCCCCCTTGGAGCACACTGGATTGAGGTATGCACCTGCCACTGCTTCAGCTCAGCTGCTCTATCAAGTTTCAGTGTGCTCCCTCATTTTTCGTCTTGCTGCCTAAACTAATTTCTTTCCTTTTTTCAAGGCTTTTCCCTTAACCAAAGGATTTGGTTTTGTCTTTGCTGCTTGCAAAGTTCATATCATTTTTCTAACTTGGTTCCAGGCACTTGAATTAATTTGGAGGTGTTTTTATGCCTGAAGGTTTCTTTGCCACCTTGCCTTCAAGCTTTGTGCTAGGCGTGGCGAAGGTCCCAGTTTTCTCACTCTGAGAAGCACTGCAAAGTTTACTTTGGCTTCCACGCTTTGAAGACTTCTGTGTCGTTTTAATCTGAAGAAGGGCGGCTTAGGGTGTCACTGGCAAGATATTTATTGTCATCATCTGTTTTCCAGACTGCAGAAGCAGAACTGAGACTGCTTCAGGCCCATGTGGTTGCCCTCGAGCCTCATCCATCTGCTGAGGTTGGCTTTGCAGTGCTGAAAGAGTCTGTCCCAGCACCATTCCCTCTGGCCAGACTTATACCAGAGTATTGTGGTGTTGATGCTTTTTCCTCCTGTTGTAGCACTAATTCAGAGTGCCGGTGACTTCCTTTGCCTTGGCACAGTCTTGCTGTGGCTTTGCCATCATGTAGGCACTGTGCCATACCCTGATTTTGTATTGGCAGCCTAGTGCAGGCATCCACCTGCTCTTACATCTTCATCCCTCTTGCCCAAGGGAATGTGTTTGACACCAGCTGGTTTGGCGCAGAGTTCTAGCATGGCAGTGCATGTCTGCTGCTGCACATACACATGTGGACGCGTATGCCCTCACAGCTTGCTGCTGCCTGACTTTTCAGGCAAATGCCAGAAGAAAATAAGCTTCCTGGGTTTTGATTTTTCTGCAGTATCTAAGAGTGAGTGTGGACTGAATAAGCTGGAAGAGTGGCCTTCAGGATCTTCATGTGTTTCTTAGACACGCTATCGAGCTCATCTGACATACCCTTCCACATGGAACAGCTCTGTCCATGCAGTTCAGAACCTGCCAGCTCCATCCTACTTAATTCCTGTGAGTGGGTTTGTGTATTCACAGAGTACATTAGTGTGTTTGTGTACACACTTGACATCTTCCTTCTCATGACTCATTGCTGTATAGAAGTCAAGAGGTACAGGAGAGGTTCAGGAGGCAAAAACTCGTGGTTAAAAGAATTGTCTGAATCCAGAGTAACTGGCTTCTAGGTGGTCCTATGTGAACAAGAGGGTAGGACCAGAGAAGAGCAACCAAGCTAGTGAAGGGGCTGGAAGACATGCCCTATGAGGAGAGGCTGAGGGAGCTGGGGCTGTTTAGTCTGGAAAAGAGAAGACT
>JAOXOE010000405.1:19875315-19893228 GCA_028565055.1 Phoeniculus purpureus | reverse complement strand
ATCTAGTGATAGGACGAGGGGCAATGGGTGTCAGCTGGAACATAGGAGGTTCCACATCAATATGAGAAGGAACTTCTTGACAGTGAGGGTGACAGAGCACTGGAATGGGCTGGTCAGGGGAGTTGTGGAATCTCCTCTGGAGACATTTAGAGCCCACCCGGACATTTTCCCGTGTGCCTTGGCCTAGGTGGTCCTGCTGCGGCAGGGGGTTTACACTGATTGGATGATCTTTCAAGGCCCCTTCCAATCCCTGAGGTTCTGTGGTGAGGCCTCACTTCAGCCGCCTTTTCTCCCGCCTAAACAGCCCCAGTTCCCTCAGCTGCTTCTCGTAAGACCTGTCGTCCTCACAGTACAAGGGAGAGAGCCTGTGCTTGGCAGGGTTGAGGTTCTAATCGACAAGGGAAAAGAAATCACACCAGGGTCGTTTCTCTGGTGTCTCTGTGCTGCTTGAAACAGTGGGGCCTAGGCCCTTTGGGCCTTCTTATAAACCAAGTCGATATTAGTGATTCTTCATTTTCTGGAAGACTGGTGCTACCGAGTGACTTTCTTGCTGTGACTTGGGCAGAGCGAAGGAGACGAGCAGTCTGAAACGTGAGGCCCAGGTTCCCCGGCAGAGCTTCACGACAGGCGCGCCTCTCCCTGCTGAGCTTTGCTGCCTCAGAGGTGCTCGAGTGGGAGAAGGCCTGAGGGGTCTTTTCCTAGCTTTAACCCCAAGACACACTTCATTTGGCAAGTGACAGCCGGTTTCTGCCCTGCTGTCTCACCCCCATGTGAAACAGGCAAGTGGGGAGCTCCTGCTGTAACGCAGGTACTGGGAGGGCCCGAGGTAGGGGCAGGTGCCTCAGGCCGTGAGTTGCCGAGGGCACACTCGGAGGGTATTTCTCTTTTCAATACGTTCAATTAAAGGACTGTTCAGCATTTTCTGCGGCTGAGTATATGCAGGGAATGAGTTCTTGCTCTTTGTAGCGTGGGCCACTTTCAGGTGGAGCTGGCAGCCACGCTCAGGTTCTGGCACGTGGAGGTGGCAGCTCTGTGTTGGGCCAAGGCCGAGACTTACGCTGGCATCAGACCTCAACTCCTGTTCGCCGAGTGCCAGCAACTGCCTTGGGGTTCATTTTGAGCCGCTCTGACTAGGGGAAATGCTATTAGATCAGCACGTGTAGTATTTCGTACTAAGCCTTTTATGCCATCCCTAATACCGCAAGTCAGCAGGACACTAGTGAATGAGCTGGAATGTTTGATCTGCTCCTGTAATTTTGTTAACTGTTTCTCTTGTATTAATCTACATTTGTGTGGTTCTCTAAGAAACTACAGCAGAATTTAATAACACTAATATTAAAAAAATATCAGCTCTGCATATTTCCATCTGATTAGTAGTTTTTCTCTTGATTAAATTATGCATTTTTAATACAAACCCTTCATTTGTCTGCAATAACGTGGTGTTGTAGCCCTCTATGTAAAGCGAGCACGTTTCTGTGCCCATTTGCTACTGGTAGTGCTGGATGCAAATTTCTTGTTTCGCAGTAATGTTGGTTTTTTTCTGTATGCATCATACTGCTTTCCTGGAGTAAAAGGTCATTGTAAATCCTGATTATTCTTGCGAGCTGCTCACACACTTATTTCCTACACTTGATTTGTTTCGTCTTCGAGCGCATCAGAAATAGAAATAGATTTAATCAAAAATGAAAATTTGCCTAGGAGAAACTGTTCGTGATTCTTTCTCTTTTTGTGTTTTCACCCCTCCCCCATATAACTAGAGTTATTCATCTTTTAACGCTTTCCATGTTTTATTTTTTTACAGAGGAGACTGATGAGAAGTCACTCTTCACCTAACTCCAATCTTTAAGTCACTCTCCAAAGCCAGACCCAGCAATGTGTGGTTAAAATGATGAAAGGAAAGCTCAGGATCTCATTGCAGTCAATAGTACAATGAGTGGTTGGTTCAGTGAAGCCAGGACACCATGCTGCTGGAGTTCCTGGTAAGTACATCTTGTTCCTGATGCCCTCAAGATTTATTTTGTGTGTATTTTTCTGATGTGAGGTTGGTTACAAGTTTTTTCTTTCCCATGTAAAGAGCCAAGATGAAGTACCTTTACCCACTTCACCTCTTTTCACTTTCTCATCAAAACATTATGGTAGGCTGGAGAACTATGAAGACTTACGAGATCTTAGCTGGGCTTTGGCGTCTTTTCTTCCACTTGCCCCTTGTCATAGAAACAGAATGTATTGGGTTGGAAGGGACCTCCAAAGATCATCTAGTCCAACTCCCCTACAACATGCAGGGACATCTCTGACTAGAACAGGTTGCTCAGAGCCCAATCCAGCCTGACCTTAAAAGGCTCCAGAGATGCCAGGGTCTCCAGCACCTCTCTAGGCAACCTGTTCCAGTGCAGATTCATTTCTCACTGCATCCATCTTCATCCTCAAGCAAGGCTTGTATGGGAAATCCTGGTGCTTTTCTCCAAAGCATCGACCTTTTCTAACTCACAACATTTTACCTCTTAAGTCAGTCACTTGGTATGTGTCTTTGGTTCTTCAGGCTGGGAAAATGATTCATAAACTGCAAGAATTGTAGAGAAAAGATAGGGAGCCACTTCATCTTAAAAGCTATAGTTAGGATAGTTGGGCTAAAAAGAATGGGTTTCTCCTGTCAGGACGTGCTGTGTGTAGATAGTAAAAGCTAAAAAAAGTAATTTAAAATAAAACCAATTCTAAAATCTACCAAAAAAGTTGCTTATAAGATCATAAAGCAGATAAGAATGCAATGAACTAGAGAGGGAAAAACCACCACTGTGAAACAAACCTTAAGCACTTTAGCTGAGAGGCTTATTCTTAGGTGATACAGGTGGTTCTGCATGAACAGATGGTCCTGGAGTACTCACTAGAGCTTGTACCCCTGGTGAGCTCTGGTCACCAGTATCCTCAGTGCCAGCAAGGGTGAGGTGGAGCCATGCTTTAACCAACACCGAGATAAAGAGCACGTTTCTCCACAGCAGAATTTGAGTGGTATAAATCTGTGCTTTTCATGAGTTTGAGGCTCAGGGGCGGGCATGCTGGCCCTATGAGCGCCTTTCCTTGGGGCAGATAAAAGCCTCCAATAAATAAAGCTCTGAAATCTCCCAGGAGAGATTAGCAGGACAAATGTGGGCTCATGAAACTCAGCGTAAGCCATAATTCCACAGGTTTTTTTTTATTAGACAGTAGATATATGGGAGCAGCAACATATGATAAATCAAAGAATCTGCCTCCTTGCTAGCTTTTGTGATGGGCATCAGCGGTAGCGACTGTCACAGAGATCACACCTCCTTGATTTCAACTGTCTCTGTGAGGTGGGTGCAAATACAGGCAGCTGTTGGTATTTTTGTAAAGTATGAACTCTTCTTCACTGCATTGAATTGATGACAAAAGTATCCCTGGTAAACATCAAATGGAGAGGGAAGGAAAGGAAGGAAGGAGAGAGTCCTGTTCTTTTTTTAGTAGGGTTTCTCTTGGAGCCCTGGAAGGTGTCTGGGCCAGTGCATCTTCTCTCAGCTGATGCAGTGGTTTGGTGCTGCTGCATGGGATTCCACTGATCTCTCATTTAGAGTCCTGAAGTGAGTTTTGCTGTTGCAATGCTGATGCCACCAGGGAAACAGAGTGTTTAATCTTTCTCAGTTGTCTCCTTGAGTAAATCAGCTTACATGTAATCTGATTATGAATATAATATAGACATATAAATTAAGTAGATAATTGGTGAATAATGACATTACCAACAAAATTCTTTTAATACAGGGCTACAGAGGCTGCTCTGTCTTAAATATTTCTTTCTTTTTAGGGAAGGCTTTCAAAGACTGTTAAAGGATTTTTGCACCTAAGCCTAGACCTACCAAGGTTCAGAACTGCTGTTGACTGAAATACCTACGGTCTACTGTGCAGTCAGCTCTGATCGGGAACTCCCTTTACAAGCTTTAGGAAGAGGAGGCTGTTGCACTGATGTTGAAGTAAGGTGTCCTTGCACGCTTCTTAACCCCTCACTCATCCTGCACCATGCGTTGGACAACAAGGTGAGTTGAATGCCAAATAGGTGTTTTATTTTGGAGTTGCCCTTCTTGGATTCACACTGTAGGCAAGATTGGAAGCAGTGTTGTGAGAAGTGGTGGTAGTGCAGAAAATGAGAGGCAATTTTACCCACTGTTTCATCTGCCATTGCTTTTCCTCCTCATCTTGGCCACATCCTTGGCAATCCCACCCATTTCACGCTCTCCTACCTTCCATAAAACAATCGATGGCCACTCTGGTGAATAATCGGAGACATAATTGCGGTCTTCCTCCTCTGCATGGTTAGTCCTGCAAAATAGTGCTTGGTCCATATGGTGCTGCTGACACTATAGAAATGAAGCTATGGATTAATTACAGCTGGGGACACGGGGAGGGGTAGCAGTGCGCGCGTGGCTCTCCCACGAGAGACACATCTACCAGGGCTGTCTAAGAAACTGTTAGCTAGTTGCTACCTCCTGTGCTCAAGAGCTGTAGGCAATTTCACAGTAATAGTTTCTCGGTTTCTTTCGTTCAGGCAACCGTGGTGCCGAGATACTGACTTAAATATGTATCATGGAATGGCATCCTTAATAGAGGCTTTGCAGGAACAGAATGTATGTGGGTAATCCACAAAGGCTGGTTGCAACTGACAGCTTTGTTATTGCTCTGAAGATGCATGGCAGGCACCGCCTGCCTGGAGCTGAGAGCAGCCACACTGATGGACACCTTTGATTTGGGTCCTGGAAATGATCCCCCAGCCCACCTGTGTGGGCTCGGGGCTAAAATCAGAGACAGCTGTGCTGGAAGTCCCATCCCAACAAGTGCATGTGGTTGTGCTGTGGAGAAGCAGAGGGGACTTGCTGGGAGCTGGAGCACTCTGGTTTACAAAAGGGACTGTGAGCTGGTTTCTTCAGCAAACACAAAAAGGATGAAAACTTTTATGCAGCAAAGCTGATCCAAGTGTGGAAGTCACCTAGTGTGGTCTGACATCCAAATGAGTTATTTGCCTTGCTGGTGGGTTTTTTTATAGTAAGAGAAGCTGAACCTGAAAGCAAAGGCGGATTGGGTGTGTACGTGTGCAAACGTGCGTTTAAGGCTCGTTGTGGGTGAATGAGGTAGGATATCGTTATGGAACAGGTTGGGAACTTGATTTAAAGCGTCTGAAAAATTTAAACACCATTTAGCACCTTCAGGAAAACTCCCTGATTCCTCAGAGCAAGTGTAAGCTCTGAATTTGGACAACACCATCAAAATGGGTACCCAGTGCCTGGAGATAGCTCCTCCTACTGCTTCTCCTCAGCACTAGTCCCTGCCTAAATGGAGAGGAAACTCCCAAACCTCCACTAAAGGACCTGCCCCTGGAGAGATGCATAAGCTGGTCTTATTTTCTTAGTCGTCAAGTTTCAGCAATTCAGAATGAGTAGAGATGTCTCTTTGTGTGGCTTTAATGACATCTGCTGTCAGAGGCACCAGCCATAGGGAAGGACGAGCCTCTAGCTTTATTTTAAGCTGGATAGGCTGTAGCTAAATCTCCTGAATCCCTTTCAGCTTTGGAAATGGTTTTCCTCTATCTCTGCCTTCTACCTGGTGCCTTCACATTGTTTGTGCTAAAAGGGGAATGATACTTTTAATCTCAAAAATGTCTTTAGAGCTTTGGAGTGGATCATTTTAAAGTCAACAGTGTTTAAAGCCCATTAATGAGGGTATTCACCATAAACCAGTTTTATTTCTGTGTGTAACTGATAAACATGACTACGAGAAAATGTAAGGGAAAAGAGGAGGGAAAACAGTCATGCTCGGAAAAGCAAACAGCTCGTGGATCCACGGTGAAAAGGGTATTGTGGTATTTATTATAACACTAAAGCAGGTTGTGAATTCTCCAGGGAAACTTCTTTTCTCGCTCCCCAGAGAATGCTCGTTTTCCTCAGCTGGAACCACATATCCTCAAAGGTTTTAAGGACATTTTGCTCAAAACCAGGCAGTATTTGGGCTGGAGCACTCACTTGTATCCTCCGGGGCTGGGTGACAGCACCATTCTCTCCTTGGGTGCTGGCTGGGCTGCCCCTGTTCCACTTGCTACCCTTGGGCCCCTGTTTCCCACTTCTAGGCAATGCCAGAGGAAATGCACAGGGAGAAGTTTGGAATAAAGTGGAAATAGGGCTTTGCTTGGTTTTTTTGCCCGGTATGCAGTAAACATTTTTAATTAAATGGGGAAAACAAGTTTCTGCTTGGAGCTTTACGGTGGCAGTGTGGTGGCGTATTGACCTATGCCTTTGTAAAACCTTTATTTTCCTATCTAACTGTTTTGGGTGTCAGTTCATGGCCCAACATTTTGCCTGGTGTTTGGAAAATGGTGACTGCTCAGACTGTGCTGGGAGAATATTGCTAGCTCATTAAAACGAAGATAGTAGATGATGATCATTATCATGGCGTACTTCTCTGCAAACATGGGGTGATGCAAAACGGGGTAAGGCAGAAGCAAACAGGACTGCTGCCTTCTAGTAGGCAGAAAAATGAAAGACAAAAACCCCTATAACTGCTTAAAAAGTAAGAAAAAAATTGAATTAAATTTTCTTAATTAAAAAATAAAGAAAAAAAAGCCGATCAGATGGGTTCTCAGGCATCACCCTTCTTTTGCTTTGGCAGTCGTCCTCTATTACAGTAGAAGACCTCAAAGCCTGAATGTAAATTGTGTGTCTGTTAATGGTGGTAAGTGCTATCACGCTTTGCTAAAAATAACTGGAGAGGGAAAAATATCAAGCCAATCATTTAAATCAGGCACTTGTTTGGCTCTTAAGATGTACAATATGATTATAAAACAAATCAATAAGCTTTCGGGCTTTCTGAATGTTACAGCAAATTATTAGGTTACATGGATGGGTCTGAGCTCACCCCTCTCTGGCCCCAGGGAACTCCACAGTGCCACGTTTGGACCAAATGGAGGGCATCTGGCTCAGAAATGTGAATTTTGGTTCTCATTACTGGCCCCCAAAGACGGATATTAAGAGAGAAAGTGGCTAGAGCTGTACCGTGGTGTGCAGCCATAGTCATACTCTTCACACGGGTAGAAGGCAGCCTCTAAGAACCATAAGGACGTGCATGGATTTGTGTTAGCTCTAGTGGATGTTGCTGTCAGTTTGGGTCTTGTGTAAGTGACATCTCATAGCAGGCTCACTGCAAAAGGCAGCGTGCTCACCCTTGCAGCTGACTTTTCGTAGGTGCTAGTCATCCTCACATAGACACTTGAGCCTTGAACAATGTAGAGAGACTCATTGTGAGTGGCAGAACCTGATGAAAGTTAATGTCATCTTGCAGATCTGACCTTGCTGATCTGAGCCTATACAGCCTGTGTCCCCTGCAGCTATTCAGGGCTGTGCAAGGACAAATCAGGCAGGTTTTGGGCAGGTGAAATCCCACTTTCCCCCATCTAAGTGTGCTGCAGTGCTGAGGGGCTGAAACACATTGAAATACAAAGCAAAGAAAATAATGTAATAATGCATTTACATTACCACCATGCTCAGGGCTTTGCAACAATTTTAACTTCGTCCCCATGAGACCACAGAGTAGTTTTAACTGTGGACGTGTTTACTTTAATATTGTAATAGCTCTGTGTAAAGTAATTGATTTGTAGTTGCTATGGCAACTTTAACCTTGTGTTTTCTAATGCCAGGGTTCAAAATATTAACCTGGATGGGTTTTTTGCTGTAGAGTTTGTATTCCATCTCTTTCTTTTCTGGAGTGTGGGTTTTTCCCCTCTTGTAGCAAGGAAGGTTGTTTTAGCTGATGGATTTGAGAATGTGTTTTCAAGACAAGAGGTTTTAAACCAACTAGCTTCTCTCCTTACAGTGTTGCACTGGTGGCAGCTGAAATACATCTCTAATCATGGGAAATAGTAAAAGAAATGTTAACTTCTAAATGGAGTAATTTTTACTGTTGTCTGATTCTTTACTCCAAACCGTTTCAGCTGCAATGCTGGGAAATACTAAAATAGAAATACAGACCCTCAGTCAAAGCGAGGAGCAGACTTGAAAAGTCCACCCAGTTAGCATCGTCTATGTTGTATTAGGACTCATTCCAGAGAGGACTGGAGGCAACCTCTAAATCCAGTAGCTTTATGCTCAAGAGGGCCCTGCTACTACTGGTGTTAACAGAAGGGGTTGGGAGCTGCGTTTCTTTGAGATGGTGGCATTTTCTGTCAATGAACTAACCCTGTGGGCTGTCCTGCCTTGTAAGCCCCCGTGAGATTTGTAATTATACCCTTTGGGTGAAAAATGGAATCCTTTGCTGTCCTCTTCCTCACACTAATCCTCCCCTCCTGCTCTTGTTGGATGAGAAGACTGATATTTATTCTTTGCCTCTTCTTTGAGGGCTTTCTGAAATGTCCTGGGTTTTTTAGTTTGCCCTTCATGCTCTCCATGTTTTTTGTAAACCTGTTCCTGAAAGGAGTGGGAGCCTGCTTCATAGCTGCAGGAAACAGTAAAAAGAGAGGTGTTTGGTAAGGACAAAACCCCCATAACAGCAACGTCTCCATTACTCATCCTACTTTAGAATGAAGATTTCAAATCAGTTTTATTCTCAGTGTTGAAGCCTCACTAAAAGTGAGTGTTTCTCCCCACTAAACACTTCTTCATTCCTTGGTTTATTCCAAGTAACGTCCTAAAGGTATGGAGGTGATCTTCAGCACTAGTAAGAAATTAGCAGAGTAATCAAAGAAAAGAGAAGGCTTGACTCTCCAGGCAGATCAGGTCTGAACCAGTTAAGTATTTATATGGAGGAAAGAAATGCCCTTCTCATTTCAGTTTCACTTCTATAGTGGGATTGCTGAGGGTGAGGGCAATCACAGAATATATTGGGTTGGAAGGAACCTCTGAAGGTCATCTAGTCCAACCCCCCTACAGCAAGCAGCAATGTCTCTGACTAGAACAGATTTTTCAGAGCACTATCAAGCCTGACCTTCAATGTCTCCAGGGATGCTGCAGCCTCCAGCACCCCTGTAGGCAACCTGTTCCAGGGATCCATCACCCTTAGATTAAAGAACTTTTTCCTAGTGTCCAGACTCAATGTACCCTTTTCCAGCTTAAAACCATGACTCCTCATCCTATTGTTCCCTGCCCTTGTGAACAGTTCTTCGCTAGCTTTCTGGCAACTGGAAGGTTACTAGAAGGTCCCCCCAGAGTCTTCTCTTCAGGCTGAAGAAGCCTAACTCTCTCAGCCTGTCTTCATAAGAGAGATGCTCCAGCCCTCTGATCATTTTGGTGGCATCCTCTGGACCTGCTCCAACAGGTCCACACCCTTCTTGTGTTGGGGACTCCAGAACTGGATGCAGGATTCCAGGTGAGGTCTCACCAGGGCAGAGTGAAAGGGCAGAATCCCCTCTCTCGATCTGCTGACCACACTTCTTGTGATACAGCCCAGGATGCAGCTGGCCTTCTTGGCTGCAGTTGGACACTGTGGCACATGGCCAGCTTTTCATCCACTGGTCCCCCCAGGTCTTTTTCCACAGGAAAATTAGGCATAAAAATACTTAAGCCTGTGAATAGTTCTGGTAAAGGTGAAGCATTTGCATGTTTAGCTTCTGGTTGGAGACAGGGCTGTGAGAGCACACATGTCCAGTGAGGGCTATGTCTAAGCCTGTGTAACCACAGTGAGCCAGGGGCTGTGAGTTTGTAGCCTGTACTGGTTCTTCTCTGTGCCACAGAGTATGTGGCCTACAGCAGGATCCATAGTGTGAAAACTTTTCATTTGATACCCTGTGGATCTGATTGTAAAACCCTCCTGCTGTTCTATATTGAACTATCACAGACTTTCCTGGTGCGCTGGATCAGCTAGCCCAGAGCACTTTTTGCCGATCTCCTGCATTACCTTACCTGTGCAGCCAAGAGCTAAGCTGTTGTGGCCGTGTTATGGCTTAACAGATTCTCCCTTGTATGGTGATGGCTTTGCAGCCATCCCTGGAGGCTGTGTGCACCTTGGAGATGCTTGAAAGACACAGACCCCCTTTGCGGCCATCGCTGGAGGCTGTGTGCACCTTGGAGATGCTCGGAAGACACAGACTGAGGTGAAAGGCAGCTGGAGAAACAATATTTTAAGAAATATCGCTAGAAGTGCTCCATGGGAAAAGCATGGGTGTCTGGAAGTGCTGGTGAGAAGGAAAGGTCATTTTATTTGCCAATTCTTGGACTTTGCAAGGCAGAGCTGTAGCTGGATCACAGATGGGTAAGTGCTTTACACGCTGGGTATGAGGAAGGCGGCTACTGCTGCTGCTAGAAAATCTTGTGCTGCCTTGGTCGAGATGGTGTTTAATTTAAAGGAAAAAGTCTTTCTGGTCAGAATGTATCCCTCCCCTTGGGCCAGGGTTTGGTGATGGTATCAGATGCCGCTTAAGAGGTGCAGATGTAAAAGCCATCTGTAGTCACAGATATATGACCCAGTGGTTAAGTAATGGAGTAACGTGCCAGCAGAGCCGGCTGCTCTCTATACTTGTAGCCGGAAAATGTTTGATTCTGTTTTTTTAATTGCTTTGCGGGTGCTAAGTGGATGTATTGCATTACTGGCACTTTTCCCAAAGGCTGCTTAGGCGCTACTTGACCCCAACACATAAAGTGATACAGGCTCTCACAGCGAGTGGGCTGACCTGTCGCAGAGGATGAGGATAACACGAAGAGTTTATTGTCTTATCCTGCTGAAAATCAAGGTTTTCAGAACACGTTGCAAAAGGATCTTTGCACCTTGTGGGGCTGCACCCTTTGCTGGAAGCTTTGTCTGTAGGGTGGGAAGAATCATTGAATAGTGGAACTAGGTTGGAAGGGACATTTAAAGGTCTTCTAGTGCAACACCCCTGCAATGACCTGAGACATGGGTCATAGAATCATTAGGGATGGAAGAGACATCCAAGATCATAGAGTTCAGCTGTCAAGGCAATGCCACCATGCCCTCTAAACCATGTCTTCTAGTATCACGTTTATATGGTTTTTTAACACCTCCAGGGTTGGTGACTCCTCCACCACCCTGGACAGTCTGATCCAATCCTTGAAAGCTTCAACTAGATCAAGTTGCTCAGAGTCCTGTCCAACCTGACTGTGAATGTGTTCAAGCATGGGACATCAACCACCTCCTTGGGCAACCTGTTACAAGGTTCCTCATCATAAAAAATGTCTTCCTGATACCTAGTCTGAATCAACCCTCTTTTAGTTTAAAACCATTAAATGTTTTCTTATTACGACAGACTCTACTAGAGACTTGCCACCCCACGCTGGCTAATCTGTTGGCTTCAGTTACAGAGAGACTTTCTTCACCCAGTTCATAGACCCCACAACACTAATGATAAACATTTGTATTGTGCTTTTTTTTAAGGTACTGTCCTTTCTCTAGTAGGAAGTGGGAGAAAGAGCAAGTCCCCTAGACTCACATACAATGAACACGGTATTTCATACGTGCCTTGGAGAGATAACAAAAGCTTGGCTGAGTAAACTGTGTATAAGCAGCTTTTAATAAGGCATATTCATGTGCCAGAGTGAATCATTATGGTCCATTGGGTCAACATGCATTAGAGTAATTTTCAAAATACTCTTCTGTAGCCAATGAACTGGAAAGGGTCAGTCCAGCCATGCATTCCTTTTCAATGCAAATGCTTATTTATGGAGTGTAAGGAGCAATAAAAGGTAACCTTTCTGGTTACCTGATTGCACAATGGCATCTTTAATTTCTTCCAGCACAGCTCCAATGATTAATAAGGAGGGTCAGTTATTCCCTTCTCTGGTGTTTGGGTTGCTTGGTGAAGGGGTCCAGGTCCATTGCAACAGGACAAGGACTGTAATCACATCTTAGAATCATAAAAGGTATCAAATTGGAAGGGACCTTCAAAGCTCATCTAGTGCAACCCCCCCTACAACAAGCAGGGACATCTCTAAGTAGAACAGATTGCTCAGAGCCCCATCCAGCCTGACCTTGAATGGCTCCAGGGATGCCAGGGCCTCAAGCACCTCTCAAGACAGCCTGTTCCAGTGATCCACCACCCTCAGATTAAACAACTTTTTCCTACTGTCCAGCCTCAACCTACCCTTTTTTAGCTTAAAACCATGAGATCTCAAGAGACACGATGCCTCAGAGCAAGCCCAAGGGACATAGGTGTGACACCACTTGTTTCGAGGTTGCTATTAGGATTGCAAAACTCAGTGGCTTGGCCTCACTTTTAGCAGCATTCAGAGCAGGATTGGAGCACCTGGAAACTTTGAGGTGGTCTAGCAAGGTATTTGATGAACTTAAGTGAGCTATGTGTAAGCAAAATCTGGGTGATGGTTTTTTGGGATCGCAGTTAGATTTTGATGGCTTAAATTCCAAAAAGGTAATTCTCTAGGCACCTACACTTGGTTTCAGATAAGTACAAAATGTGCAGAAGCCCTGTTTGTGAAGGCATGTGGGACGGATGTTGGAGTTAGTAGCAGAAGTGTGGTTAACCTTGGATTCCTTCACGTGCTTCCAGATAGAGTTTTCATTTTGCAACAGTAAATCATGAACCATCTGGGACTGTTTGACATACATGTGCAGGCAGCAATTAGTCCAGATACTATCTAGCCCGGGGGCAAGAGTAGAGGGAGGAATTTTGTGCCAAGGTCTCACTGGTTTGTGGATTGCTTCACCTTTATTGTACACGTGTGGGCTTAGCACCTAGGAATGAAGGCAGACAGCAGAGATGCCTTTTTTTTCCACTTTGAGCGCCTAAACAACAGCAGCAATTAGTCACTGGCCTCCTCTGTAGAAACAGAGCATTTAAAAAATATACCCCAAGCAGGAATTTGCATTTGTGCCATATTCTATCGCTAACGAATCTCCATCCAGAGCACTTTATGAGTATGCACAGATGGTTCATGCTCGTGGTTAAGATTTACAATTTGCTGGTTCATAGTTTTAAATAAAACCTCATGTGCTAAATAAAGACAATGCCACGATACTTTAGCAATGGAAAAAAGGTCTAGTTCAAAGGCACAGCTGCGGGACATCGTTGGGTAAGGATAAAACAGGAGGCCTTTCCCTGGGACTGAGTATCATGTATTGAAACCATTATTTTTGCCCTTCTGAAGAGAAGTCTCTGGGCCTGTTCTCACCTTATGGAGCCCTTCAGCCTCCTTGAATGACTGGAGGGGCTGGGACCCATGGGATCGTCTGCATCTGTTGTCTCCTCTGCATGCTAGTGAGTACAGTATGAGGGCAGCAAGGAGCAGAGGGGTCTTTGCGGAGCAAAGAGATGTTCTCTGTCCTGAGGAATCTGCTGTCTGCAGGGGGTTATACCCAGGTTTATCTGTATGTAATTTAAAAACATAGAAATAATATACCTAGCAGCACATGAGTGATGACAGATGGTGTTAATGGTGATAATAATTGTGCATAATTTGCTCTTATCTGCATTTTTAGCCGCTTAGTGCAAAGAGATGGACATCAAACATTTCCAGCCTGTGCCTCCTTTCATACACATGGCTAGGAATGAATCCTTCATTTTAGTTATTTTTGAAGGAAAATATTGGTGAGTTAGTAGGTTGAGATTAAGGGGTGAAAGAGCCCCCTAGCCAGACACTAAATGAAGCAGTGCCCCAAAGTGAGTGGAGTCCTTTCTGTTGGCTATTTGAATATTTTTAATTGTTTGTTCTTTTCTTCATAGTGCTGCTATTTATTTGCCTACCAGGGCAGGAGGCAGGGAGCAACAGGGATGTCGGAGCATTCCCAGTTCAAGCCCTCGGTACTGGGCTGGGCCTCACAGGCACTTCAGTAGCCTCCAGCAGCAGTTTTCTCAGCACCTGTAAAATGGTGCTAACCAATCTTGGCTATGAGAACCTGCAGCAAGGCAAACACCAGGGGACAAACTTTTTGAACTTTTTTTTTAGTGGTAGTTATGCTTGGCTTTGTTTCCCCACATTGATGTTTTCTTCTTTCTTTTTCATTGCAACATAGAATCATTAAGGTTGGAAGAGACTTCAAAGATCTTCTAGTCCAACTGTCAACCCAACGCCACCACACCCACTAAACATGTTGTCAAGCACCATGTTTTCCCTGTCTTCGATAATTTTTCATCTTCTGATTCACCAGGACAGTTGTAGGGGTAACTAGGTGATATTTTTTGGTCTGTGTTAATTCCCATCTGGCTCATGTGCCAGCTTCCCCGAATCCATAGAATGCAGCATTGGCACCTTGTGCCAACCTGGGGGAAGGTAGAGACAAGAGCATGAGGTCTATATTGAGCTGCCGTGAAGCTGTTGCTAGAGTACTGGTCCTGCAAACTGAAAGGTGTGGGACCTGCTCAGAAGCCCTTCAGCTTGTCATGCAGCAAACCAAAAGGTGGTTGGATCAAAGGCTGAATGTAGCCATGCTCTCTCTAGCTAAAAAGCCCTTCAGTGGCGCACAGAGTTGAAGGCTGAAAGCTGAAGGGTGCAAAACAGAGGGCAAGTTTTAAAACTGATCAAGGTAACTATCGAAACAGTGCCCTGTGAGTTGTGGTGGGTGTTCTTTTCTCTTAAGTCTTCATAGCAAAAGCAAATGCCTCTCTCTGAAATGTGTTACGACTCAAATGAAATGCAGACATAGCTGAGTAAAAAGTTCCCTGATCACAGCGTGTAGCTTTGTGACCCTTAGATGAGCTTTTACTTTGGGATGCCTGTGAGTAGGAAATTCAAAATTTCCTTTCCTTTCAGTCTAATACTATAAAGTACTTTCAGAAGTCCTTTGTGATCTGTTGTCAATTATATTTGTCTAGTTGCTGCTGGTTTTGCTTCATTGCTGGAGCTGTGCTAAGCTGAGGGCTGGCAAAGCCAAGTTACATCCAACTTAGCCACTCTTGTTCTCTCTCTGAATTTGCTCCGCTTGATGCTTCTTCACTACCCGTTGATAGTGGACACCCTATTAAACAGCTGCTAGGCAGTCAGAAAATTCTTACCTTACTCACATCCACAAATTAACCCTCCATATTTTGTAACCATGCTCATCAGACATATTTCACACCCAAAATGTTGTTCATTTCTGGTAGTGATGATGCTCTGGGAGCCAAGCTTCTTCAACCCACCTTTTCTCAAGTCACTTGTTCCAAAGGACCTGTGTGTGGCCATTGTTCAGGGGTTGGGGAGCCAGTTTGCCTGAGGTGAAGTGGAGAATGTGTTTGCCAATCTTTCCTGCTGAAGTTGAACCTCATATCGTGAGCTATCATTGATTTAAAAATAGATAATTTATTTTAAATACATGGCTAATAATTTGTTGGTTTGGTTTTGTGTGATCTCTTTCATATGGTCAAACTACTGGTTTAAGAGGAAAATAAAAAGAAGAAGGTGGTCCTCAGCACCTGATGCTCAAGGGATTGTTCAGGTCTGATGAGATCTATCAATTCAGGTCCCTGTACTAGTTTTACAACTGCAATTCAGTCATCTTGTACAAATAGTATCGCTAAAAGCAGTCAGACTCTATTTTGGTTTTATTTCTGTGGTGTCTTGTTTGGCTCACTTTGTGGATTGGCATTTCTGCATCTTCTCAGTTTGCTAGCAAGGAAAGGAAGCAATGTACAAGTACTGGGAACAGACATGTTATGCAGCAGAGTTTTCCCCTGTAATCAACAGAGCAGCACCACATTCCATCCCTGATGGTGAAAGACTCTCTCGTTCATCCCTGGATGCTGTCCTGCAGGACTAACTTCATTTTTAGCTTTCTCTGTGTTTTGCCCATGTCAAAGGGAAGCAATTCTAACCTACAGAATGATTTGCTGTGTTAAACGCTTTCAGTAGTGCACAGAGGAATTACAACAGGTCTACTGCTGCAAATGACAGAGGGGAAGGAAGCTGCTCTGAGGGCACATTTGATGGGTTATGAGAGCTGGGGTATGCTGAAAGAACTCAGAATCACAGAATCGCAGAACATTAGGGATTGGAAAGGACATTGAAAGATCATCTAGTCCAATCCCCCTGCCACAGCAGGATCACCTAGACCAAGTTGCACTGGAACATGTCCAGGCGGGTTTTAAATGTCTCCAGAGAAGGAGACATCACAACCCCCCTGGGCAGCCTGTTCCAGTGCTCTGTCACCCTCACCAAGAAGTTCCTTCTCATATTTCTGTGGAAGCTCCTATGTTCCAGCTTACACCTGTTGCCCCTTGTCCTATCACTAGATGACATTGAGAAGAGCCTGGCTCCATCCTCCTGACAACCACCCCTCACATATTTATAAACATTAATGAAGTCACCCCTCAGTCTTCTTATCTCCAAGCTCAAGAGACCCAGCTCCCTCAGCCTTTCCTCATAAGGGAGATGTTCCACTTCCTTCATCATTCTTGTGGCTCTGCGCTGGACTCTTTCCAGCAGTCCTTTTTGAATTGAGGGGCCCAGAACTGGGATAGCTGTCTGAACAGAAACTCCAGTAATTGTCCTGCCCTGACTCCCTTTCTCCAGTGAGCAAGTGGCAGCCACTGGGAGAAATATCTAGCAGAAGTGCAGTGGGTGACTTTGTAATTTTTCTGACCAATGTTGTGAGGGGTCCAGGAACTGAGAGTTTTGCCACAAACAGAGGATTTCAACTGAATGAAAGCAAGTTGCAGAGAAAAACAGGCTGTTGAAATTCCATTGCCTTTTGCAAAGTGATTTTCACTTACATTTTGCCACCTGCTGGTGTGGTATCAGTACAGGAAGGAGCCACACAGCCCTGGTGTGCATGGTGTTTGCCATGCGGACACGTTGAAAGCTTTCCTTGTGTGTATCTGGGGTTTGTAGCTACAATATGACTTGATTTCCCACAGGAGTCTTGCATCTCGGATTTGTCTGTGCATTTCCATTTCAGATTAAGTATTTGCACTATGGTTTGAGAGTAAGCTAAATCTCTGCTCTGTGTCTGCACGGTGTCCAATGCAGCAAAGCCATGTGGACATCATCCATTTAAAATCATGGCTCCTAGTTTTGCAGGCTTTGATCAACATTTATAGCGCTGAGTATCTGTAGAAGATTCCTTCACTTCCAGACAATATTCTTATTGAAATTGGTGAAGAAAACCAGGGTGGTTATTTAGGTGCTTGAGTACAAAGTCCTCCTTAAGCACTGTGCTTTGCCAGTGTTCTCTGGTAAACAGTGTGCTGAGCTGCACTCACCACTAATTGTGTAATAAATCAGTGCAAATTGCACAGTGTTGTGCTGCTCCAGAGCAGCCTTTGCAAACCTGCATCCTCTGCTCTCTGAGCAGCCGCTGCCTCCTGTGAACCCACAGTACTGCTGCTCCTGGATGCTTCAGCTAAAATCAGTCATACATAGGCAGGATCCCTAGGGTTTGGTAGTGTTAATCTTCTCAATTTCAATAGCAGTGAAGCTTTTTTAATTGCTCAGATGGCCTTCCAAACATCCCCCAAGCAAAAGGCTAGGCTTTCCCCATTTTGAGGTTAACTGTTTTGAGATTGTCTTCCTTAGAACAGATGAAGCTTGTGGGACGTAGAGTTAAGAACTGGACTGGAGCTTGAGTAAAACTGTCCAGATGTTGCACCAGCACCTCTGCCCCTTGCTGTGGTGGAAAAACCTCTTGCAAAAGACGAAAATCTTTTGTATGAATAACAGCTGTGTCTCCCCAACCCCTAAGAGCTTCAGGGCAATGTATGCTGATCCCTTATGATGTCAGAAGTTGTTAATCACAGAACGTTAGGGATTGGAAGGGACCTCGAAAGATCATCTAGTCCAATCTCCTTGCCAGAGCAGGATCACCTAGATCAAGTTGCACAGTAACATATCCAGGCAGGTTTTAAACATCCCCAGAGACAGAGACTCGACAACCTCCTTGGGTAGCCCGTTCCAGTGCTCTGTCACTCTCACCAGGAAGAAGTTCCTTCTGATATTTATGTGGAACCTCCTATGTTCCAGCTTACACCCATTGCCCCTTGTCCTATCACTA
>JAOXOE010000405.1:19859177-19875215 GCA_028565055.1 Phoeniculus purpureus | reverse complement strand
TGCTGTCCACCAGGACCCCCAGGTCCCTTTCTCCTACACTGCTCTCCAACAGGTTGGTCCCCAACCTATACTGGTACCTGTGGTTGTTCTTGCCCAGATGCCAGGCTCTACACTTGCCCTCGTTACAGTTCAGTAAATTTCTCCCTGCCCAGCTCTGCAGCCTGTCCAGGTCCCACTGAATGGCAGCACAGCCTGCTGGGGTGTCAGCCACTCCTCCCAGATTTGTCTGGGATGGGGATGATGGTGTGTTGCAGCATGTCTGCAGTTAGGTTTTATTTGCAAATCATTTAGTGAGATTGTCCTAGTTTCCTTATTTATTCTTGAAGAATGGGTCTTCCCTGCTGGATTGTCAATTTACAGGCACCTAGGGTGTTTCCATGCTCTGATAGTGATCAGAGAGGAAAAAGAAGGTGGCTTGCTGCAATGCTTGTTTGTCAGTCCTTGGGGATACAGTCCTTGGAGTGTAGCGTGTAAGGACCATTTCATTTGATAAAGCATTGCCAGGACAGGGGCACATCTGTCACAGACATATTCCTCCACAAGATGATGAACAAATGAAGCATAATCCTGGCTGTTGTCCTAGCCAGGGCATGGGGATGGTTCATACGTAACCTGAAGTCTACGGGTACTGCTCCTTGCACTACTGCCAACCACAGAATGGTTTTCCCACTCCCTGTAGAATTCCTGAGTTTCAGAGTCCTCAAACAGAGACAAATTTTGTCCTGAGATGACAAAATGGCAAAAATCAAAAGGAAACTTCTGTTTCTTTTCAAGAAAATCAAATAAATTTAAATACTTGGTTACATTTTAAATTTTACATTGTGCTTTGGACATGAAATTGTTCAACAATTGTCTTTTTACTGTAAATTCCCGTTTCAAAACAGATTAAATTCAAAAGTATGACATTTCAAGAGGCTTAAAATGTCTTGCTCCCTTCTTCCTGTTTTCTTTCTTACAGCCAGAAATTAATCACAAATGACCCTTTCATACAAACAATCAATTTGATGAAGCATTTGCTTTCTGATGACAAGTTGTTTTGTTAGAAAATCTCCAGTGTCAGCAGCAAGGACTCTTAGCTTTTGTAGCCTAAATAGCGTTAGTGTATCAGGGACTTGAACTTAGCTCAAGTGTTCAGATGGTTTTTTGCTTCAAACTGAAGAAAATCCAAAGCTGCCAAAGCTGTTTTAACTTTATCTGCATATGGCTCTGATAGTTTTACTCCTTCTCAGAATATTTTTTGAGTGTGTGTGTATTTTGTTTAGAGTTTTATATAAAGACAGGAAAAAATGTTTTAGGAGGCATCTTGTGAACAAACACGCTGGAGAAATATCATTTCTCCATGAGCTTCAGACTGGAGAGTAACCTGATTTATTAGAGTTTTTCCTTATTTGTAACAAATGTTTTTCTGTTGCCCCTATTAGTTGGTGACACCATTTCTGTGGTAAATGAACTGACATGTGAAGGTAATGATGACAAGGGGCTGATAATGGATGGTGAGGGGAAAGAGGGGCTCGGTGCAACAACATGCCCTACTGAGGTTGGTCCAAGGACACCTATCAATCAAAATGCTGACAGCAGTCAGGGAAATCTAATTGGAGATTCATTGAACCCTTAATGATGTGACAAAGAAAAATAAGGAGGCTGAAAATGGCTTCTGGGCTTTTCTTTCCCCTCATTCTGCCAGTTCTCAGAAGGAGAGGGGGACCGTAGGATTGCCAAAGGCAGCTCTTGTCATTGCATCTGTAGGAGGTAATCGTCACTCTTTGAAAGGGTCCAAGGTGTTTGGAGCCCTGTGTGTATATATTTCACTGCTCCAGAACAGAATGGGGGCTGTCAAAGACCTGTTCTTTGACTCATGAGGCGGGTCCACCTGCGTCTTGATCATAATTGGAAGCACCAGAAGAAATACTAACAAGGTCCGTGCGCCTTGCGTGGCAATGGGGTAAAGCTGAAATGGGAGGCTTGGGCAGTGTTCCCCACAGAAAGCTTTATTCAGATCCCCCTGTCTCCTAATCTTGTTTTATCACCAGCAGACACCACGAGTTACGTTTGGGAGTGTGCAATCTGTTGGAAGTGAAGAGCCAAGTTACGTGGCCTGTAAATGAGCAGGATAGATAAAATGCTGCTGTTTTTTTCTCAGCTGCCTTTCAGAATTAGCACGGGTGCTTAGCACATGTGGATGACTTTTCTTGTTTAGCTTCTGCATATGTTTCCATAAATTACACGTTAATATTATTGTAGTGGTAACGCGGAGGGGACCCTCTGCAGATGCATGGAATGCATTAAATGCTTTCCAACTGGCAACTCTCTCTCTCTTCGAATCTGCTGTATAAGAGCTGCTTCTTCTGGTTGGCAGGACTCTGCTGGGAAAATATTTACTGCACTTGAGATCTTATTTATCTTCTTTGTTGACTGGAAAAATCCATCCCTTCGCCTGTTTTGCTCCAGCTTGTTTAGTTCAATGTTCAATGTTGAGACTGGGGATAATGACAGTAAGTGGTGAGTTTTAACAGAGATCAGTGAATTTCATCTATATCTTTAAGCTCTCTTTAGTCTGATCTGATCCTACTAAATGAGACAAAACCCTGTATTTGTAACACAACCTGTCTCAGTGTAAGTTCTGAAGTACAACAACAGCTCCAAGAGATGCAGCTAAATATTTGGGTTACTAAAGAGCTGAATACCTCAATATTTGGGTATCGAATTAATATCTTAGTGTTGTGGCCACAAGCTGATTCCCTGGACAGATGTAACCACAAACATAATGGTCAGAGTTTGGGCCAGATTTGTGAAGATGTGGGTAAAATTTAAAATGTAAAGGGGAGACTTACTTACTTCTCTTTCCCCTTCCCCGGTGTTGCTGAGAAAGGCTGATAGGAACCAATCTGAATGTAGCCCATATGATAACACACAGCATAAGCTGGGATTCAGTAATCCTCACCTTATCTCTTCTTATTTGTCAAGCTGGTGGTGTGCATCGACGATTAAAGTGAATGACAATTTTCAGTGCCACCCTGACCTCTGGGGTACTCATTGCCGTTAATAATGCAGTAAGACAACACAAGGATTCAGCCCC
This sequence comes from Phoeniculus purpureus, assembly GCA_028565055.1. Taxonomy (NCBI): domain Eukaryota; kingdom Metazoa; phylum Chordata; class Aves; order Bucerotiformes; family Phoeniculidae; genus Phoeniculus; species Phoeniculus purpureus. The sequence goes on along the minus strand of JAOXOE010000405.1, from coordinate 19,872,139 downwards.
ACATTAGTACAGACAGGTTGAGAAAAGGAGGATAAGGTTAAACGGATAAGCCAAACCCCTTGGTATCATTGCAGTATCCTTTCACGCTGATCTTGCCCTTCATGCTCTTCAATTCCAATTATTCTCTTATTTTTATGGGCAGGAATATTTGTTTAATTATTCTGTGGGACCAGAGGAGGCTCTGCTGGCCACAATTCTCTTGATGCATCCCAGAATATGTTTGGCGTTCTGGACTGCATGAGCTCACTGCCGGCTCACACACATGTAGGAATCAGCATGCAAAAACACTTGAGTCTTTGGCAAGTTTCTTACTTTAAACTAGATCTTAGGTAGAAGTTTTTCAGTGCAAGGGTGGAGAGACTCTGGAATTGATTGCCTTAGAGACTGTGGATGCCTCCTCGCTGGAGGTGTTCAAGGCCAGATTGGATTAGGCTTGAGCAGCCAAACAGAGTTGAGAGGTGTCGCTGCCCACGGTAGGGAGGTTGAAGTGGATGATCTCCAGTTCCATTCCAACCTGAGACATTCTATGATTCTATGTTGAAAATTCAAGCACAACTTCTCTTGTGCTAGCTGGGATTGCAGTGCACAGCTTCGACTCCAAGCTCACACCAAGGCTTTCATGAAAGAGCATCTCTCTGTTACGCTGATCTCTGCATGCTTGGGTGCATGAAAAATCAGCCTGGGCTTATCACTCTGCAGAGCTTTTCCAATGTAGAGTGAGAAATTCTCTAGCCTCCTCAGGCCTGCCCTAAAGCCTGCAGATACCTGTGAGTAATAGAAGAGTCTCTGTTAGAGCCTGCAGTTTAGTCCTAGGCATAAAAATAATGGGTGGAGGGATTTCTGAAAGCCTCTAGTGTTACCCATGCTCTGCTGTTGCTCAAGTCAGGTGAGGTTTTGGCATCATTTTGGTGATTTCTGGGCTTAAATCCTAAAGTAAGCCCTGTACCAGTATCCTCTGCTGTCCCTCTGTGTTTCAACAAAACCTCATAATGCAAGGGATGGAAATGGAATTTTTCTGTCAGATAATAATTAAAGAATCATGAAAGCTGGATGAGACCTCCACGACTGTCAAGTCCAAGAGGTACCAAAACGAGTGCAGTCAGAATAGGAGCTGAAGATTTCTTTGTCTGGCCCAGGAAAGGGTTTCACAGCAGTGTCCTCCACACATGGAGAGCAGTGTTTCACTTTGACTTTATTAGGACACCCTGTATGCAACCAGTGTCATTTGCTAGCTGTCCACATAGTCTTACCATCTGTGTATAATCCCACCAGCATCTGCAGTAATGCATTCACAGTCATTTTTGTATTGTAAAGGATTTGTCCTTCTTGTCTGTCCCCCATTTTCATGACTGTGTAGCAGCCTTTCTTCCATTTGACTTAGAGACTTTCTGTGTCCCTCTTGAATTTTTTTTCCTTCCTCTCATTTCATTCCCAGTTTGCCAGTGCTTCGCCCTGCCCAGCACATGTTCTTCTATGTTTAACAGCTGCCCTTGAAATGGGATTAGGCTTTTATATGCATCTGGCCTCAGATAGATTTGTGAGAGGAGATTTGGGTATTACAGGGTGCTTAGGGCCACACGGGTTGTGCCGCGTACAGGAGCCTATTAGCAAGCAACTGATGTTAATCCGTGCTACAAGCTGCATGTTCATCTGTCTGATTAGCTCTCAGAAACTGAGACGGGCACTAATCTTAAAACTGCCTCTTTTTGAAAAGGGCTCCTTCAGCATCTCTGTAGCTTTGCCTTTTGAGGCAGCACAGCTCACACAGCATTTTTGCTTATGAGTGATCTTATGGCCATAACCTAGATGTCATGGCATCCTAGATGGCATCCTAGATGGCACTACAGCTGGCTTTGGCTGCTATATTTTTCCCCCCCATACTTGTACTGGAGGAGAAATGTGCACAAAGCAGGAGCAATCTGGGGAGATCATCTATCTGGGAAAGGTAGCCCCAAACAGATTTATTTCAGAAATGGTTTTGCCTCAGAGCTCCATGTCCCAACAGTATTGCAACCTTGGGAGGAATGAGGATCCTCTTCCCTTCTTTGCCATTTTGCCCAATCTCTAGTTAATTTGATCTCTATCTGGGAGCACCAAGGAGAGAACATCTATTAAACAATAAAATAGAGCGATTGTGATGTATTTTCAACTGCTTTGGGGGAATTCTACAAAATTAAGTATCAGAATTGTTTTTCTTATTGGCAACTATTGATCTCTGGCTGTGCCAGTTTCTCTCATTAACACTTTTATTACCTTGTCAATCACAGCACAACCTGCACTAACCAGAGGCTAAAAGGATTTACTGTTATTAACAAAACTGTCTGGTGCCTCAGAGCAATAAAAACAGCTGAAACCTCTGGGGGAGGGAGAAGTCTGCAGAGATTTTGGTAGCATTTTAGTCTGGAGACTGTGATTCAGTGGGAGAAAAAAAGTAAATCTATAAAACAGGAGCCAGTTTCTTGCCTGATGGAAATGATGAAATCATGTAAGAAGCATCAGAGCCGTGGAGTCATCTGTCTGCAGTTAAAGATCCAGCCAGAAATCCAGGGTAATACCTAAAAATAGTGATTCTAAAAGTGTTCCTTATGGGCCAGAAGCCTGGTGTCTATGGCACTCTGCAGACACCACACAGGTCAGTGGCTGCCCAAGCAAACGTGTGGTTCAAGGGCTGGAGAGGTTTTCACAACCTTCTCAATAGCATCCCAAAGTTGTCAGTTTGAAGGCCTTGTCCTTGGTGTGATGGGAAGCATAATTCTGTTGCTTCAGGGCAGAATGTCCCAACACTCTGAAAGGTGATCCTAAAAATGCTGTGGGCATTGCTTATCAACCCTCTCACGATGACCTCTAGGGTAGGGTACTTGATAACAGCTTCTGGTGAGAAAGACCTAGGTACCCAGGTCTTCCCTCAGTTTTTGAGCACCTTTAAAGGCACTGTGGTTAAAAATCCCTACTTGTGGTCGCTGTAGCTACAACATTTATGAATAGAAGGCTGCATCCTTCCTCTCAGTTTCCAGGTAACAAAATAGAGGTCTCGAGCTCTGGTGTGACTCATAGAGCTGGCCCTCAAGTTCAACACAAGAAGACGATTTTTGCCCTGGCTGTAGGAAAGAGTTATGTTATCAGAATGTGAAGGTGGTGCGAATAGAGGGTCGCATCCTCAGTATTTAGCAACCCTCAGTACTTGGACACTAGACTTGCTTGCCTTCTTAGGTAAAATTTCTTACAGCAGTTGTTTCAAGAGAGCAAACTGCTGGTACAATATGCTTGCAATGAGCTCAAAGCAGTCACACCCCCACTGTGAATGTGGGATGAAGGATCCAGGACCCCATTTCTATGTCTGGACAACAGCACATTGTGCTGGACCACAGGATCTGTATATAGCCATCTTCTCTCCCTCTGTTCCTCCAAAGCACCTTGTGAAATGGGGGTTCATGTCAATCCTGGCATCACTCCTGGACTATGCAGTGTGGCAATGAGCATCTCTTTTCTTTCAGGGCATCCACTTCCTTGGTTGTGGCTCCAGAATGGGCAAGAGTCCAAGACATTTTGTTTTGTATTTTTTTTCTAAAAAAAAAAAAGGAGAAAAGGGCTCTCTTTTGTCAGTGTCTTTGGAACACAGTGTAGGTTTTTTCATTACTACCATTGTCTAGAATTTTTGTCATTTTTCCTAACCTCCAAGGTCACTGAGGCACTTCAGGGATGTGAGGCTGCTCACTGGAGTAAGGAAGCGATTGACAAAAGGCACAAGATGGGTTAAGACAGCCATTAAAATCGTGCTCTGGCTCTAAATATAGCAACCTTTCCATGCCAGTCTCCTGTAATTTGCATGTTGAATTAGCATCTCATTAATATCTTATTAGGGACACTGGAAACTTAATGACAAAAACAAACGCAGCATGTGCAAAGGAGAATAATGGGAGGAATGAATGGAATAAAAGACCCTTTTTTCCCCCCTTATGAGTATTCAAATGAAGACTCAGCTGCACTCTGTCAACTGGGCTGCAGTGTCTGACCACCTTGGTGTCAGCAGTGCCAGGAGGCTGGACATGTCCCTGTCACATGGATGAGGCCAAGAGATAAAACTCTGCAGACCTTCAGTGGCTGGTGCACCCTGGCAGTGCCTTGCACTGATTTACATGCAAGTTCCATTTTAGTGGAGGCTCCTCAAACCACACCAGCTCCCCAGGATTTTTCAGTTAAGCTTTGGCATCAAAGGTCCTGAGCTGCAGGTTTTGGAATCAAATCTTCACAAAAGATGAGGAATAAGAGAAGAAATTAATTGGTCTCTTTTGGGATGCAAACTGAGACGTTCAGGAATTTCTCTTTCGTATCTCTATCTAATTTTATCAAGAGTTCCCAGGGATGAGCCCAGCCACCGCAGCCTCTATCAAGTCTCCCCAAATGACTGAGCACTTCAGTGTGCACTTTCCCATCACTGATTTTGCTGTTCAAGTGATCCCGTAATAGGGTATCAATTAGATTATCTCCCACTAGAAGCATATTGCAACTGCAAACCAGATATCGTATCATTAGCACCTTTCCCTTCCATTGTACTGGGGGATGGAAACACCAGCAATGGGAGCAGCTTATTGCCAGCAGCCCCTCACAGTTTTGGTGGAGAAGAGATCTGTCTGGATGAAAAAGAGAGCAGTGGGTTTAAAGAACATCACCCATTCTTTCTGCAAACTGCCGTAGGGAAATGCTGAGACCACCTGATACAGAGAAAGAGACTCTGGAAAATGAGACATTCAAAAGCTGAAGCTGTCAAGTTTAAGGGAGAAACATGGTAGGAAACCTGTATGCATCAAAGCATAAAGTTGGGGTTCAGTAGATGACAAGGGGGCTTTGCTGTAAGGGCTGGATTGGGCTGCTGAGTGGGTGAGGGAAGGGCTATGAGTCTCTCTTGGTCTGTAACTAGCGCTGTGTGGCATTTGGGCTGAAACTTGGATATGGCTACATGGCAATTAGAAATCCAGCACGTGAAAGTGAAATCAAACAGTCATCAATCAGGGAACACATGTGAACAATTCTTTGGAGACTCTAGCAAGCTGTTTCCTCATCAGATTTAGCTTTAATGTATTGCATTACACGTAAAAAAAATCACCAGTAATGCAAACCATGCAGAGCATGGAAATGCTCGTCAGTTCCTCTTTATAAGCCTGTTACAAGAAATAATTTGGGTCTGTATTTATGTGAACTGTTGAGTTCCTGGGTGCTGGCATTGTGCAGCCATTAATAAGTTAGTATAAACCTGTTTTGCAGCCTCGCACAGAAAGAAGCAGAGTAAATTATGTGCCTCACGTTGCTCCCTTATCTGGTGCATGGAGGCTCAAATGGTGATTGAGCTTTCCTTGTGTCACCCAAGACATCACATAGGTCCAGTTGTCCTTCTATATGATATTGCACAGAAAGAGGTGGCAAAAAATCAAGGGTTCTGGTAAAGAGCACCTCTGTGTCATGCTGTGGCCTCCTTCAGCACTTTTGGTGCTTGGCATCATCACTTGATCTCATCTAGTACCTCTAAAGCATGAGGTTGAGACAAACAAAGCCTTAGTCACAGAACTTTCGGTATTGGAAGGGACCTTGAAAGATCATCTAGTCCAATCCCCCTGCCAGAGCAGGATCACCTCGATTAAATTGCACAGGAACATGTCCAGGCAGGTTTTAAACATCTCCAGAGAAAGAGACTCCAAACGGGTAATGCTCATGTACTTGGAAAGGTTGTTCACCTTTTCCACACACTGGCATTGCGCAGCACTTCATAGTGCCTCTGTGCCAGGGGATATTTGGGTTTCTATCTTGTTCTGAAACACTTTTTTAGTGAATTCCTCTCTGCAGAGGCTGTAAAGAGACAAGCCTTCTCCAGAGACACTATGGCTCATCCCTATGTAGGTGCCCAAGCGTGGGAAACCTGTTCACTTGAAGCTGTGACTCCATGTACACGGTACACTGGATGTTGCTAGGGGGCCATTGCCATTTTCTGCACAGGTGGGTAGATAATTTCAGTCAGTCAGTAATCCAGCCACAAATCCTGATCTTTCCTGTCTGGACTTTTAAGACAGCATGACCCAAACCTTGAAGAGGCTCTGCTGTCACTCACATTCTTACCTTCCCCCACACCAGCCTATTGCAAAATGCATCAGTACATCAGGTGTTGGCACCTGTCCCTCAACAACTCTTCTTTACAAAGACAAAGTGATTGATCCTTTAAGCAGGGGCTCACTAATCATATTCATTTATTCAGGTACTGTCCTGCTGCATGTTCTGAAAGAGCAGAGCTGCCTTTCCAAAGGTATTCTTCAAAGCCTTTAACAACTTAAGAACAGCAGTCTGCAGGGGAAGCAGGGAGAGTCTATAATTTAGAAACACAAAAAGAGGATGCTGTGGTTTTTCTGGTTGCCCAAGTAACACCTATGAGGTCAAGGCAAGATGGATGAACTCCAGCCATACGCTATTTTGGCACGTGGACTAAGCAGACAAGTGACACATTGAGCGTTTTGTCCAGAGTGGTTTTGATATCACTGACAAACAACTGGCTCGGTGACCTCAGCAACAAGTGCAATTAGGGTGTGCAGGCATTTACAGAGGAGGTAAGAAGTCCAAACCAATGCACAGTATCCCTGGCTCCACATGGATATAAGGAATATCCACGAGGTAAATATTCCTTATAGAAAGATGAGCAAGAATTTGGTGTTCTCCAAACTCGTTTTTGCACAAAAAGTAAGCAGTTTGTCATTTGTGGCACACAGAGTTCCTCTTGTTTTGGAGTGCTGCGGTTCTACGACCAGCCTCGCTGCTGTGAGAGCTGCTCCAAGTGTTGCTGTCTGCCCTAGCTGCTTTTCCTGAGTGCAATGTCAAGGCGCCCTTCATAAATAGGAGACTTGGTGCTCAGTGTTAGTTACTCAGCTTTGCCTTGCTGAAAACCCTTTGGGCTGGTTCTCAGTGCCACCTGACCTTGGTTGTCGACCAGCATTTAGTCTTTGAGGCTGTCGCTTCCTGCATGATAAGATAATCATACCAGAGCAAGGGCTGACAAGCGATGTTTTGATGTAAGCAGTGAGCAAACAGACAGATCAATAAGTGCTGAGCAAGGCACGCTTCACCTCATATTGTATCGACTCACTGCAAAAATAATGGGGCAGCAAAATGAAAATGTGTGGTGTTCTACCTGAGTTATGGTCAGTGGTTATATATAATATAACACAATATATTAACTCAGATGGGACTTGCTGTTGAAGAAAATTACAAATGGGCAGGCACAAAATGTCCTGTTTTAAATGTGCACGGCAACGCGTCGAGATTAATTACACTGAATATGGGGGAAGCGAAAGCAACAATAAATTTCTATTATTATAACCATAGGAAGAATGTGAGCAAGATTTATTTTAAGGGCAAAATTTCTGTGTCCTGTTAGTCTGACTGTCTAATGCGTGAGAGATTTACGAGTGCAGTGAGTAATGATCAGAAGTGTTTATAAAAGTTTACCGTTTGTTGGCTTTTATTTTTGCTCTTGCTGAGGCTGTTTATGAGCAGCAGAAGGATGATGCTGGGCTGACTGGCTCTTGGTGGGAATTGTGCTGTGGGTTGGTTATGAACTTCTTGATTTAAGAAGCTCTCATCTCCGAAAGCCAGTTGACAGCCAAGGTAGAGAGAGGCACAAGATTGCACTGAAGGAAATGGGATATGTAACGAGACTTTGGGAGGTATCATGGAATCATTCAGGTTGGAAAAGACCTTTGGGATCATCGAGGGATCAACTACTTTACAAGTTGACCCATAAACCATATCCCCCAACACTACATCTAAGTGACTTTTAAACACATCCACGGGTGGGGACACAACCAACACCCTGGGCAACCCATTGCAGTGCCTGACCACTCTTTCTGTGAAGAATTTTTTCCTGGTGTAATTTTTCCTGGATGTGTAATCACAGGTGCACTGAGGCAGGGAGGCACTTGCTTGTGCTCAGGTTGCTTTGGATGCACTAGAGTCTCCCCTGCTTCGCCCTCCCTTGCCTCTGCTGATTAATCACGATGGACATCCCTGTAAGGGGATTCATGTCTTGGTGCATGACATCTCCAAGTGTAAATAGGTGCTTCTGTATCTCCTGCTGCCAATCCCATATGTGGAGAAATGATGGGCAAGTGTATAAACAGGGTTCTGATGGGAGTAACTCATAGTCCCTGTGATAATCAGGTTGCAGAGGTAGAAATGTTGTGAGAAAGAGCAGAATGGGGACTGCTGGGCATTTATTGCCTTTGGAATGGATTGTGTGTATCTACAAAAGAAGATGTTTCTCACAGCTATGTAGGCATCTATCTTAGCTCTCAGCAGGAGATAGCAAACTGCCTGCTCAGGGACACAGCAAGGTAGAAGATGATTATGGCTGCTTGGTTAATTGTGATATGACATGGCAGAGAATATAATTTACCTTGATGATAATTACCGCTGACCCAGGTAGTTTTGCAAGGCTTGGATGGATTGTTCGGGTTGGTCTGATGGATCAGCTCCTTTGGGGGGGATCTTATGCAGCTCTGTAGCTTCACAGATACTCTGTGTTCCAGAGTGTTTTTTATACATTTAATGTAGGCATCTGCAACTAAAAAGAGAACAAAACGGAGGGAATGCTCTTAAAAATACCCTGAAAAGCAAACATGTAAATCTGGAATGCATTTGCAGTAGGTTTTGGGGGCAGTAAATGCCACCGCTATTCACAGAATTAAATAGCCATTGGGGTCACAATATTGAATCCAAATGTTCTGTCCTTTCATTTCTTTTTTCTTGTGAAGCAGGGAAAATTGAAAGTTCCATCTTTGCTGTGATTGTAGGTCAGGGATGTAATAAGACATCTAAGCACAGACTGGAGAAGGGAAGTATATGAAGGCAGGGTGTAGCATTTCAAATAGTTAAGTAGGTTATTTCCCAGTTGCTGCCCAAACTTGTCAGGAAATAAGGAGATTTAGAATAAGCTTTTTTTTATATAATAAGCTTTTTTTTTCATTTTGATAATAAGCTTTTTATTTTCTAATAGTCATTCAAATGATTATCAAAATACTTTTGTCACCAAAAGGGATATGCACAAAAATCTTAGACCATTAAAAGAAAAATAAAAATATTAGGTCTGCATTTTGGGTTTTTATTTGCTAATGACAAATTCTGTTTCAGAGGAAACAGATGCTGAAAAATACTTGACTAGCTGTTAGACAAAAATATCAGCCAGACAATCCTTAACTTACCTGGATCAGAAGGGTGACCTCATGATTTCCAGCAACCCCTGGTAGCAATGACAGCAGAGCTTGGCATAGTGAATAGCTCCTCAGTATAAAAATGAGTGTATTCAGGCAATTCATTACAATGCCTGATTTCACAAAAATATGCAGAGCTTCCAGCAGCGACTGGTGCTGTTGAAAGGAAAGCATGTTATTTAGATGTGAAACTTCATTTCAGGCTCATATTGCTGACAGCTTTTGTCTTAAAAAGTGCTAAAGCAACTGTGTGCTTCAGGGACCTCAGATTGCATTTTTGAACTTTTCTATTGCTGTGGAACTGGAATTTGGGAAGGAGCTTTGTTTCAAAGACCCTAGAGATGATGTGAGTGGTTTCAAAAGCCTTTAGCTCAGGGGAACTGTGTGATGCTTATGGACTTAGAATCATAGAATCGCCAAATGTATTTGGTTGGAAGGGACCTCCAAAGGTCATCTTGTCCAACCCCCTGCAACAAGCAGGGACATCTCTAACTAGAACAGGTTGCCCAGATCACTATCAAACCCGACCTTGAATGTCTCCAGGGATGCTGAGGCCTCCAGCACCTCTCTAGGCCACCTGTTGCAGGGATCCACTGCCCTTAGATTAAACAACTTTTTCGCAGTATCCAGCCTCAATCTACCCTTTTCCAACTTAAAACCATTATCTCTCATCTTAGTCTTCCCTACCCTTGTGAACAGTTCTTCCCCAGCCTTCCGATAGCCCCTTTCAGGTACTGGAAGGTCACTAGAAGGTTCCCCCAGAGTCTTCTTTTCAGGCTGAACAAGCCCAACTCTCTCAGCCTGTCTTCATAAGAGAGATGCTCCAGCCCTCTGATAATTTTTGTGGCCTCCTCTGGACCTGCTCCAACAGGTCCACATCCTTCTTGTGTTGGGGACTCCAGAACTGGATGCAGGATTCCAGGTGAGGTCTCACCAGGGCAGAGTAAAGGGACAGAATCCCCTCTCTCGATCTGCTGGCCACACTTCTTGTGATGCAGCCCAGGATGCAGTTGACATTCTGGGCTGCTTTTGCACACTGGTAGCTCGTGGCCAGCCTTTCTCTCACTAGTTCCCCCAGTTCTTTTTCCACAGGCTACTCTGAAGCACCCCCAGCCTGTAGTGATACCTCTGGTTGCTCCAGCCCAGGTGCAGGACTCTGCACTAAGCCTTGTTAAACCTCACAAGGTTCACCTGGGCCCACTTCTGCAGCTTGTCCAGGCGTCTGGCAATTCACGTGTTTTAGGGTCCCTCTTCTGGCTGTGGGAGTGCTGTGGTGCTTTGCTCCTCCTGTGGATTTGCTCCTTGCCATTTTCCTGACACAATGCTGCTGTGGGCAGCCCTGGGTTGGAGCAGAGTGGCATTAGCCAGCAGAGCTCTGCAGCTTGTATCTCCCTCTGCATTTTAAAAAACTGCTTGCAGCAAACTGGTTTCTTACTGGGAGCAAATTTTGTTTCCTGTTTGTGTCTGCACCACTGGCTGTGCTCTGGCTTTTTTGCTCTATCCCACGTTTGCTTGGAGGCTGAGCAATCTCTCTCTCTCTCTCCTGCCCTTTCATCTCCACACCTTTAATCAGGAAGATGCTGAGGGGATCAAAGACACCTTAGGAACTTTGAAGTCTGGGAACTCTTGAGTAGTGCAAGGGGCTTTAGGGGTAAAAGAGGGTACAATAGGGAATCATGGCCCAAACCAGGAAAGGGAAAAGGTTATGTCACTGAGTAGGGTTTTCACTGAGTAGTGTTGGGGTCTGTACCTTCCTTTTCCTGGCTTTCAAGAATGTGAAGCCACTGACTGATGGCTTTGCTGCATGCCAAGTGCTTGCCTTGCCCTAAACGAGCTGGAAATGAGAAAAAAGAAAGAGAAGTGAATGGGAGCAATTTGAAACACGGAACATCTGCACTTTCATTATTAAAAGAAAAATAAACCAAATATTTAAAAAGTCAAAGTAGTCCCTGGAGAGGTATTGCTCAGCAGGTGATGAGCGAGGCAGACATCTACATGCAGAGATCTATTTTTCCTGCCTTCTCATCTCTCCTCCCAGGCTGCAGTCTCAGCCCGCAGCTGTCTGAACCCTGTGGCCTCACAAATACTTTCAGATCGTGACTGGTGAAGAAAAGGAGCTCAAAAGGAGCCCTCTTGGGAGATTTAATGATGATTAAAAGAGGGTAAAAGCATTTCAATAAGAGTCTTTGGGCACCTGCTAGGAGTAAAATACACCTGATATTTGGTGGTTTCTTCCTAGCGCTCTGAAAAACGTTTGATCCATTTGGCAGATGGGGCAGAGATGGGGTCTGAAGCTGAGATTTGTCTCACCTGACTGCATACTACCCTGTTGTAGAATCCTGTTTGTATGACTGCCAAGGTCTCGTGGGAAGCTCACTCTTGGCGTTGTGCAAACCTTAGAGCCACTCAACTTTGCAAGCGCCATTTGCAAACATCACAGCCCATGCTGTGGCATGAGTGACATTTCATAGGATCATAGAATCATTAAGGTTAGAAGAGACCACCAAGATCATCTAGTCCAACTGTCAGCCCAACACCACTATGCCCACTAAACCATCCAAGAGACAAATCTACACGTTAGATTTCTCACAAGTTAGGCTGAAAAACCCCAAAATCACAGAGAAGATGTTTTTGTTCTTGTTGTATCAAATCCAGCCCTGCTTAGAGCAGGCATTGTCTAGAGGGACTAGTTTTGCCTCATGGGCTGTACCCAGCAATTTGCAAGTGACACAGCTATCCTGCATGTATGGAGTTGGGCAGCAAGATAACAGTTGCTATAAAAAAAGACTGAGACCTTAACCATTGACTTGGTGATGGATCACATTAACAATAGCCTCAGATTCACCACAGGCAGATCATGAGTGTGTCCCAGCTTTAGTGTTTTAGCTGGAAGATGGCAAAGGCTACATGCAAATTGCTAGGACAGCACCTTCTTCATTTAAGATGAAAGCCACCTGAGGTGAGGAATCTTGATCTCTTCTCTAGGATTAAAGAGAAGGAAGGGTTTTTTTCATCTGAAGGAGTACCTTTCCTAGGTTTCTTTGCTAGTCCAATAGAAAGACCATGAAGTAAACGGTCTTCTGATGATACATGTGTGCCTTTCTACGTGATGGTCTAGATCAGCTATTAGAGTCAAGATCAACTTGTCTTCGGTCTTAAGGGCAGTGGGCTCTCAAAGTCTCATCTAGACCCTTTTCTTGTGGTTTTGTGATCTCAGAGAGACTTTATAAAAATCTGCGTGCCCTGCTCAAGATATCTATTTATGTGTTATGGTTGCTTAAAACCACAGCTCCTATTTGGGATGTGGAAAACAGCTCTTTGGAAAAATATTTACTTTTTTAATAGTCAGCTGATCTCATCACATTAGGGAGCATCCTAGTGATATCCCTGATTTGGGCTCCAGGTAGACTGCAGACTTTTTTATGATGAAGGTCAGCTCTGTATATTGGGCCCTCAATCCCCTTCAGGAATGAGTCTCCAATAACTAGGACCCTTCTCTTCTTTGTGCAGGAAGTTATTACTGGAAGACAGCTCCAATTTATGAGGCCGTGCTAGGACCTCAGGGATAGATTGCCTATCCTCTATATCCTTATTAGACTGTCTGCCTTCCAAGAGGGATACAACCAGGAAAGCCAAGGCTTCCTTGGAATTAAACCTTGCAAGAGAGGTCAAGGGCAACAAAAAGGGCTTCTTCAAATACATTGCAGGTAAAACTAA